>WHVE01000020.1:0-424726 GCA_015178995.1 Trichophaea hybrida
GCGCGTGTGCCTTAAGCCTTTGTCTCGGTCGCTTGACAGCAAAAGAAGAGAAGTCTAGGCACCAGTGTACCCTCAGCCCTACGGATAGGTGAAACTCAAATTACGCGAGAGTCTTAAGTCGAAGGTAGATAAATTCCACAGCAGATGCAGGTCAGATTTTGGTTGGATGCGATTCATGCAATTGCAGTAGCTCATCACGGCTTATCACTAGTGCGCGCCTCACGACACTTCCCCCACATCTGGATACCTCACCTCACCTCCCTCTTCCACCCATTTTACCCACTCCCTCAAGTACCCGCCAGCATGCTTTACTGTCTCCGCATCCCCAATAACACAAAGATGTCGCCTCGCCCTTGTCATAGCTACGTTCAACCGTCTCCCCTCCTTCAAAAACCCGGCTTCTCGCTTGTCATTACTCCTCACAAGGCTAAACACAATTGCCTCTTTCTCTCTCCCCTGGAATCCATCTACACTACCCAATTCCAATCCTGGGTGGTCTGCGCGCAGAGCGGATGAGAGAAGAGATAGCTGTCCGTTGTAGGGGGTTATGACAGCAATTTCTGTGTCTTGTACTCCGGCAGCGAGGAGTGACCGGACGTAGTTGATTGTTAATGCTGCTTCAAGAGGGTTTGAGTGGGAGGATGATGAGGGTTTTTTGGCACTACTTTCGTCATCAGGAAGCGCCTCGGGAAAGTCACCACCTTGAGTATCAATAAATAGCACAGGAAGAACAGTGTCTTCGTTTTCCTCGATGTGTGGAAGATCTGAAAGTAACCGTTTCGCGACTGATGCATCAGCGACTAGCTCAGAGTTGTAAAGGTATCTGGATGGAAAGTGCATGATATTCTCATGCATGCGGTATTGCACGTTCAGTAATCGCTTGATATCCGGGCCGTGAAGGTTTAATAGGCGTGAGAATAGAGTATCTTCCAATGAGGTGGGGATGCGGAAGCGTTTTTCCTTTGGTTGTGTGATCTTTGGGGGCTTTGCGGTGGATTTAACGGTGGGGGAAAGCTGAAGGTGGTCTCCAGCAAGGACTAGTTTTGTAACGCCAGTACTCATAAGAAGCGGGATCCAGCATTGTGCCTCGAGTGCCTGCGAGCCCTCATCAATGATTACGACGTCGAACTTTTCTCCCCGGAGTTGATGGCCGCCTGCGCCGTGGAGGGTTGATAACACAACCTGCACTCAATAAGTCACCGGAAGCACAGATTAGGGGTCAGTACCTTGCTTGAAGATATTAAGTCCCGAGTTGCTTTTCCTTCCCGCCATCGAAACTCCCCACGTAGATGGCGAACCTGTTCCCATCCTTCTTTCCGCTCTTTCCCTCGTATCCGGTTTTTGCCTCCCACTACGAGTTTCGCCATTAATGAATCAAGCTCTTGTCGGACGTCTTTCACGATTTCGCCGGCTTCACTTGTTTGGGATAACACGTCCAGCGACTTTGCCAAAACTCGGGGAAGTAATCGTGCTGGATGGCCGAGGCGGACGACTGGTAGCTCGGGCGGAAGTCGGAGGACTATATTATCGACCGTTATATTCGAAGGACCACAAACTAGGACTCGTTTTGGCGGCATCTGCGATGTGAATTGTCGAATGATTTCCAGCAAAGTCTGGGTCTTTCCCGTTCCTGGTGGACCGTGGATCAGGGCTACTCATGTCAGTAAATATAACCAGAAGAAGCAACGCATGCAGTACCGATATCTCTACTTCCCAACGCAAACTCCACTGCCCTCTTCTGACTCTCATTCAACCCCTCGTCTAACCACTTCACCTTCCCCGCCATGTCCTCGACAGCAGCCGGCGAACTGAGCCCAAACAATATCCTCACCAACCCGTTCTCGGTTCCTTTATCTCCCATTTCTTTCAGCGTCTCCATAACCTTCACCATTCGTTTAAACGTAACTTCATTCGCCATCTTCACCGCCCACAACCGCTTCCCGCTCGTCACCAGCGCCTCCACTCCCGCATCATCACTATCGTCCCCTCCTCGCTTCCCGCCGCTAATAGCAACGGTCAACCGACTTTCGGAAACCCGGTGAACAACTCCCTCAACACCCCGTTCCTTGAGTTCCGCCTTTTCCTTCTTCTTTGCGGCTCCCCCTGGTTGCTCTGCGATCCGTACAATGTCGCCGCTTCGTATGCCATGCGATAGAAATTTCCCGTCCGTAGTTAATGCGGCATCGGGCTCGAGTTCGAGAACAGTGCGCCCCCCGAGACCGGTGCGTTGGGTGGATAGTGAGAGGTTGAGAAGGGCGAGGCCGTGACGTTGGAGAGAGGCGGGTGGGAGAGAGGTGATCAGGGAGGTCTGTTCGGCAACTTCGGCAGATTGTTCAGCATTTAGGAGGAAGAGCTGCGTAGAGGCAAACAGGGAGATGTCCATACTGTGGCGGTGCGTTGGAGACGGCGAGAATGGTACATAGATGGTGGGGAAGATGTAACACGGAGGTGAGGCTCAACGGAGGTTACCGAAAATCGATAGACCTAACCCTGTCATGTTTCAGCATTCGTACAGTGCGCTGTGAAGTTTGTATTCGTGAGTAAGCTCATTTTTATGATACCTCACTACAGGTAATTCCCCGTTCCATGTAGACAATAAAGATCCAGAAGTACAGACGAACTGTAGCGGCTCGAAAGAGGCAATTCAAGGGAGATAGTGTGACTTGTAGCTGACCAGCTAGTAGGTATGGGTTAGAAAAGGCATACTTCGTGGTTACATCATAAGGTATCACCCGATACTTTTTAGATTGCGTGTTACTGTATGGGGAGAACCGTGTGTATAAACTAAGATACAGAGAGAAGAGAGAGAGAATACAGGAGGCATCAGCCCCGGCTACAGCCAGCTGTATCAGGCCCTTGTACATACGTAACATTGCGTGATAGCATTAGCAGTTGGTCGTTACGTGCTGCCGTACACCGGCGGGGCAAACTTTGGTTTACGAGAACACGAGAGTCCGTCCACTCACCAATAGCTACAGCCTACAACCATGTCATCCTCTGACTGAAAAACCATTCGGTATGTCTCAATATACCGCCACAGTTCAGATGCGGTTCTACTGCATCCACCACTCGCTAGGAGTTCACAGGCTTTGGCTTTTGGGAGAGCAAACTGCCGTTCAAAAAACCCCACCACTGGTACGCTAACCCGTCATAATGAGATCGTGCAGTGACAGTCCCGCTCCTCCCGCTCCCGTCTAGTCTGGCCCAGCTCATCTCAGAGCTGTAGTCTGGGTACCATGTCTCAGCGAGGGTTTCCGTTTGTCTTGAAGGCGTTGAGCCCGCATAAAAATAAGACCAGGCGAATGGAAACGGTCCTATAGCCATGTGACCTGTACATTCTGCAACCGAGACGATTCAGTACGTTATCTGACAGAATATATGTATTCATGATACATACCGCTTATATTTAGATGTACAGTACTAACATCGCACGGTGCTCTTCACAAATAATCACCCGAAATCGTTCCCTTGCACCGAACACTCGATGAGTGATAGTTATGGCTCTCATGGCCGCGTCAAGGATTCGGGACTGGGACTCCAATGGTTTTTCATGCGGCTAGGTCTAGGCATTATACTTAGTACTCTAGTCTCGGAACTCGAGTATGTACAGTTACTAAGCAAAAGTCTTGGTGATTTTGTCCGTGCGCACTCGCTCAAAAGATCGAGCCTTGACTTTGCGAACTCCATACTACAACCACAATGCCTCTAACAACACGTCGCGAACTCACACTTGCTGAGAAGGGTGCAATTATTGTTCTCTTTTACTTGAATTATACTTTTGCTGCGATTAGCAAAATTGTAGGCCGACCATGGTCAACAGTTCGAAATTTTGTAGCGCGTGCTACTGACAGGCAATCCCTTGCGAACCTTCCACGGAGCGGTAGACCGAAAATTTTAACGCGACAGCAATGAAGGGTGATATTACGCGCAGTCAAAAAGGACCGAAAGATGACACGTACTCAACTACGCGATCTATATGCACCTAATGTATCCTTATCAACAATCGATCGCTATCTTCAGGAAAACAACTATCGCAAGTGGCTAGCCAAGAAGCGACCGAAACTAGAAGCTCAACATGTAAGAACACGATTGGCATGGGCATTAGAGCACAGGGATTGGACAGATGAAGAGTGGGAAGGTGTTATTTGGAGTGATGAATGCTCAGTGGAAAAGAGTGATGGTGGTCGACAAGTTTGGGTGTTTCGTACACCTCCTGAAAAGTGGTTCAAAGACTGTATTGCACCAAAGCGCAAGGGAAATGGGATTTCCTTGATGGTATGGGGATGTTTTTGGGGCAAAAATCACGGTACATTTTGTCCTCTGATTGTTAAATCAATCAACAAACATATCTACATCAAGCTACTTGAATACCTCCTTCTACCAGTCATTTATCGCATTCACAACACCATTGGTGATCCAATCTTTCAGCAAGATAATGGACCAGTACACAAAGCTGGTATAGTTCTTCAATTTCTTGATGCACACAATATTCAAGTTGAAGACTGGCCACCTTATTCACCTGATCTCAATCCTATTGAACATGTCTGAGTAGAGTTAAAACGGCAACTCCATAAAAAGTACCCGAATATTGCAAATACAAAGGGAGGCCCAGATAAAGTTCGTGCGAAGCTGGCTGAAGTTCTACCGGAGATCTGGGAGGAAATACCTGAAGCGTTCTTTGAAAAGCTGTGGAAAAGTATGCCCGACCGTATTGCAGCTGTAATTGATGCCAAGGGATGGTATACCAGGTACTAGAGCATGCATTTCCTTTTAATTATTTTTTTTCTTACTAGAATATCATTATAACTATCTAGACACTTTGTAGTTTTAGTTTGGTGACTGTAGGAGTTATGGTTATGGAGTAGTAGACAATTTTGTACCTTGAGGATAGAGTTCGTGAGGGGGTGTGCAGACGAAATCACCAAGACTTTTGCTTAGTAACTGTAATACCGTCACATTAAACGTGAACAGGTACCGAAATCTGATTGCCAGCCATGGTTCACCAGTCACCTCACGTTTAATGGTGGGTCAATTTGAGTCGTACGTAGAGTTCCCTGGACCCCACATATGGAAGCGTACTACACAGATCGGGCGTCCTGCGGCGCTACAAAGAAACCTTTAACCGGATATGATCAGATAATACGGTAAGTATGCGAATTGTGCGATCCCCGATTCAATATCGCTGCAGGTTTTCGACGTTGCTATAGGTTCATTCTGAACACGTCTGGGAAATGTCTCGGAACAATGAACAGCGGTTGCAGTACATACCGATAGCCATAACCGACGCTGTTGCAGTTTGTACTTGAAAAAAATCATCACATAAAAAGAAAGTACTCCGCTGTACCACCCTAGAATTATTGATTCTAGTAAGAGTCGCTAGTCGGCCAGTGAACATGCAGGACTACGCGTCAGCAAGGGTTCATGTTTGTATCCCACGGGCCGGGGTTGATTGGTGCTGACAGGGCGGCACTAATCTTGCATGAACTCTGTATACCCTAAACCTAGAAGCACAACGCATCTTTCAACATCAGATGAGAGTGAAAAAAAGGCGAAAGTCTTGTAGAGTACCGGTCGTTACGTCTAGTTCTGGAACCGCTCACACAGCAAGGGATTACGAGCAAGATTTTAAAGATTGGACAGCAAAATAGACACCCATTATTCATTCCCATATGCCATTATCAGAAGCACTAATTATTATTATAGAACATATGGCCAAAGAAATCCATCATTATTACTGGGCCCATTAAAGATAGGAAAGATTTCATTAATCCTCCATTAATCCAACCATCGTCACAGCTGCGCCGCTCCCGGTTTATTCGCGCTTATGGTTGGCCGATTCATACGTGTGAAGAGGCTTTGTGCGCGAGATGTCAGTAAGATTTACGCTATTCCTGGGAAGTGCGAGGTGCGCATGCGCCTTACTCTTTCAAGCTGATGAACCACCCCGTTCTTCATGGTAATATCAGACTTAATTATGCGAATTCCATTGACGAAGACTGATCCTCCCGAAAACGTCACTGTGATTTTTGTCCCAGCATCGCTCGTGAATGGTCCTGTGTCGACGAGCTCCGGCGAATAGCCTAATAGTGAGGTAATGGTGTGCTCGTTCACGTTGAAGGTGTCATCGCCGTCGATTGCGTCGTTTGCGAATGCGAATATGGTCATCGCAGGCGTATCGTTTAGCTTTTCCTCGAGACCGGCAGCAATAATGCCATCACGGAAGGTTGTCAGGCCGAGCGAAGTAAGAGTAGAGGTCAATGGACTCGGCATGCCAAAGAATCTACAGTACACATCAGCTACCTATGAATCAATGAGTAGTGGTATAAATACTTACCCATCGACACCAATGATGAGACCGTTGTCGTACTTGAAAGGTCCACTGACTTGATTCGTGATAGCGCCACCACCACCCGAGATCGCGATGGTCGCAATATCGGATCCCGGCGGAGGTGCAGCGTAGTTGGAAACAACTCTTCCAGGTTGGTTTGGCCCCAAGTTGACAAATGTTGGGTCTACGAGGAAAGTCCTCAAAGTTACAAAGTTGCTGGCAGGTAGGCCGGCTTGTCTCTTGGTGAAACCCAGAAGATCGTCTGTAACCTGCCGCTTTCTCGTGGGTGCAACGGTCGTCGGTGGCTGGCCTGTATGGCTGATTTGCGTGCTGTACTCCGCCTCGGTTTGACGGCGGGATAGCGTATTACGTTTGATTCTGGAGCTTGCGGAGACCGGAATGACAGCTTTGTTGATAGGTGCCCAAACCGTGATGTCGTTCCGGCTGCTGGAGAACTTGGCCATAAGGTTTGGGTAGAGCTGGAGATCTCTCGCAAACTCAGTGAAGCCGTGAAGGATCAGGGCATCAATGAGATTTTGGCCATAAACAGGCACAGAGAGAATTGAGAGAGCCGTGAAAAGATAATTGATCTTCATCTTGGATAAGAGGGACAAAGTCAAAGCAATTGATCTCAGGGAGATGACAGACTGAACTGCCTGGAACGATTGAAGATGAGTGCGAGCTGGAGTATCGAGACAGCAGCAGGTAGATATTAAATAGTCAAGTTGGCGGGGAATTGTACATATCAGAGCTGATAGAATAACTAATGCAGAAATTGCACGTCACACCCCAATATCCGGAACCAGGAAGTTAGGCATGCGTCCCGGCCTTGGAGTGCCGGACGGTATGATGAGATATGGCATAAGAGCCTCCAGGTCTCTAACAGGTAAAGGTTACCGCGCTCTCATTAGACTGCAATGAAAGAGGTATTTTACTATTGTCTAAACCACTACTAGTGTATACGTACCTAGGTATACATGACCTTCTATTGGATTTGGTAGCCGCCGCTGCACAAGATAGGGCGTGAGATATCAGCATGCATTGCATGGTCGCCGTCATCAGAGCCCCACGAATGTCAAGCACAGCCTAGTTAAACCAATTTCGTTTCCAGAGCAATGTGCTTTTACGACAAGACTGGGGATATTACCAACGTGACTCCAAAATGAACAGTCCAACCCAACCACTGTCGTTAGACACTGTACCGAGCGAAGGGTTCAGCACTGTGCGTCACGGAGACTCCGTCCGAAGAGATTTAACTCCGGTTCTCGTCTGTTTTTGGACATTCGATGAGGGGGAAACCCTACAAATGTACTTGGGATCCGTCTAACCATGTCTTTGCGCACAAAAGGGATACCCAATGTGTAGAGTAACCAACTTGGAATTCCATCGAACTAGCCTGTCATTGGCTCTCAAAAATCAGGCGAACTCATGAAACTGCGTGCTGGTGAATGAAGCGCTATATGCAAGAGAACTGTCAATTACCGAATATGTGCTTTGAAAATCCAGCTGGTCTGACCTTAATTTTATAGAAAATTTCAAAATAATTAACTGATAACAGATGAGGATGTAGAATCATAACATGTGGCAAAGAAAAATCCGGAGACCCCGTGCACCTAGGCATCCATCCCGGGCCCATACTCCATCGACCCAATTGTACAGCTTAATTCACTCATACTGTGTGAGAATGTATCCAGATTTGCAAAGTGGTGTGACCATAACTTACCACTGCTGAACGGTTCGATATAATATAACACTAATGAAAGTTCCCTGCTCTCCCTAGTTATGTTGTTCTTCGCTAGAGCTTGAGTAGTATCACCATTCCCGCCGCAATAGAGTCCGCAACGTAAACACCTGTGAGTCCAGCTTCTCTATCCATCAAACCCTGATTTCCTTTGTGCCTGGTTCTTGGGTTATAAAGCTAACCTTATTGCTGTATAAGCAGACGTGGTAATCGAGTTATTGCACATCTCTCCATCCCACAACGTCGCGTCGATCTCCGTTCGCCGACCACAGAGATGGAGTTCTACAACCAACCTGGACCACAAACATACCTACCCGACAGACTCCGCTGGTATGAAATAACTCTAGAGAATAGCGTGAAGAGCGCCCTAGTCATCGCGGTTACCTCGGAAGAAGCCACCTATTGGACCATTGCATACACCATTCTACTCACCTCGGTCTTTGCCGCGATTGCAAAACTGGTTACCGGACTTGTTCTTACCCATGCACAACTACGAGGAAGGGGTAATCGACATGTTATGTTGGTTACCTTTTACAATGCAGGCTCCCCGCTCACGGCCGCCACTCAAATGGCCCAGTATGCGTATGACGCAGTCTTCCACAGCCGTCTGGGTGGAGCCAAGAAGGTCAACTGGGACTCTCTTTACTTTTCGGTAATTCTCGCCAGTATCGCCGGACTGAGTATCATTATCGCCCAGACCGCAACATTTTTGATAGGCGGGAAAACATTAGTCGCCAGGCATGCTGCTAGAGTGAACCCAGCCGCTATCTACTACCCAGAGATGATACCATCGGACACCGGCGATCCAAGGTATCAGATGGTTTTTCAACTCGTACAGCCCGTACGAGCAGCAGCGGCCTTCCAAGCCCTCGGAAGACTCGAAGCGTCAAAAGCAAATGTGGAAAAAGTAGTCAACATATCGATTGTCAATGGTACCAGCGATAACGGAACGACCTTCGAGCTCCAATACAGTTATGCAATTAACGGCTCGGATCTGGGCCTTCAGCTTGCCACCGAACTTGTTTACTCTGTGCGCGGAGGGTGTCGGACGGAATATAACTGGCTTGTAACAGCTGGCTTCAACAACAGCGACACATACCCACTCTGGGGTAACATCAACGACACTTATAAAACAAATCCAGCGTACGCCACCACGAAGGTGGATTCGGAGTCGGATAACCCTCCCTGGCTTAATATTGTCTCGGAATTCGTTGGTCGTACACAAGACGCAGTGAATATAAGCAGGGCACATCGAGGATATGAATTCGCAATCGTTCCCAATACCTCGCATCGCAAATCGCCTGTTCCTAACGAAACTGATCCTTGGTATATCACGGAGGAAACCCCAGCCTATACAGCCGCCAACGATTCGGTTCGAGCAACTCTAGTGGACGAACGATACCAAGTACGGCGGGGAAGACCACCGGTACGTTGCTGGCAAAATGACACCTGGACTCTGGGAAACAATAAGGTCTACAATGTAGTTGATCTACCTCAACTTCCCAGCTTGCGACTTTCCACCTTCCTTCGGGATACTGTTTTTCAACGAGAATTTGCAGCTCCATCGATCATTCAGACGGGAAACAACCTCGGATATGCTATGGTCAGCTCCGCAATGGATACACTTATCACCACGACTGCGAAAACGATTTATGCGTCGCGCTGCAATGCAACTCAGGACATCGAAAGACTCATTCAAATCAGTTTTCTGGCTTCTCGGGAGGTCGCCCGTAACACGGTGCTGCTCTATCCCACTCTGTTCGGTTCATCCCTGAAGAATGGTGCAGTGGACACGAGCGGTAAAGTACCCGACGAATATGCAGATTTCATTGTAGAAAGCAAGGATGTTGCAGCACTCAGGGTTAAAACGATGGTGTCCGTACCGTCTTTGTGCATTTTCTTTTGGGGAATCATATTAATCCGTGGGAAAATGAATTACGGCGCGATGAAGGCCAAAAATATTGGCGCGCGCTCTAGACACAATCTTCGCATGATAGCTCTCCAAGCATCACAACTATATCGGCTTTTGGACGAGGAGATCAGTGGAGTCCGGAGGTGGTCAGGTAGGACTACAATGTCACCATTCATACGTGATATCGAGCTAGACGACGGCAATCGCGACAAAGTCCGAGTCCATGAAGCAGCCGATGCCGAAAGAGCGGACGAGCCTGAAAGAAGTCCAGTCAAGTTCCTACCAGTTTCCGTAGATGGCCCAGGGAAAGAGGTGGATCCAGACTACGAATCTTCGCCTTTTATTCGACCGAAACTTGTCCAGGTTCCTACGCCCCCAAATGAAAACGAAAAGAACCAAGCTACCACCGACACCACCCCAATTGCAAGTCCAAAGCCCAGGCTTTCGGCATTGCTCGACATGGTATTTTTCTGGCGCACGCACACAAATAACGGAAAGACTGAAAAGTACGAATTGGTTATGACTCGACGCTGGAAAAGAGTTCTCAAGACTAATGATGAGTACGCCGACTTTGATGATATTCGAAATGATGTCGGGTAAATACATGATGGATATTGATGTAAGAATTCTTCCCTACATGCTACTTGGGATTTCTTAATAATTTCTGTAGATTTAATTTATGGGATCCATTCTTATTGTTTCGTAGTTATTTACGATGAGTGTTTCGAAATTTCTCAGGGGGTTTGGGTTTATTTTTCATTGCGCAAATCGTGGAGAAGTTTTGATACTTAGTAGCGTACGATTGATAATGGTAGTTTTGGTTCTACTTCTATATGTAGCGTAATGACATGATGATGCCTTGAAATCTTAGCTCCATTTATGTTTTTAACAATGTGCGCCCAAAATCTGCACACATTGGTACTTCCGCATAGCACGTGCAGTAGAGCGCCGTCAGCATTAGAACCAAGTTGGTGATCTTAACTGAAAGGCAGACTAACATTCAGTCATTACCACTCTACGAAAGAGATTTTCGTTGCGCTGGGTCATTTCCTGGGTATGTCAGATAACTTCTAAATTCCTGCATGTTTAGCTTGAAAAAACTCGTCTAATTAACAATCACATGCGCAGGAAATATTGAATTGAGGTTCTAGCTCTTTCATATGCGCTGCAGCTTCCGCGCGCGCTGGCAAACAATACGAAGCACGTTTTCTAATCCATCACATATTTTGCACAATTGCGCCCGGATTTTCGGCACATACGAAGATCATATGGGCTGTTGCCTAGATGTCTTAGCAACATTGGAACGGGGGTGTAGTACGTGTGCATGCGGTGAGTTAATCGTAAGTGTGTTCTGTAACACAAGATATCACTCACAACTGAGACATGCAGTTTTTTCCCATAAGCGCCTGATTTACAGTCCACAGGGATCGTGATTCCTCCTCCGGATCCGGACCGAGTTGCACAGTCCACTGTAAGAAATAGCCAATGAAAATAAACAGTTCCATTGAATCCTCGCGAATACCGACTCGTCATAATCAATAAAGATCTAAACCAGCCGTAGATGCAGTGCAGATTCCGTTGTTTTATAGCCGAGTGCGACTGTATTGGGAATAATATTAACGACATGACCAACTGTCTAGCTCAACTCAAGCGTACTCTACGTAGCTACTTATCGATAACGAATCCAATCAACATATCAAGCTTTGGACGGTACTAATTAACTTGTTTTTTCTAGCTAGTACTAAGTTGTTGGATCGAATCATGAACTAGCACAGAAGGAGAGTATACGTATACCTGAGCAATCCTAAGGATAACTCTAGTGGCGTTTGGACTTTGGATGAGCTGTAATATTAACTGCTAACTGAGTGGTAGGTTAGGAGTGATGGAAAATAGGGCGGAAAATCGCATTCTCGGTTGTAAGTGTAAAGGAGTTGGAATATACTGGGTCTTTTTGCTTTTTCTTTGCCTTGTGGTGTAACGTTCGCCCCAGTTCCCATAGAAAGTCCTAGTGCCTAGATAGCCTCGTTATTCTCGAGTCCCGCTTGAGTATACTCATACTCAAAACTATAGCAATTCATCCATCCTTTGGTTGGTGTTTGGAATAGCCGTATAGGTTGACATTGTCCTTGGGTGGTTATTGCGAAAGTTACTCAAATTTTACTGCGTGTAGTTACTTCAAACGTCTATACCGTGTATATGCAGCTCAGCAGGCTGCTGGCTTGCACCGGCAGCTCACACATTAGTTAATCATCCCAATATAGGCTTAGGCAGATAAAGTTTGATTTCCCTTTAGCCAGGCATATAATCCGAGCAAATCGAGAGATGTTCAGACGCAGAATCAAGGCGTTGACACTCGTAAAACAGCTAGTATTTATTTTCCCCGCCCCGATTGGACCTCTGCTGACATGTCGTGCAGCCTTCTGAATCCGGAACAATTGACTATCAATCATGATTGGCTGCGTCGACGTTATTGGTCCATCAGTCTTGTCTTTAAATATCCATAATCTCATGCAGGTGAACTAGGGATGTCTTGCTATATATCACAAAAGTAAGTAGTGCGCATGCATTGTGCTTCTCTAACTATTGTCAAATAGAGATGTGTATCATGTGTTTGCGATTTATGCTCATATGGAGATATATTACAACAGATACACGTGGAAGATGAGTCTTTTCAGCCCCCCTGACCGATGCTCCTGAGGAGCATGCACAATTAAAATGAAATCCTCCCCCCCCTTATAGCATACATAGTCACCCAACTCCATTACCTAACGCTTCTATCCCAAACGTTTTCTCAAAGTTAACAGCTCCTTGACGCCAAGGCACTACTGTTATTTCTCCGGAACGCAAAGTAAGTAGATTGCTCTTGTGAATGCTCAAGACCCACTTAACAATTTTAGATGAGAACGTTGCTCTGCCGCTGGGTTGTGCTGTTTCTATCCGCAGCAATCACAGTGCACTCTGCACCTTTAATTTTCCCACAGAAAAACGAAACCCAAAAAACCCCCGTTGAAAACTGGCAACCGAATCCCAAAGGCCGTGGAACATTCCAAATCATATTCAGTTGTATTGTAACACTGTTTCTGTGTGTTTGTGAGTCGCAAATCACCCACATATTAAGCATTCAAACTGACGATGCATCGATGTGTGAAGGGACCACTGTCCATGTCAACATCGAACCAGTTGTCCAAATCAAGGTGAAGAAAGATGATTCTAAATTCTGGAAGTTGTTATGCCAACTCGACGTACTCCTTGCGAAAAGATTCATCAGAAAGATTGGATGGAGTATAACCAGCCTTTTCCTCCCAGAGCTTAC
The DNA here is from genome assembly GCA_015178995.1 of Trichophaea hybrida. NCBI lineage: Eukaryota > Fungi > Ascomycota > Pezizomycetes > Pezizales > Pyronemataceae > Trichophaea > Trichophaea hybrida. The sequence goes on from WHVE01000020.1 coordinate 13,295, forward strand.
TATGGCTGTTGCGGCGTACGAGAGGAAGACGGCCAGGCTTCTTTGCAAGGAGATGCAGAAGTTAGGAGGGGTAGGAACAGCGAACTCGAAGAATAATGAAGCAACAGATACCTCTACAGATTCGAACAAGAATGAAGTGGCAGGTATCTCCACAGGCCTAAACAAGAATGAAGCGCAAGAAACTTCCATAGTATCAACGAAGGGAGCCGCAGACTCACCCACGGACTCAAAAAAGAACGAACCAACAGACACTTCCACAGACTCGAAGAATGAAATAGCAGGTGTCTCTTCGGATCCGATGAACGAAGCAGCGCTAGCAGACGCTCCCACAAACTCGAACAAGAATGAAAAAGCAGAAATCTACACAGACCAGAATGATGATGATACCCCAAATTGTTGGGAAGATTTGTCGCTCTGTTACTACGCTGTTATGGGAGGTTTCCGGGTCATATACAGAAAACCTGGGACAACTAGTATCCTGAGACCTGGCACCCATCCTGCTGGAGTAGGGCTTCTTACTGGAATCGTCCAAGGCCGCAAAAAGGATTCTTACATATGGGAGAAACAAGAAACCCCAATCGGTACACTTACCCCTCACGGAATGCTCTTCATGGCCAAACGTGGCTGGCTCCCAGATATTGGACCGGAGATCGTCAAAGACAAGTCTAAGGTGAATGCGCTGGCCAAAGTTCTAGTTTGTTTTCAGGCCGCATGGATAATAGTCCAAGTGATTGCTCGAACTGCATTCGGGAAATCAGTAACGCTATTGGAGGTCCATACTGTTTTGCAGATGCTGTGCGCAGCAACAATGTATATCACGGTATTTACCCCTCCCATCGGCTTGTGGATGTACAGAAGCTGACATATATACTATCTACGCCGCAGTGGTGGGACAAACCAGCTGACATCGATCTCCCAACCGAAATCAACCTCTCGGAAGACCAATTCCAGGAACTGTGCAAAGCCGAGCGGGGCCCCGGAACAGAGAACCGCACAAACCCCTTCACCAAGCCGTCATCGGGGTCAGGCCTCATATACAGGAAGGACGCAAAATACGTAACTTCTCGTGCAGGGCTCGGGAAACTGATGTATCAGCAATTATGTGTCGAAGTCGAAGTCGAAGTCGAAGTCGAAGTCGAAGTCGAAGTCGAAGTTGAAGTCGAAGATAAAAAATCACCTAGTGAAGGTGAATCACATGGTGAAGGCGAATCACCTCGTAAAAATGATGGCGGGTTACAGTACTTGATGAGAATCATAATGTGGTACTTTAATACCCTTGGAAGAGCTTTTACCCGAATAATTCGTGCCAAAAGAAACATCTGGAAGCAAGGGCTGTTCCTGTGCGCTGTGGGATTGATCTATGGCGGCGCCCATCTTTCGACATGGAAAAACCTCTTCCCAAACCCGGTAGAGCAGTGGATGTGGAGGTTATGCTCAATTATCACAGCGGTTGCGGTAAGTAGTGTAACGTGTGTTTTTCCCATCCCGCCCACAATGCTGATTTAAGCCAGCTATGCGGATTTGTGTTCCAGTTGATATTCGGGGCACTCATTTGGGGAGACAAGAAAGATGAATTAGGGGCTAAAACAACTAACACCTGGGATAAATACCTTTGGAGATTTTATAGGGGGTTTGTTGGTATCACCTTCGGTCTCGGGATCTTCATTGTTCTGGTAGCCAGGCTTTTTCTTGTGGTAGAGTCGTTCATTGCGTTGCGAAAGGTACCGAAAGATTCGTATGATTCTATCCCGTGGGCCGATATGTGGCCGCATTTGGGATGAATACTCTCATATTTCACATATTGATTTCATTTCCAATGCCATTTCTAATACCCATTTAATAATGAGCTTTTTATGGCGATCTTCTTAAATGTTATGAGATATGAGATGTTTTATTAATATCATGATTGCATTGATGGCTTCGCTCTCTATATGGTCACCGGCTTTTTTCTCCGGTTTTCACTGTTGAAAGATAAAATTTCATAGCCCAAATAATTCCAAGCGCTAGCTGCGCAACGCAACCAGAGAATGTCAGCATACCCTCAGTAACTCACTCATCATTCCACTCATCTTGCAATTTCCCTGCAGTCGCACATAACTTAAGAGGGGATATTCGTCTCCCTTAGTGTGTTGTACCTCTGGAACATGAAAAAGCAACAGTGGTAGTCTACCTTGCTCGTTAAAATTGTCACTGCGGCTGCCTATGTGCTTTTGAAAGCACTTGACATCAAATTTTTACCCCTGTAGCCTGACAAGAATATCCAGCGTATCTAAGGCCACCCATACCACAGAGACGATATTTTAATAGCTTTGTAAGCCGTAGCACAGCATACTCTAGAAATGGTAGCCTAGTCTACTAACCTACTCGAGTATAAAGGAGCGACCTAAACTGTTTAGGTTGCTTATCTACTAGATCAAGACAATTAATTCACTCCAAGTTAATTTCATATTCAGAAGTGGCAAGAGATGGTCTATGCACGGCGCCATCGCAGTTTTTATGGTACTGTGTATCGTAGAAAAGCACATTTTCTACGTACCAGACGTAGATCACGTACTGTCCCAGCAATTGCGGATGAAACACTTTTTTTTGCTAGCCGGTAATTTTTAAGATACGCTCCTTGTCTGACTGATAGTTGTCTGGATACAGTGCCGTCTGACAGATATATACTTAGGTAGCCAGCCTCGGTAGGGCTGGCCTGCGTAGGGCTGGCCTGCGTAGGGCTGGTCTGCGTAGGGCCGTAAGGCATATAGATACGGGCTTATGGAGTTCAGTCGTCATCATAACTTGATGAGTGCCAGTAGTAGCAGATGCAGAGCTGCCCGTACAGGAGGGGTACAAATGGGACCAGCGGGAGACCTTGACACTAGAAATATCACTGTTCTAAGGCCCCGAGATTGGGCCCGGGAAGCACTTTGTAAGTTACCTCGAAAATCTGACCTGTTTTTCTCTAGATACAGGCCCATCTGACAGATCTCGCTGTAGAAACAAACCCATTCTGACGCTGACCATTGTATTTGATAATGAGATGCAAACACCCCCGCCTGACAGCTGACGTTTCATCCGCAATTGCCGGGACAGTAGTTCTCCTATACAAATCAGTCATGTATCTCCATACAACAGTGTCCATTCCAGCGAGAAATCTTTCCTCTCATTAATGATTGAGATCTGGATCCCTTTTCCTTTGCACAAACGACTACATTTTATGCCTCTTCTGCACCGTGTTCAGCGGATCCGGCTTGAGCAAAACATCTGACGATGGCTGGCTTATCAATCTCTGCACCATTTTATGTTCGTTCTTTCGATTCTCTATCTGTAGCAGACACTACCCAATGATAGGATATCTATGCCCAGCTATAGTTGATTGGTAGATCCTCCCTGCATTGCTACTCCAAACGCCAGTAGTACCGAGGATACATTGCCAAGAAGGCAGTCACCGAATGGAGCAAACTCATCGATCAGTTGGAAGTAGGCCTAGGTATAGCGGGCGCAAAGAGAAGTCCAGAAGCAATGAAGTGTTATGACTATCTACCGCTCTCTCCACTCGAGTTCCGGTACACGGGGTTAAGACCAACCGCACCCTTGCCAGGCGCGGGGCCAGATTTTCCAACATCCTTCTACTCATCGCCCGCGCCAGCCATAACTAAAACAGCTTTATCCACTTACATCAATCTACTTATATTATGAGATGGTTCAGTTTGGGTTGTAAGGTTTATGGGTAGCATTCTTACTGGATAGATCCCGTGTTCCGTTGAGGTTGGTTGGGTTCAAGTCTCAGAAATGTCGACGTCGCTTGACAGGGAACGCGCCCTGCAATTCGAACGAGAGCGGGAAGGTAGGACTGCATAAGCGATTGCACAGCTTAAAGTTTATCATACCTAAGATATACTAGGGCCAGAGATTACTGGGTCGATATGGGAGGGCACAGCACAACTACTCGCGCAAACTCCGCCTGCGATCGGTCTATTCGGCGGCGATTTACAATGCGGTCTGCAGCTGCAGTTGAAAACCTGGTGATGCATATGAGTAATAATGTCAGTTAATTATAATTGGACGTTGTTTCGCTGAGATCACCCCACCCGTTGTATCACATTTCGTGTGATGGGCAAGTGACTGAAGTGTTCCACCCCATTGGCGGAACGTCCCATCCGCGGATGGGGTTACCCTGTCTGCGGAATGGGCACCCCATCTGCGGAATGGATGGATTTTAGCGTGACCCGCCTTTGGGGAACTCGTGCTCTCGTGCCCAGACTTTTTTTCGTGCCGAACGGGAAACGCAGGGTGGTAGCTTTGGCTGTCACCTCCACCGCAACACCATCACCACTCATACAAATTAACCCTCAAGTCATCACATCACCATCATCGATGTCCACCATGCATCATCGATTCTTTTTTGCTGTTTAATATCCTGCTGTCACCATTGCCAGTGCAGAAGCGAAATTTCCCTCCCATTGGATTTTAATTTTTTAAATTTTTGAGTAGAGGAGGCAGTAGTCTAGTGGTCTTGGTGGTGGAGATGGGATGGTAAATAGCGATGATGATGGTGTTATGGTGGTGTTGTGGTGGTGGTGACAACCGAAGTTACCTTCTAGAAGAGTAATGTGGGACTCGCAAGGCTGCCCGAAAACCGGCGCTGTATCTTCGTTTTCATTCTCCCACTCGCCAACATAAATTCGGAAACCTGCTATCCTCTTCAGGATTTTTTTCGTCAGATTTCTAAGGCTTTGCGTTCTGCACATCCCTGCTCGATGACGCTGGGCAGGGATATGCTGGGCAGGGATATGCTGATGGGCAGACGTCACAGACTTAGACTGCCTTGCCAACATGCCAACAATCGTACACAGTGAATCCTTCCTTCTTGTTTCTTTCGTCCCTTCTTCTTCTTGATAATCGTCATCAACTTCCAGCACTATATATTTACGCCCCATCAACCGTCTGGAACATTATCTCCTATCAACCTTCACATCCCATCAACTCCAACTTCACATCCCATCAACCCCAACTTCACATCCCATCACGCTACCCATCAACAACAGCACTCAATATCCACAAAAATAACCAGAAATAATGTCAATAATTCGCGATGAGATGCTTATTCCCCCCTCCTACCGCCGAAAACGGTACTTCGAGAACGACCGCTGCATCGAAGTCTCAGATGGTAGTTCCGTTATCGAGCTTCCACCCCACATGCCCCGCGCCGATCCCATCATAATTCATCAAAACCGCTACCACAACCAGCGTCCTACAGAAATCATCAGGAAGAGAGAGGTTATCATGGACCCTGGCTCCGGCAGTGGTGTAGGAAGGCAGCGGTATCGTTTGGATGAGCTCGATGTTGTGCAATATTCGCCACGGCGAGGACGGGCAAAGAGTCTCGGGGGCTACACAGATTCTTCGTATGATACAGATTCGTACTACCTTGAAGATGGATCACGCCATGGGCATTCGAGGCAACACCAACGTCCTAACAACCATACTGGTCGCCACCTGGGCGAAGCAGCTCTCGGTGGAGCAGTTCTCGGTGGAGCATTAGCCCATCAACTCCACCGCCGCCGCCGCCGCCGATCCTCATCCACATCCTCCGGCTCTTCCAACGGCCACAGTCCCCACCACCACCGCATCCGCCATCTCGCCGAAGCCGGTATCGCAGTAGCTGGAACAAAGGCCCTATACGACCACCACCGTGCTCAGCGCGGTGGTGGGGTAAACAATCACGACAACGACCCACACCATCGCGCACGACACCTTGCCGAGGCGGGATTAGGCATCGCGGCAGCAGGAACAGCAAAGGAGCTCTTCGACCACCGTCGCCGAACCCGGTCGCGTTCTTCGGACTCCTCCAGGTCCCGGTCCCGGTCTCGATCCCGGTCTCAATCCCACCCCGGCCGCCACATAGCTGCTGCAGCGCTAGGTGCAACCGCAGCTGGAATGGCAGCACACAAACTCAGCCACCGACGCCGCGACTCCTTCTCCTCTTACTCCAGCGACGATGACGACCACCAGCACCACCGCGGACGCGAAGTCGCCGCCGGATTAGCGGGAGCCACTGCCGCAGGCCTCGCAGTTAAACACTATGACGACCGTCGACACAACTCTCGCAGTTCTTCGGTATCCTCCACCACCTCCCATAAATCCCACAAGCTCCGCAACACAGCACTAGGCCTCGGCGCTGCCGGTCTCGCTGCCCACCACCACCACAAAAAAGAACAAGAGCGACGATCGCGCTCGCGCTCGCAGTCTCGTCCCGGTATCCTCCGCCATCGTAGCAGAAGCCAGTCTGCCCCGCGTTATCAATCCCACTCTCACTCCCGTGGCCCAGAGCTCGCCAAAGTCGCGGCCGCCACAATGGCCGGTGCACTTGCTCAACGACATCACGATCGCGAAAAGAGATCTAGATCTCTGGACGTCAGTGAGCGCCGTAGACGTCATCACGAACTCGGCCAGAAAAAAGCCCATTATTACAACGACTCGCGAGACTATGGGAGGAGTATCCATCCCGACAGCAGCGTCAGCAATCGGCCTCGATCTCGGAGAGGTAGTATGGGAGGCGTGGGAAATATGATTAAGAATGTGATTATGCCCGACGAACACCACGTCCAGAATGGTAGAGAGGAGCAGCACAGGAGTAGGAAGGAGAGTATGGCTATGAGTATTGGCCATGGAATAGCCGCGGAGGTGGCGTATCGTGTTGGAGAGGGTTTAAGGCACAGGTAGTCTGACCACAGCGGTTAATGATATTGTATGTCACGAATTTTCTTGGTTTACGATGTTACGATTTATATAGGGAAAGGTCGGTGCATCTGGGCTTCTCTTATGTAGTTGGCTTAATAAGGGGTTGATTCCTTTAAATTTGCAGGACATCACATGTACGAGTAGGAATGAGTACCGGTAATATCATGGAATGGAAGTGTATTAACATTGTTTCGTACAAACATAAGCTACATCGTACTACTCGAGCATTGTAGAGCCAAACATCAATGCTACGCCGAACAACTCGATCACGTAGTCCGTTTGATTGTCTGAGATGTCCCTGCACAGCACATTATGTGCGTCTCGGGAGGTTTCCAGGTCGGAAACCTTCCGACTGAAAATTTCCAACAGTGACATTTCACGCATTGCGTGGCCGTGGTGCTCAGATCCCCATATAGTTTTTATGTTCATGGGCCAAATTTGCAAACTGTCGCACGTGCTGCAGATACGGCAAATACATAAAGTCTCGTAGAAAACGTTTTGTCATCGAAGCCTAGGTACCTGAAGTAAGTATATTCAAAATATCTGCGAAGACTCTGCGAAGACTTTACGAAGCCAGAAAACCGATAAGGTCTCGTTGAAGCCGACCCTAAGGTATACTCCGAGATCTTTTGGCCCGGCATGTATTAGACTACTTAATGTCACTGACTGCAGTCGCAGGCTGAACTTGGTGGTGGTTGAAGCAACACAGCAGTGGGGGGACCCGGACTCGACGCATGTACAACACTTGCTTCTTGTGATAAGAGCTTTAGAAGGTGCTGGGCCAATTAAGTGTGCCGACTCTCGCACATGCCGATAGTTCCCGATACAGTCTGGCAGTCCCGGGCCGATAGGCAGCTTGGCACGCTTCGGGATTTCCTATAAACCTCCCCCTCCTTACCAGAGTGTGTCCAAAATGAGGCTGGTTCGTCTAGTCTAGTCTAGTCTAGTCTACAGATGTTTTATCACTGATGCACCGCATGCTATGGTGCAGCCGAGTTCTTCGCAAAATGGACATTTATCGGCACCTTAATATTGTCTAGCATAATAGATACAACTTCCCCTACACATGCCATTGGAGACCTCGCCTATTTTTTTCAATTCCCGTTAGAGGGTGCGGACTGTGGTAGGATATCGATATCGAGCAGTTCGAAGGCAACGCCAACGTTGCGTGCGCCGCTAGTGGCGAAACTAGTTCGAGGGGGTGTTTGATGCACCTTCGGAGCTACGAGTAGAGCCTGAGTGAAGGTACACGCTGTCCTGCTGCGTTTGCTGCTGCTCAGACCCTGGGGAGGATATGCTGTGCTCTTTAAGGAACCATTGATGTCGTTTGTTGTGCGTTGGAGCTGAAATGTACAGTGTCGGTAGGTCTTTCTTTATTAATTTCAAACGAGAAAGGGCTATAAGCCGTTAATCGGAGAATTTATTGCGTGACTACGCCCATTCACGTATAGTTGGGGACATTTGATCTGGACCATAAAATTACCCGAAATGGTAATTATTGGCCCTAAATCTAGCGTTGAGTCAGCTTTTAACTGGGATTTGTTATTATTTTCTCACTGAGATACCCAAAATGGATAATTATGGAGCTATACTATTACCATATAAAGTAATTAAATGGGTGGACATTTCGTCAAGCTCCCACAAAACCCAACTTTTCAAAATTCTATAGCTCCACCACCAATGTGTGGAAAATTAAAATCTCTCTTTAGAGTTGTATAGAAGACGCCAATGAAGCAATATAAAGAGAGATAATTGAAAAAAACTTTTTTTGGTGGAGTTATAAGAGCTAGAAAATGAGGCTTAAAACGCTCTAGATGTAGGCGTCCACAACTGTAGTTGTCGCTTAGGAGTAAGATCAGCAGTACAATTTCTAGGCAGCAATCAAGGAATTTGACTTTGTTTGAGTATTGTGTGTTAGGAAGCCTGGTGGACTCCCACTCAGCCCCGGTAGAGGAGAAGGAATGTGTAGAAAGATAGAAACATAAATCACAAGGAGGTGAAACAAAAGTGGATGTTAGAAGTGGTGTGGTTAATACTCAAAAACAGAGCGTGCTATGTATGATCCAGGGCTCAGGGTTCAGGTCTTAGAGCTTTAAGAATTGTTCTATCATACCTATGACGTCACTTGCTTCCACCCAAATACGACAGACAACAAATACCTCGATCCAATTCACCTCAGCAACAATCCTCAGCGTCCACCACCAAAATGTCTCAAAAAATCCTCTTCTCTTACGCCACCCCATCACTCGGCATGCACCCAACCCACACCCTCCAGCACAAACTCTCCGCCCTTAGCAGGGCCGGATACATGGGGATTGAACTCGGCTTCGACGACCTCCTCTCGTTCGCACGCAGCTACCTCCACAACCCATCAATCCAACCAGACTCCTACGACCAGCTCTGCATCGCCGCTCAAAAAATCCGCCTACTCTGTGCCCCGCCAAACCACAACCTCACGATCATGGTGCTACAGCCATTCTCAAATTTCGAAGGCTATACCGGTAAATCACGCGAAGAGGCATTTTCCCGTGCCCGTGGTTGGCGAAGAATACTGGATGCCCTGGGATGCGATATGCTACAAGTCGGCTCAAACGATGACCGTACGTCATCTGGTGATCCCGACGTCATCGCTGCAGATCTTGCCGAGCTCGCGGATTTGATGGCGCCGAAACGCGTCGCTTACGAGAACCGGTGTTGGGGAGCACATGTGAAAACGTGGGCTGACGCTTGGGCGGTTGTTAAGCGCGGTAATCGAGTGAATCTTGGTTTATGCTTGGATACATTCCAGAGCGCGGGCGGAGAGTGGGGGGATCCGAGGACAGAGTCTGGAAGAGTTGAGGGGGAGGGTGATGTGGATGGGATGTGGAGGGAGAGTATGAGGATGCTTGCGGGGACGCTACCGATGGAGAAGATCTTTTTTTTACAGATCTCCGATGCGTTGATACCGACGAAACCGCTGAAGGGGAGGGATGAATGGAGTCATGGGTTGAGGCCTTCGCCATATTGTGGGGGGTACTTACCGGTGGAGGATATGGTTAGGGCGGTGCTTAAGACGGGGTTTAGAGGCTGGTTTTCTGTGGAGGTGTTTTTGGAGGAGGAGCATGAGAAGGAGTGGGAAGAGGGGTTGGAGGAGCGGTGGGCAAAGGAGGGGATGGATAGCTTGGAGAGGCTGTTGGTGGAGTGTGGAGCTTGAACAATTAAGAATGATCGAACATTAGAGTTATGGGTTTATAGTATCAAATTTTAGCGCTAGCCCAGTTTGATGTGGTACCTGGAAAATAGGAGTTAAAGCTATGAAGATTTGCAAGCCAGTTCCACCTACCATTACCATCGAATGAGTATTCCACTAGCATAGTACTATCAAGTGCGAGTTGATGTTAAGATACGTCTTCTCAGTCAGATCATCATAGTATTGTTCTATACATTTTCCCTTCATATCTTGCGTTGTGCGTTAGTCGAAACCAACCACAAAACCCAACTTTCCGAATACAAACATCGATAGCTGGAAAGCTTCCGTGTGAGAATCCGTGAACCCAACTTTCCGAACACAAACATCGATAGCTGGCAATATTTAGTAAAGTCGAGAATATAAAATAGTCTGAATCGGGTTTGACCTTTTAATTTAATAGTATAACTATTTCTTAAAACTTTTCCGTACTTTTTTTTTAATTAAATTCAAAAAAAAAGATTATTACTCTTCAGGGTTAAAAAAAATAACTACTGGAAAGCTTCCGTGTGAGAATCTGTGAACCCAATTTTCCGAACACTAACATCGATAGTTGGAAAGCTTCCGTGTGAGAATCTGTGATCAAGCTACATTTGAGTACTCTACTATACTATGATGTACAGAGGTTTGAAAATGACCGATTTTATGTATGGGCGAGGCTAGAATTACAGCTTTTGGTCGACAGACTGAGGCCAAATGACAGCGATAACGGACAACCCGGTGAGATAGAATGACCACGGTCAAAGAAGTTCTTTACATAGTACTCAGTTAGTCAGCCCAAAGGCATTCTATCTTCGAGTAACCTCAGTCACATCTAGATGCTGGTAAAATTGCGCCGAATCCATGTGCGTTTCCTAAAATATCTACCTGGGTCGCGCAGTTTGCTGCTGTGGCCATGCTGAAGGTCAGGCGTACATCGCTACATGTCATCGAGCGTTCTCACAAGGTCGAAATGAATGCCATAACTGAGTTGTTATACGTTGGTGGTGTCAGTGTCGGAGATGTGTCTAGTTTCGGATATTCGTCCTTCGACGATCGCGAATGACCCTAATGTTAGGGTGGGAGGGTGCTCTTGTTGACAGGATTTCTCCTCGTTCGCGGCTTACGAGAGCTTGTAGAGAGCTCGAGAGTACTACGTGGTAAAAGACGATGTTTCTTAAGTACGCTTCGAGTTTGACCCTCACCTGTAGCCGTTACACTCATCATCGTCATGCTTTACATGTTGATTCCGTTCATTTTTCCTCTTCGTTGGTTTCCTCGTCTCCAGCTTCTCAGCTAGAGAAGAGGTGATCATATCATCAACCCATAGTTCCGTCACGACCCGTTCAACACAACACACTCAAGGTTTCTTATTTTGACAGAAATAACTACCCCGAGAGCACATTGCCCCAAACTAACAAGCAAGCGCCTTCATGCGATTATCGTGCCACCACCACCAGCATGTCCACCCTTGCACTCTACATCAATTACCTCTCGACACCGGCTACTCCCTCGATTTTCACCTTACACCACGTTCTCTGAATCACCTATCTAGACTGGTTTCTGAAACCCAATCCTACAGCGGAAGGTGGGGATGACACTGGGGTGGCAACACTCGTCCAATATGCTGGTCAATGCGGCATTTTCCTCCATTCTTCCGGGTTCGATGTCGACTGTATCTCAACCACATCGCTGGAATTAAAGCTAGGACATTACTACCAGCGCTGATACCATGTTCACGTTATTATTACTACCTTTTATGATGGATTGTAGATAGCGGTATGACACACGAACATCATCGTTGATATCTATTCTAGCCCTACGACAATGCGAAATCCCATAGGTAAAATTCACAGGTGATCACTGATGTGCTTCAACACTGACAAAATGAGGGTGGGTTTTGACACCGCTGAACACATCTTCAGACACGTGTCATGCAACAGCCGCGCGGTAAATCGATTACCTCGAGTCTTCTACCTGGGTACTTAAGTACTTAGCGGATATTTCACAGTTGCACCGCCACAAGTTTTAAGTTGAATTCAGTACTATTTTCAGCCAGGAATACAGATCAATGGACCCAATCAACAACTCCCCACCCATTCTCAATAAGTCCATATAAAACACTCGCTTGATATCGCTTCTCCCCGCATTCCGGGGCTGAACCCCAGCTTTGGACTGAGGAATGGATATAATTAGCACCATAAGCGCCACAGCCAGTGCTAACTCAATTCCCCCCGAGCCCAGCAGCAATATCAAAACCTTATGTGCCACAGCCACAACAGAACCCTGACTGTAGGATCAAGAGCCCCGCTTCTAAAAGCCATATGTGCCTCATCGCCCTTCCCATCGTTCATACGCAACTAAGAAATCATATCAACCACTCAACATGCGACATCTCCCAGACTGCTACTACTGCACCCTCACTATCGGTCCCTCCAGCTCGGACCGTGAAATCCGCTTCGCATATCGCACCCAGTCAAGACTACTACACCCGGATAAACATCCCGAGCCGGAGCGCGAAGAGTTTACCAAACGATTCCAAAGGGTGAGCTAGCGGCCATTCTTGCGGGATTGGATTATGGGCGGCTGACCAGTAATAGCTCCTCGAGGCATATGAATGTCTCAAAGATAACTCGGCAAGAAGAATATACGAGATCAAATGCTTCCTCGAGGGACCGCGAGAGGCTCAGTGGGATGAGGGTCTGTATATCCGAACATATATGTCAACTGGACTGACCAGGCGGGGAAAAGAACATCAACAACTACTGAAGACAGAGGAGAAAGCGAAGGAAAAGAACAAGCGCGATGAGATCAAGAAGGAAAATGAGGAAGAGGAGGCACGCCGGCGCGAAAGAATGTTTCGAAATCAAGAGAGCTCCGCGGAGCGGGATGCCAGGGAATTGAAAGAGTACGTCCGGGAAGCACGGAAGAGGGAGGCAAGACGAAAAGAGACAGAGAGGGAGGCAAGGCGGAGGGAGGCTGAAAGGGAAAGGGAGGCGATTCGGAGAGAAGCCGAGAGAGAGAGAGAAGCACGGCGGAGAGAGGCAGAGAGGGAGAGGGAAGCAAGGTGGAGGGAGGCGGAGAGGGAGAGGGAAGCACGAAGGAGAGAGGCGGACAGAGAAGCGAGAAGAAGAGAAGCAGACAGGGCAAGGCGGTCGGCTGGGAGGAGAGGAGAATGGTTGGAATCTTCCGACGACGACGATGATTCCGACGACGATTCCGACGATGATTCCGGCAATGATTCCGACGATGATTCGGAGCGTGAACCCCAGCCTTTCAAGCTCCCAGACGACTGGCCGGTACGCGGTTTTTCAAGAGGCTACTCGAGCGGTATGAGGTGGACACAACCAGAAGTGGAGTACATGAAATTTCTGAGGAATAAGGGATATATCTGGCGGACTGTTGCTGTCAAAGTGAGTGAGAGATTCAACACCGGCCGTTCAGAAGCAGCCTGCAGCGCAAAGTATCGAAGGGGTTAAATAGGGAAACTGGTGTGTACTCCTGCTATCCATATCTAATGCGTAACTAACCCCTTGGCGGAAACAGGTACATATATGGAGTACTAGATCGAATTCACGGAGGTAGTGTTCTAATTATCCCTACCCACAAAGGAGTTGACGGGAACTCTGGGAAACGAAGGGGGGTTTTTATGCTGGATAGCGGGTACTTGAATGCCGGTAGTTGGCTAAATAGTAATTGTAGTCACATATTCCTAAGAAATGGAGAAAATCATGTGAAGTCACTCGACATCGAAATTATCAAATGTGTTGCATAAATAGACCTGACTGATGACGGAGCTGACTGTAAGCTGGCTGATGGTCATAAGGCACACTGCTCTCCTGTACTATATGTTTCGAGTCTTTCTCCCTCTCTCTCTCTTTACACTCAGTATCTTAATCTACACACACGGTTCTCCCTTCATTATATCAAAATGACCCTGGTTTAAACTGATCATTGTGTATCACAAAGGCTTATGATGCCGGCCGAATCTAGTGCTCTGTATAACGAGGATTTATCCCAGTTTCGATATGCCGGTTTTATAGGTCCTGGGCCGCATTTCGAAAAGGCTTAGGGTGAAGCTAGAGCATCAACATTACGTCACGAAGAACGAAGTCCATCGTGAACATTCTCTTCATACCCATACGGTCCGATGATGTGATGCCTTGGTATATTCAGTTGAAATCATCGATACATCATCTTCAATTCAGAACCATATAAATTCCCCACAACTACCCCCACTCAATAAATGGATAATTATACATCACACTCATCACTCATCACCCTCCATATTTAGAACTACATTTTCTTAATACATATCGCTACCATCAAAATAATGTCGCTTCGAGGAAACCGCATTCTGCCCACAGCTGGCACAGCTCTCAAGAGCTTTTCAACCACCACTTCCTCTGCAATGTCTAACCCTGAAAACATCATTGGTACACTGGCTTTACCCACATCCTTCGTTTGCGTCATTGGTAAGTTGGTAGATATTGTCTAATTGCGGATGGAACAAGGCTACGCTTAAGAATCCCAACACTTCAGAGGAAGCTAAACAAAGGGCGAGAGAAAGACTGGAGGGACATGATTTGTAAACTAGAAGTACTCTAAGTGCTGGTAGTTATGCCATGTTAGATTAAAGCGAGTGGGAAATGATGATAATTGAAGACAAGAATAGATAAAAAAATACTCGCAGCAGTGATTAGAAATGCTTTGATTCGCCTTATGTTGTTTTACTTTTGACTTGCCGTCTTTGAGGACCGGCGAGAGATTATGTGGCGCCTGCAGTCAAAAGCATCCCCCCAGCCGGTGCAGCCAATCATCCTCTGCCGCCGCGTTCTACCGATCGACCCACGTATAGATCTTTTTTATGCCGATCCAATTTAACAGCTGGAATTCTCCAGTTGTGTGGGTTTCGAGAGAACCTAGCCCAGTAGTGGTGTCTTCCCCCATTTCCCGTAAGGCTTGCATCTCGCCCCCAACGATCAATCTACCCGCAACCTGACAGAAGCCGCGCTTGCATGATGTTTCCCGGAGCCTCGGTATTTTCTGACTGATCAGGCTAGTTCCGAGTGCTGACAGGGCTTTTTCAAAGTCTTTTGTCGTCACTACTGCTACGAGGGTCCTTTCCTTTTTTTGACAACAACGAACCGCACCCTCAAGCATCTTGTCATCGTGAGAATGTTGTCATCTATGAACGACGTCACAGTTTCGTCGTGACGAAAAGACGA
Source organism: Trichophaea hybrida (assembly GCA_015178995.1). NCBI lineage: Eukaryota > Fungi > Ascomycota > Pezizomycetes > Pezizales > Pyronemataceae > Trichophaea > Trichophaea hybrida. The sequence goes on from WHVE01000020.1 coordinate 28,457, forward strand.
CGGACAGCCAGAAGTACCATAAAAGCCCTCAAAACCCCCGCTCTATGTAACCTTTTCTCTTCATCAACACACGACAAACCTTCACAATTCACACAACACAATCCCCAAATTCCAAATACATTTATTTCTTTACGGTTCCAAAGTAAGACATCGACTCTTCAAAAATGAGTTCTGGTAATCCCGGCAACGTCATCGGTAAGCCAGCCTTTCCCCACCAACCCCCCCCCCCAGTCCCCTTATGCTCCATCGATCTATTATTATTTCACCCCTTACTTCCCACTAAACTATACTCTGTGCTATAGGCGGCCACAAGGCAGCTCTCAAGAACCCCAACGTCTCTGAAGAAGCCAAGGAACACTCCCGTCAAGTTCTTGACCAGATCGGAGACCAGACCGATTCCTCCGCGCGTGCCACTGCCGGTTCTGACCCCTCTAACGTCTCCACTGAGGGAAAAAACACTGGTAACGTTGTTGGTAAGTCGTCATTCCCACGTATAGGTAGTGGGGCGGATGTTTAACCGCGTCGCGGGGTTTTAGGTGGATATAAGGCTACGCTCAAGAACCCGAACGTTAGCGATGAAGCGAAGGACCATGCTGAGAAGGTTTTGGAGGAGATGGGAGCTAAGTAATGGTGGGGGCTGGCCGAGGGAATGAGGAATGGATTCGTGGCAGATAGCTATGATTCTTAACATACTCGGGTATTTATGGAATGAATTGAAATCCGTTAAATTCTACTGTGGCCACAAGAAGGCGCGACCAAACCGACCCTGCAGGGTCTGGGTATTTCGATATCAGTATTCGATGGGATTGTCGATGGTAACCGGCTATGCTATTCTTATTAGCTCGCCCGAATGGAATTGTGGTGAAGACGACATAATAGGGAAGCTAATAATAAAGTGCCCACATGAAAGAGAACAACTCAAGAGATGGGGATCTCAATTTCCGGTGTGACCCCTATACAGGGAAACTCCATCTAATATCGAGTGATCCATTGTGTTTAACCAATAAAAAATCTCATGCAACGCCCCTTCGCATCCCGCTCGCAACAACGCCGCTCTATTATACAGCTCATAAACATACCAGCGCACGGCGTGCGGCGGAGGAAAGACAAAATCCATATCTTGTACATTTCTAACCACCGGGCAATGTGAGAGAGGACCCCACGCATAAAATATCGGGCTGTAGTACACACGAGTGAGCGCTCATGCACGATTGTTTGTAGTTCATACTATGGCAAGTGAAACAAACGCCCTTTTCGCCTAGTTAGAATACCACTAGCGGCCTGATATGGGGATCACAGCTTCTCACCCCATCCATCCTGCATCGGGCCCGCTTCCGCATTCCCCGGTTCCCCGGGCTGGTGAGAGGATTCGGTTACGCTGATGGACAACATGTCACAGACGCGGATAGTCCAGGAAGGGATCATCCTTGCGTTCTATTTTGATGAAACCGGCGACGAGGGGCCGAATCTTCCATATTCCTTCGTTTCCATGCGGCGCCGAGCTATGTTATAACTGGGGTTCTCCAGAAGCACATCAGCGGCACAGCACAGAACAGCGCAGCAGATTATATCACATCATAGCCTTTCTTCCATCATTCTTTTCATTCTTAACGAGGAAGGAAGCGGTAGTAATGGTAATTCTGCTGATGCTGATGCTGCTTTTTTGTTTCCATAAGCGGCAACACAGCAGAAGAGGGGGTATACGTAAATCAAAAGTGCAAAAATCGATATTCCCACCCCCCCAACGCTCCGCAAAAGTGCGGCACGGATTGCACTGAGACTTCTCCACTTCTTCGATAATACTACCACCCATAATGCAATATTTATGCAGTGCCGGTTTGGTGTGCTCAATAGTCTACTACGACAGATGCATCACACTGACGTACTGGATGCACACACGCTCGCTGTACTTTACCCACACCCCGAAAATTTGCCTTGAGGAAAAGTTGACTGCCTTGCTGTCGTGTATTCCCCACCCCGGGATTATCGTCACAATCCATCTAGTCAGTCGAGGGACGCAAGAAAATAAATCTGGTATTGCCGAAACATATCGTATTGCGGCAATTACGTGTCCGCGGCACGGAGGATGGTGTTCCAATTTCCTTCTCAGCACCTGCTAGCTAACTTTAGCCGTGATATTTAGAGATTCAAACTTCCTCTCGTCTTAGAGCTAGAAAAGTAGTGCTGATGAATGTACTAGTATCAGCCCATAGCAATTGTTGGAGGGGGAGGGGGAGGGCCAGAGAAGGAGGGCCAGAGGGGTCGATATGAGACAATACTGCATGCCGCGATAATCGAGCTCGCAAGAGGGACGTGTGACATGTGTCGGCGTATGGTGTTGATTGGACAACACACAACTAGCTCAATGGAGTAAACTGGGCTTGAGATATGACGCCCGTTAAAAATTGTGGTGGTGGTTTGATGCAATACACACTCGGTACAGGGAGAAAGTTTTGAGATGCATGAGCCAAAAAGAAGCAAAAGGTTAAGTACACTTTTGCTGGATATCTTGCCAAAGGATACTTGTGAGAAAAGCAGAAAATGACGTCTGTATCTCAAAACTTTCTCCCTGCCTCAAGTACCTCCTCTCAACAAATCCACTCACTGTGAGTAAACACACCAGATCTGGAGTTGAGGCGGGTGCGCATGCGCTTCTGGCCTATCTCACCTTTTCGTCACCGGTCTGGAACATCAGGCTACATTTTACTCCGTGCATAGGGGTTTTTAGTAACAGGTCTTTCAAGACATCTAAAGCATGGTAATCAACAAGTATCAGCGAATCATTCCATTCTGACCGTTCAAGGGTAAGTCTCTCTTACTGCGGAAGAAAAGTGAAGTTTCATCTTAGCTTAGTGTATAACCGCACTTCCACTAACTGCGCTACCCCAAGCTCGATTTCCGCGATACTATTATCGATTCTGAAACTAACGCTTTGTCCCTCACCACCCCCCTATCCAGCCCAGTCATCCCCCAGTTCGGTCACGGTAGATATGCACCCTGATAGTGCAGATCTAAGCCTACCAACGGTGGCTTGATCCGTGGTTTTTTGTTGCGCACACTACACTGAGATACCATCGATATTAATCATACTGATTCACTCATCTCCATTGATGGACTTACTATACGTATACGTGCTCAGTTTTCTTTCTCACTCGGCACATTTGGCGGCCGGGCGCCCTATCGCTTCGAATTCAGGCACGCCACTGTCCAATACTATCATCCGCCCCCGATTCCCATCTAGCCTGACTAGCCTGCGCCTAACTAACATGCAGTCAGTTACAATCGCCCATACAGCTTCCGCGCAACTATCCCCATTCACAATACAACACAACAGCTAAGCAAACAACAAAAAATTGGAACAATAAGAGTGATAGGGAGTGATAGAGGTACCTGTACATCCCCTGCCGCAAAATCCAACATGCATATTTCAAACCAACAAAACCCCACTAGTCGTTACAGCTACATCACCGCCCCTTCTCCGATCCCGTCACTTGCGCTTGCGCATGAGAGAGTGGGGTTGTTCGCGGTGCACCCAGAAGTGGTCAAGCGCCGCCTGAAGTCATCTTTCGCTTGTTTTTCTGTTGTACCTAGGGTATGCTGCATCCGGTGAGTGCGAGGAGCAGGACCGCGGCAAGAATCCGGTTATTCTATTGTATATGTATCTCAATATCTAAGCCTAGTGATCAGGCATCCATCAGCATCAGCATCATCGTCATCAGCATCAGCATCATCATTCGCCGTCTGGATGCTTTTATCACAAGCGCCTCTCTCTCTCAGTCTTGTCTGTCCCCTCTTGATCCCGTGGGGTTTGGTGTAAATGAGCTAAAATACCCTAACCATTTACAACTGTGCCCAAGCCTTTTCTATTTTCAATGAATCTGAAATCGAAATCGAAAGCGCTCAAATGCAACCTCGTGCCGAGAGGAACTCCCGATTACGCACCTTGCATATATTGAAAGTGGCGCGTACTCAATGTTACTAGGATGCAGAATCCGCAGCTCAATACACCTCGGCAGCTGGAAGTGAGTTTTGTTCCCACCAACCAACCCCCATGTTCCCCTGCCTGCCGCTTCGTCGGATGAGGTTATTCTCCAGCCGCCATGCCTACGTCCAGGTAGAGTACCCCCGTCCTATCCCCCCCCCCGCTCTTCTACCCTAGTTCCTACACCTCCCATAGGTATAGTCCTCAATAGAAAATAGATTGCTGGCGAACGAAGTAGAAAAATAATAATAATCAGAGACGGCCGCGGAGATTCGATTGCATCAAGCGCTCACTGCCAAGAGGAGAAGAGGCAAAGAAGAATAAGGAGAAGGTGGGTGGACGGTTGAATTCGGGAAATCGCCCATTCAGCCATCGTATCTCTCTCTCCGCAAGATTCTGCAGCCCTTTGTGACAGTTGAAGGCGTGCAGCAGCAGCAAGCAACAACCAGCTAACGTTGGTCGATCTCTACCTAACCGAACAACATTCCTTTTTCCTGTCTGTATCTCTCCGGTTTGCTGGGTTTTCTAATCGAACGGATCCTGTGTGTTGGATTGCTAAAACTAGCCCCCACCACCAAAACAACAACCACGTCTACCTCGTGTCGGCGATCGAGTCTTGGGTACCCATGACATCCGCGCCGCTCACGGACTCATATACAACTCGCCCCACTACCACATATCTTGAGATAGTTTGTGTTGTGTGATGAAACGCCTCTCACTCACTCATTTCCGCGGCTATGTATGCTTGAGTTGATGAACGTTGCGCGGAAGCTGAGCGTGTGTGCGAGACGAAATACTGATCTAGTGAATTTCATGCACCTCATCTGGCCGAATGTAACTACCAACCCACATACATATGTATCTTCTGGTCTCAAGCTAGATCCTTGAAGATCAATCGGCTCCTGCAGCCGTTGAAATAGTGCTTAGAATCCATCGAAACCATGCCAATCCACGTGAACGGAAGCAAATGAGTATTTGGTCTAGGGGAGAGTACAACAATTCAAGTGGCATCGCCCATGTATCTTTTTGGTAGTTCTCGCAGCGGATAGTTACCTCGAAAGTGCGATACGTATTGTATTACTCAGTTTCTCCTGTATCAAGTACCTGGGTGGAACGGATGAGAGTGAGCGCTACCAACTCAGCGCGGTTCCCCAGACTTCACTGATCCGAGAAACGCATTCGCGCGGTCTGGGGAAAAGGAAGGGAGCGGGAGGTGGCGGGGTCGGTGATGTTGGGGTCGGTGATGTTGTGTTATGCAGGGCCAAGTGGGTGCGCATATGAGCTTGTTATTTACTTCACCGGGTCATGACTTCGCACATAGCCATATCCGCGCGCCTCATCACGTTCGTACGAAACGAGTTCAAGCCAAGTTATATTGGGCGATAATCGCTGTATCTATGTGCCGCATCGTCTGCGGGTCTCTGGCGGTCGTATCCATCATCGCCACAGTCCCCACCACTCACGGAACTGTATCCAACGGAGTCATTACAGCACGCAAACAGGTCCGAATGTTGCCGATTCCGGAGAGAGGAATCCGTTCTAACCTGGCCCTGTTTCCCACACTTAATACCGGTCATGAGTACCGCACGGGGGATATGAAGTACCAGGATCATGGTTCAACCGTTCGTGTAGACTTTTGTCACCACATTATCCAGCGGCTGGTAAAAACAAGGGCTAAACTCAGGTAGGTATGGTAAGGAGTTGGTGAGTGCGTGACCTCACTCTGTTGGCCGCAGTGTCGCACACAACATTTCCAGAACATGCGCCGACACCGCGCCGCTAAGCCTAGCCGGAATCAAAAAACCAAAAACCACTTGACCGAAAGCGTCCAACCTATATTCCACAGTGAAGTATTTTGGAACACAAAGATTGGTCATCTTCGTGGTGGTTTCGCCGCTGATGCACCAAAATATATAGCGGGCGACCGATGAAATCCCCTCAGGTGTGCTTTGATTGATATATGTACCAAGTGGCTGTGCGTCGATTTCTGTCTCATATTGATAATACCTGTCTGAAGAATTACAAGGTGACAGATGGTTTTTCTGCACGCGAACCAGAGACGACGCGGGGAAGTGGGAATGGAGATGAGGGTGTTTCCTTCTTTGCTTTTCTTGAAATCACTACCATAGGAATACGGCGCGCCAAAAGCGGAAGTCGTAAGCCATTTGATTGCCAGTTTCGGAGTTGTAGCGCCGTGTGAGGACGTACTCCAGAAGCCGTGGACTCGGTGGACTTCGCTCACATATTGCCCTATAAGGTTAAGTTTTTGGGTCCAGGTCCAGGTCTAGGTCCGACGCAACCTTTCTCGTTCGCTGTCTGGAGAATTCTTGAAATTAGCTGTTTATCTCGCTAACCTTTGGCTAAAATTGCCACTTGCGCTTGACAGTTTAAGTTTTGGGGATCATGACCCGTTTTATGGTTTCTTGCTTGGTACTCAGCAGGTCAAGTTGGGCCAACGTCGGCAAACCTCAAGTACCTACGCGGCAGGTGCTGAGATGTAGGCTTGAAGAATTTCTGTGGGTTGTGCTGATCGAATCAAGGAATCGACATCATGCGGAGGGGTCATGCAGATCATGAAATCGTCGAAGAATGTTCGAACGCGGCAGGATACAGATGAGAACACCATCACCCCTTTTACGCACTATTATCCACCAGACCCCCATAACACCACCGGCTTCGCCGCCGATAAAAAACTTTATAAATGGGAGAAACTTGTCCGTTTCTCGCTTAAGTTTCGATGATATGTTCCAAGAGACGAGCTACACGCGGATTTACCTCATGATTGACATTCGAGGCGAGTGACCATCATCTATATGTTGCTGAGCAATGTATGCCGGTGGCGCAATTTAAAAACGGTAGGGCACATGGTGGAGATGTTGTTTATTGCGCCAGCGGTAACTACCCCATCACCAGACGCCCCAATACTCCGGAATCAAGACTTGATAGTAGCTGCAGGCGGTAACTATGGAGAAATAGATTAAAGGGCATAAGCCAATCATGATTCGTGATTGCTGATTGGAGGATGCCGTTGAGGCAGTGCATCGAAACAGACGCGCATTTTTGTGAGTTTAGTAAGACGTGGTTTTAGGGTACGGAAAGTGAACCTTCTCTGCATATGTACTCGGTAATGGGTTGCAGGCGCCACCGATCAAGTATATTTCGGTGTTAATGCAGTAAGAGCTGTACGTTCAAAAGTGTACTCTGCGCTTTAGGGTAGGTATCCAAGCCGTACATAATTGAGAAGGTAGTGCAAAAGAAGTTGTTCTTTTGCCGGGTGTCAATAAGCGCCATTTCGACTCTCGAGTTCAGCGTGGCGAAGTAAACGTTCGTAGAGTGTGAAACTGGATGATGACGACAATAGCTAATGTTGATGCGGACAGTGACAAGTGTTTGGTTGTCGGGTCATGCCCAGCACAACATTCCTTCTTCGTTTGATGGTGGGATGGGCTCTGTCCATCCACCACGAACAAATTATGCTTGGGGGGGTGCCTCTGTCCATCCACCACGAACAAATTATGCTTGGGGGGGTGCCTCTGTCAGAATTCGCCACGAGATTATATGTAGTCATCCAGGAATAGGAAAAAGCAAACAAAACATCGTAAGCTTGAGTTGCCAGATATATACGAAAATCACCAGATAATTGGATATGCGGTAATCGCGTAAGGTGATCCTCCGGCGAAAAGAGGACTTTAAAGTGGGTTGATTGGATGAGAGAAGGTGTGCTGCTGCGGATTGTGAAGCCCGCGGGTAATGCCGAGCAAAGAGGCAAAAGTCGGCTGCTGTGCCTCATGCTAGACGACCAGTAAGTGCTGGGAGAACGGGCGGGTCAGAGCGTGACGTAGATAGAGTGCTCCGTCTGGGGACAAGCTGGCATGGCAGTTATAGGACGCCTTCTTTAGGATGTGACCGCTGCCGGTGTTCCATCGCTGTTCCTGGGCATCTCCCTGCGCTGCTAAATTGCTGCTCGTAAAGCATGCATCACTTAATACATGTAAGTACTCAACGTATACTATGTGTTTCTCGGGAGAGTTTTGTTTGCAGTGTTCACGATCATGACCACCTGGGAAATCACCACGTCTGCCGTGCCATGGCGCCAGACGATGATGGTGCTTCTGTCCCTCTTAGAAGGGATAGTTTCATCAGAGAGAGAAAGAGAGGAGGATAACCACAGACTTTACTTTGCTTTGTCTTGTGCCTGCTAACACGGAACACAACGTTGCTTATCCGCTGCTGCGCGTCTAGCCGAACCCCGGCCCAGTGTGTTTATCCAGCTCACCCTCTGCGGACGGATTTCATTCGCTGAGGACTTTTTTCCTCAGACACCAAACCAAACCCACCACAATCCAGTATCCTCAGCGTCATCATCTTCACGCAGCCCAATTCCTGCCTCTGTCTCATTCGCCTCTCGCCTGCGAGCCCTAATAATAATCCGCCGTAAAGCGTGATTCTTGTCTCTCATATCTGAATTTTTTTACAACTTGGGTTTTTCAGCTCGCCTGGTCGCACGAAGCTACGTTGGCCTCATCCATGCTGCGGCAAGTGGTAGCCCGCCCGTACCGCCAACTAGAGCACAGGACTGACTCTAGTATCCAGCACACTCCACTTTTTTTTTCGTCAGGAAACCGTCCATTACTCACCGCGCGTCCCGATTTCGGACCCTGAACTAATTGTCTCCTGTCGCCCGAATTAGCAGCCCTTCGGTTGGGCAGCCAGTGGTTGGGTCCCAGTGACCTTCGGAATCGACCACCACACGCCTCACACTGTGTCCCTCAGTCGCAGCGTGGGTCCTAGTTTGGGTTTTCCAGTGTTAGGCTTGTCTTGCTAGGGGTTGGTGCACTGGCGTCGTCGCATCCGCTTACTCTCGCTCCCATCACATATTTCCATTCACTCTCGAATTCACTTGCGTCTTGAGTACAGCACAGCACAGCTTGCGCCCACACCACACAGAAGCGCTTGGTCTCTTCCGCCTTTCCGCCCTCCTTCCTACTTCCACATTTTGCTGCCAAACTACCATCATCATCACCATCACTTCACCACCACCTCTACCACCACGTTGCCAAAAGGTGCCTTGACCCCCTCCCTCGATCCCTCCCTCGTCCCTCTTCCAAGCCCAAACTCTTCGAGGCTTCGTTTCTGCGCGGAATTCTATTCTTTAACCGCACACCCTCCCACCTAACATCCGACGGTGCCGACATTCAGTTAGTTAGTCAGTCCACGTACATAACGCGCGCTGGCCCCAGCCAACCCATTAAAGCGGTGAACCTTCTTCGACTCCGCGCTCCACCACCCTGGGAACATCATCGTCATCGCGTCTACTACTACCCGACTCATCGAATCCGGCAGCCTCGACCACAGACCTTCAACTCGGCCAAATCTCCTCGTCACGCTCGAAGACCCTCAACTAACTCTAACGCGGCAATTGGTGAGAGCGAGGTTGCACTCGCACTACCATCGACCAACACCACCCCGTCGCTATCACCATGTCGAGCGAAATGGAAATAGGTGATCTGAAGGCCTCTTCGCCAACAACCAGCGAAGCACGGCCCCAACAATTCACAGCTGTAAACAACAATAGCAATAACAACAACAGCTCCAATGACTCGCAAAGACCATCTACCGACGGTCCAGCTACAAATGGCAGTACAAATGGTAGTGCACAACCCCAGACTTCATCACCTTCACAACCACCAGTAGCTCCGCCTCGCAATGCTACGTCTGTCTTTGGTGGCCCATCTCCTGGGCAATCTGCAACTCCAGCTCAATCTCGCCCAATTATCTATTCTACTGGGAATGGCAGTAGCAATACTCAAACCCTCAGTAACATAACCTCAACACCATCAGTGCGTAACAATAATGGACATCTTCCTCACGACCGCTCCTCTTCGGGCTCCCCACATATCACATCAACCCCTCTACCTGCTGGTGATGCATGGCATTCAACGGAAGATGCGCTGGACTCGGTAAATGGCCAACTCAAACGAAAACGGTCCATTACCCCAACCACACAAACTCAACACCACCATCTCGCTGCGCATGAGGCGGCAATGGGGGCTGCAAGCATGCCTGCGCAAAATCAAACTCCACAGCAACGGTCCGGTGATGATGGTATGTCGGGGGCGGACGAAGACGGAAGGTCCGTGCGGGATGTTACACTAGAGGACGGCTCTCCACATCCACAAGGGATCCATATCGATCCACACACTGGTATCAGAGTTGATCCAAAGCGAAGAAAAAGGGTTTTTAGCAACCGGACCAAGACTGGTTGCATAACGTGTCGCCGGCGAAAGAAAAAGTGCGATGAAGGAAAACCAGAATGTTAGTCCCCCCTCCCGTGCATTGTTTTTGCTTTTGGTCATTTAATTTTTGACTGCTGGGCTCGAATTCGCGAATCAATTGTGTCCTTTTCCGCCATGTCTCTGTACTCGTGCTGTTATTTTGCGCCTCTTGGTTGCTGTTGAAAATTGCTGGCGGCTATTTGGGCGATCCTCACCCCCCCCCTTCCCTGCCTCCCCACCCTCCAATCCCTCTTAACCTGTCTGTCTTCTGCTGTCCTATCTGCACAGCACATCACTTCTTTAACTTGATCGATCTGTCCGACATTTACTTACAGCCCTATAGGTACCAATTGCAAACGAGGAGGGTTCGTGTGCGAGGGATATTCCGGGAAAGTGAGCTGGCAAAAGCCTCCAGGGAAGCAGCTGCCACCATCTGTTGCTACTGGGCCACCGTACATAGTATCTAAAGAAGAAATTCCTGGCGCTGGATCACCTACTCCCGGTCATCTGCACTCATTGCCTGCTGGTACTCCAACATCCTCGCATCGTATAAGCATGGATGACCGCCAATATCACCCACGCTCAACAGGTCCAGCAGATATTTCAGTTCCTCCACCTTCGCAAGACAGCACGTCGCCGCAGGGTACACAGAATTTCCTGCCTCTACGTGGTGAAACGTCGCAGCCCGCTTCCGCGACGACAGCAACAGCGCCGCACGAGAGCGTTCCTGCCTCTGCGGGGGCCGATCGTCGCGTATCGTTCTCTCATCAAGCGCTTGCTGCCGCTACTGGCTCGATGATCCGACCAAGGTCAGAGAAGGAGAAGATGGTCAACTCGGAGCTCTATCATGCCAACACCCCGGAACTCATCGCCGAACGAGAAGCTTGTAAGGCGGCATGCTGGCGATATAATAATGTCGCATCCAACCCCAATTTTGGAATATCTGAAGCGGAGAAAGGTCGATTGCTTCTTGATATTATACGTCCTGGGAATAAATGGGAGGTGGTAAATACTGGTGCTGCTCCAGGTACACCCGGTGGGCTCACATACGTCAGTGAGAACGGTTTTACAAGCGACATCATTGATGTCACAGTTGATGCTCCATTCACCTGCAGCTACGGCTACAACATCCGGCTCGGAAAGAACGTTTACATTGAATTTGGATGTACTATCTTGGATAGCTGTTCCGTCACCATCAAGGCGCGCACGATCTTGTCTCCCGGTGTCAGCATATACTCAGCGACACACCCCATTGATCCCCGGAAACGAAATGGATCTCGAGGACCTGAGATGGCCAAGCCAGTCTTGATTGAGGAAGACTGCTGGTTGGGAGGAAATGTCATTGTTTTGTAAGTTGCCCTTTTCCTAATATTGTGACGAGCCGCTAACCGGTACTCGTTTTCGATTAGGGGTGGCATTACGATCGGTAAAGGATCCGTCGTAGGCGCCGGAAGCGTAGTTACTAGGGTATGTCTAGCCCCCCTTTGCTAGCAGATATAAGTGAATGTTTCATCTGACAGTGCCCCAAGGATGTTCCGCCTTTCACAGTCGTTGCCGGCAACCCTGCTCGCGTCATCAGGGGGATATATCAAAACGGAGTTGACATGTGACGGTTAGGGCACCGGACCTGGTGAGAGGTTGCCGTGTGCTCAGGGTACTTACTTAACACCGCTCTTGGTCGCCAGTTATAGTCTTTGTGTGATGACGATTGTATGAGGGTACGTACCTGGAGCTGGGAAAAGCTGTAGAGAAACAGGAAAAGGCGACGAGAAGAGGCGGGAGGGTATGGTGTCTTTCTTCTTTGCAGCTGCGGCTACTGTCTGCTAGGGTGGTAAGGGTAGGGTAGTTGCTTGTATATGATTCTTTCCTTTGACTAATGCGTATGTGTGTTTGCTGCTTTTTGGTTTTTTTGATTTCGGATGGGAAAATGAGGACTTGTGGTGGGAGAGGAGGATGGCGGCTGCGTTACAAAGCACTGGAGTTTTTTCTTGCCTTTTTTATTTCTTCACTCTTGGTTTATTTACATCTATTCCAATTCTCTTTCTTTCCTAGTCCTTTCGGACTTTTTATCGTATATTTTCACGCTCCCTCTTGTTTTGGGATGCGCGGGCGGTAAGAGTGGACGGGAGTAATTTGCTACCCTTTTTTTCACCCTTTCTCTCATGTCCAGGCATATATGTTTTGAGTTTGTTTTACTTGCGACACTTAGGTACATTTGATTTTTACGCGCGGTTGTTTTTTTACAGTGGTAGCTTTTTGGCTTTTGGATGTCTTTGTTCTGATGAATGATGATCAGTGGCTGGGGGGTGGGGGAAGAGTACTTGCTCTACTTCATCATATACGGGGTGTTTTGTTCAATTGACCTTTTTTTCTAGTCTCGGACTGCGTATATCTTGATTTGGTTTTTGGTTTCGAGACTTACATTCGGAAGATGTGGGGTGGGGGGGAGGGGGAGGGGGAGGGGAAAGAGGGGATGAGGGGGAGGAGAAAGAGGGGATGAGGGGGAGGAGAATAAATGTATATCAGATTTTTTTCTGCTGCTGCTTGCTGGCGACAGACGGACAGAATAGATGAAGTATTTGAAGGGGACGACGATTGGTGGGATCATGGACACTCACTCAATGAGGCTCTTCGGTGAGTGAGGGAAACTGATGGTTTTTCTTCTGTAATATGTATATATCCTCTCGAGCTCATCTCTCCCTCTTATATATAGTTGAATTGAAAGAAAAGCACAAGCTTCCATATATGCTGCATGGATCGAAACCGAGTTTCAGACGATATTCTTAATTCCGAGTGACAAAGTTTTTTCCCACTACCGAATGAATGGAGGAATTCCAACCATAATTAAATCTCTTCGGAGATCGATACTGGTGGCCCTCACGACGCAGTGATCATGATGAACAACTTTATGGTAACAAGATGCATCAGAAAAAAATTCGAACCCCACTCGGAACTCAGGAAATTCCTTCCGTTCGATGTTCACTGCTCCACAATTCTTATGCTGCATAGCGCATTGCATATGTATGCAGTCAAAGAGACGAACCTACTTCTTGCAGCACCAGTATCCAGGAAATTTAAAGTCTAAATATGTCGGTGTGTGTGTGCATCTTATTTTTTGCTTACTGTTTTTCTTTTTACCTTTCCCCTCGCGATCGCTCATATGAGTAAGTGTGAGTGTACGAAGGATGTTGGGAATAACTAATGAAGTGAAAAAAGGGTGGTGTGGGTTATTTCTACTTATGTTCCTGGTGAACTTACTGTAAGTAATCATGAGTCAATTAGATGGTTATCAAACTTCATTAGCCATCGCGATCTTGGAAAGCACAGAAAGTGCAATTTGAGGCTGACCAGGAGGTTCGGTCATCGATATCTTTCCATTGGAGTTCCGGCTCAAGCAGTAGTTTAGAGCATTCTCCAAAATAGTCGTTAAGTCTCCCTGCTCTCTAGATCTTGCATGTTTTTTTCACCTCTAGGCTGAGCATGAGACAAAGATCGCGACAACTCAAAATGTTATATCATTACGCCTGGGTTTGCCCCTAACAGTCGCTATTTGACACCTGATCGGACGCACAACCTGTCATTTCCAGACTGGTTCATTATTCATGTCACCCCAGTCATACGATCTCACTCGGCTTGACAACTTAAGAGAAAAACTTTATGTCGTTATTTCAGCTATTTCTAGGTCTCTAGAATAAGTCATCATCTATGGGAGTCTCAGAATAGCACCTGAGAATCAAAAAAGTAAAAAGCCCAACAAAGTTTCGTCGGAGTGTGGCCCGCAAAGGGTTCCGAGACTAGAAGTGGCACATGTTTTTTACTCTCCAAAGTTTAGGTTCACGTCTGGGTGGAATGCTCCATGAGGAGTTATAATTGGTTCGTCCTCTTTCCCACCGCGTGTGCGTCATGTATATATTCACTAAAAAGGCGCGCACTTGCGCGTTAGCTGAAGATGAGCCTGAGCTAGAGATCCGCTCGGGTGGGTCCCCCCTCCTCTCTGGCACGCCTTTCCATAGTGAGCTATATTGCATGGCAGTGGGGCAGGACGAGTATGAGACGCAGGCGGGTTGCTAGTCTGATGTATTATATATATCAGATATTATGTACCTCGGAAATCAAGGGAATAAACCCGGGATATCTCGTCTCTTCAAAAACACGGCCCCCTCCCGTCTCGTCTCGAACTATGGGACGAGTACCTGGACCAGCTGATCTCCTGTGCAATGGCCAATATTTTGGTCATCTTGTCATAAGCTATGATGTAGAGGAGTGGTGGTGGTGGTAGTGGGGGTAGTGATGATGATAATGGTATCTGGCGGGGCTAAAGGTTGAACTCCCTAAAGTCGCCATAACCTCTGTTGGCATCGTTGAGACTCTCAAGCTACTTTGTATCTCATCAGGCGATTGTTTGCTTGCCTATTATGACTGTCATTCGGCCTTGGTACGGCAACCAAATACCGTAATTGTGACCTCGCTCGTATGTACATAGAATCGGACATTTTCAAACCTCCGTACTTTAAGGTAAAGTAGAGGTCTCAAATGCTGTGTGATCATTATCTTGTGTGATCACAGATTCTCACACGGATGGCTGCAGCTACCGATGATGTTGGAATTCGAGGTTTTGTGGCCGGATTTGACTGCCGCACAGCATCAGATATGAAGAGGGGTGCACTAGTGTATAGAGAAACACGATGAATTGATGGGAAAACGCATCTCGCACTTAACATTGTAAAGATTTAAACCCATTTCCACTAATTGTTCTCCTGATACCTGACCAATAAGCTTTGCTGCCGATCGCTTCGCCTCTTGGTCTGATATTCAAGTATCGGGCCACTTAAACCCTAACCCCAACAGTCAGCGCTTTAAGTGGGGCCAGGATTTTGGGTGGACTAATACTTGAGATTGATGGTGGACAACTAAGCTAGCTGTAAGTGCTTTAGGGTACCTGGGGGGCTCGGCTCCATAATAGTAATGGTCCATCTCGGAATACCATATGCAACCATGACTACTGTAAGAGTTATATGGGATCCCACTTAATTGCAAAGTCCTTGACCTGCATAAGAATATCTTGAGATGTCTTGTCTGGTATACAACTCTAAAGGTGGACTGTTGAAAGTTTTATCGCCTGCATGCAATGGGTTATCACGATTCTGCCTTTGGTCCTGTAATGTAACTCTGAGCTTCAACATAGATTTCAAAATGCTACATGACAAATTCATATATAAGACGTTCGAACAGAAAGAAACAGCCATCTAGGAGGCCCAATTTGCTCATCGGTTATATGAATCAATATTCTACCTCAGACCTCCCGCAAGTTTTTCCGTCATATTCGGCAGAGAACGTCATCATGGCCGATCTCGAAGTGAGAACTAAATCGTAGTACACCGAGAAGTAAGTTGTACCGTCGCTTTTACTTTTTCGTTCCAACCTCGAAGTATCGATTCCCTGGAAATTAGTTTTAACCTCGCAATGGGTGTGAATACCCCCTAGAATTGGGTCCAAATTAGCCATCTCACTGAGAGAACTACGCTTGACGGCGAGTCTTACCTTCCCACCTATGCGTGGGGGCTATATCTGCTGCGGATTCATAAAGTTTATCAGTAAACACCAAGTCTTCGGGCTTGTGTTCGGCAGGAATGTCTCTATAAAATCGAAATTTGAGTGGTTCACGCCTCTTCAGTTCTTGCCCCTAGTTACAATGACGGACGATTAGATATTTTTTTGCTATGCATGGGGTGCAAAGCCGTGAGAATTCTTACTTTCTGAATGTACCATCTCATTTCAGGTACTCGGTAGCGACTACTGTAGATGTCGAAGAATTTGTGCTCTCCAACGTCTCTTCCATCGATCCCTTCCTGAAAGAACCTATTGGTCTCGGTACCATAGCTTTTCGCAGCAATATTCGATATTACTCGGATTGTTTGAGGTAGTCTATTCATAGCAGCACCCCTATAGAATCACACTTAGTATCATCTTGCCTGGAAGCCGTAAATATCACGCTTCTAGCTCACCTGACAACAGCCGCCCAACTTTGAGTCCAATTGTCTGTTAGCTTGGATTCTCCACGCCAGTAACACATATGGCGGCCGACTGAGCTCAAGAGCAGGAAACTCACGCATCATTTGGCTGGAGAACTTCAATTGTGCGTAGAGACTTGGTGAGATATTGTTTTAGATGCATATTGGCTCCAAAGCCTCCGACGAGGAAGACACCCTGGCAAAATAACTATTAGTTTCGTCTTCTTCCAAAGCAGCGGTAATATGCATACATCTGGATCGCTGCCCTTCTGCCGCCTGAATGACTCGACTTGCGCTTGGACGAGTTTTTCGATTTCCTTGACCAGCGGCTCAAATATGCGCTCAAGAGCCTCTCTATTAAAGGAAGCATTAATGGGTTAGAAATGCGGTAAACATTTATTCAAGTGTCTGTTTGTAACAACTCACCCAGTCATCTTCAAGTATCCTCTAGCAATGTTGTTGTCCGGATCGTTCTTGATTCCTGGGCCGAGGAATATCCTACCACCTGGCGGCGCACTATCCCATTTTTCGCGAGATTCAAATGACCTTTTGATCCTTGAGTCAAACGCTTCAACAGCTTCCCTAAAGGCGTATTCATCAACTTCTCGGAACTGCTCTTCACCGATGACCTTTCGGACATGCTGCGTAAAGCCCTCATTGAGCATCAAGGAGCCCACAGCTCCGCCTGGAATTACGTCCTAGGATTAGTGTCAATTGTAACCAGAAATGGTACTGAGATTCACCTGTTGCGTGTGAAACTTCTTTCAACTGCAGTGGGTTGATATCCACGACTTCGTAGGAAATGAGGTCCACGGTGCCTCCACCGGCATCGCATAACACGTAACCGTCACCAACCTTGGAACAGTTAGCTGCACTTTCCGGTTGAAAGGGCACAACGCTATTTCTCTCACCGACAATCCCCGTTTCGCAAAGGACTGAATCGTATACAAAGCTGCAGCTTCAGGTTCCGTGACCAAGTCTCTGGGCTGGATAGTACGCCCTGACCTATTTGCAGCCTGTAACATCCCTTAGTATACATATTCAGCGGATACCAAAGGGTTGTAAACTCACTATCAAAGTCGCTTGCTTTGCCAGCTCAGACCAAATTGCCGGCACTGTCAAAACATATTCTTTGGGTAAACGATTCAAAGCCTCCCGATACTGCGGTACCTGCTTATCCAGAATTACCGACAACGCATGCTTAAAAACCGCATCGATATAGTCTCCAACGATATCCTTCGTCGATTTATGGAGGCGCACTAGTTGGGATTGTGTAGTCACTTGCGACCACATCACCTCGTTTTCCGGGGATTTAGAATCTCCCTTCGTCTCTGCGCCGTAGTAGATCTTTGGTTTTTCAGGATCTAGCAGGAGCTTTATGCCTCTGATGGTACCGACATCTGTGGGGTCCACCTCATACCCCCATTTGAAGGTCTTGCAGCTGTCGTCGTCGTATTTTAGAAGTGTTGGGACTTTCACAAATTCCAAACCAGGCCTGCCGGGCCAATCGGTGACGACGTGGACCTTGTCGGGAGACTTCGAAAACGCGTATGCAACCCTAAAGACTCGTTATAATATGTACGAAAGATGCACTGGAGCCTTATAGATAGTGCTTACCCGCTGTAGGTGGTTCCGAAATCGAGAGAAATGATAAGCTTTTCTTCCAAGTTGTCGCCTTCTTTGAGAATTTGGTTGGAAGTTGCTGTGGTTGCTTCGAAGGACGTCCGGGTCTGATCGTCTCCACCCGAGCCGTAACACCTGAGAGTGACCGTTTCCGTGTTCTGCATAAGACTATGGCCTTGGAGACCAGCGAAATTCATTGCCATTGTTTCTGAGGATTCGGACACTGCCACTGGAGGGGTTTCTTTGTCTACCTCTGTCACTCGTGATTCGAGGTCGAGGCTATCCAACAATCCAGTTGTGGTGGTAGTGGTGGTTTCCGTCATGATGAGTTTCCGTTCTTCGGATCTGATATCCACGTCGATTGCCTGCGTGAAGCGGCGGGTCTTCCCTTTTGATGCTGGAGAGGTCGCTTTGACGGTTCTGGACTTTGGGACGGGTCCTTCATTGGGATTTGCGTTCCCGAGTACTAGTGAGTTCATGCTTGGATAAACACGTGTGAATAACTTCTGCTGGTTGATGAGATATGGATTGGATATATGTTCCTCTGAATTTCAGTGTTGTAGATGTGTTAGGATTTAGGTATGGATGGGTCTGTTGGAAGTCTTAGGATGGCGAGGTCTCTATTTAAAACTTTTAGAAGCAGATATGTGGGATAGAATAGATGAAAATCTTCTTATGGATTGCTCTCGCAGAAACAGTACCAACACGATCCATACGTCGGTGGGTAATTGGAGCGGCAAAACCTCGCTGTTCAGGAGGATAATGCACGCCCAGTAACTGTGAAATGGTGCTGCCTTGCAAGACGTCTTGCCAGTTGTTTCTGCATCATGATACCCCACAAGCAGCTGGGCAAACACGTATGCAAGCTTTCTGCTATATTCCAATGGTATCAAAACACGATGACTCGATGGCTTATCTTGAGTTTTGCAAATTGGCTAGGTGAATTTTTAGCTAATGGACAACGCAGCGTATGGTGCGTGAGATCTCCAGTCTGGATGTCGCAAACTTTGGTGCGCGGCAGGGGGTTAAAGGTGCGCGGCCATGGGAGGGTAGTAAGTGCAGCACGGTCATGAATCTAAGGTTTTGGTGGTTGATTTGGAACCAGGTCAGCCGTCTCAATTCCAGTCCTCTCGATATTGCAGGAATATACTGCGTACATCTGCGTATCGCGCCTTATTGCATACGCGGTGAAAAAGAAGTGAGGCGTGCAAAATGTAGTATCATTTTGTCAACATGTCTGACCTCCTTTCACACATATAATATGCCGGACTCTTATTAATATCCATTCCGGTTGCCTCAAACACAGCCGCCTGGCCTCAGTCTGCTATACTCAAGCATTTATTAGGGGGAATTACGGAAACCTTATCGTCGTTTAGGTTTTAGGCTGATGCGGGCATCATGATTAGTAAATGTGCGCAACCGAGCGAGTAGACAACAGCGAGATTTCCTGTCGGACCGCTTGACAGCGTCACCAACTGAATCAGCCTGCAGCATTACTGCGGTTCATCGATGATAGATCTGGGTCTGCTTTCGTTGGCCAGAATTTTGACTCACATCTGGATTGATACGACAATTGAGTAACACAGGAAATCATCCATTGCGCTTAGTTGCGGCTAAATGATATCCCGCACACTTTTTGATTTCGCCCCGATCGGGTCCAAATATTCGAACATGCTGTTCTAAGAACTTCCACCCAGGACTGTAGATTTCTCTATATTTATTTAAAAACGAAGCATAACATCTCTCCAGAATCACGAAGAATTGCAATTTTTCGATTGTTCCACAAGTGCGGTGGTCCTGCGCCCCACTTTCATGTGTTCATAGATCCAGTTTGGGGCATCCTGTAATACGGCCCACACCACCTTGCGCACAATCGAAAGAGCCTCAAACATTTCGGCTCTCCCGAGCTCAGCTGAAGCTGGATTATAATTATACGTGGCCATGCATGCATAAATGTCCAAACATTTGACACATTGTATCAATACGAATTCTACAGCCTTGCGAAAGGGTTGATGAGTTTAGCCAACGCTAAATCGAGAGCACTACATGGCTAGAAGCTAAAGCCAACTCATCTCTATCACATCAATCTCAGAGACTAGAGTAGGATATATCTCTTACAAGCATCCTGTATCCCGAAGCCAGAAACTGTCAACTCTTACAACAATGAGCACCATTTCAAACTCACTATCAACTGTCGTAGTACGCAATGAACCCAACACAACCACCACAACAAGTCTCTGTTCCATGGACTCGTTCACCGACGTATCGGTAGGCGGGTGGGACTTGTTTCAGGGGTTACTTGGCGTGTTCAATCGAGCCGTACATGTAGCCGTGTATGTTCAGTCCTACTCTTGTTTACGGATTGTGCATATATGGGGAAATATCAATGCTAATATTTATAGTGATACCTGCAAATCCATTCTTCCTGACCCTGAGCCTAAGCCAAAAGCTCCACCGAAGACGCCGACAAAGATATACGGGGATCGAAAATCTTTCTCGGTCGAAGAGGCAACTGAGCTGCTTAAAGCCTACATATATCCACTGTGGGAGGACGTCAAGTCGATTAAGGCAGAATGTAAACAACTACGAGACAATCTGGAGAGTTTGAAGCAACAGACCAAGCGATGTAATACATGTAAGGGAAAACTTGACGAAACCGAGCCGCGAATCGTTGAACTAGAGGTCGAGGCAACGGATAGTGCTTGCCCTACGGACCAACCCTCAGACAGTACCATAGACGGCGCCGGCGGCATAGAAATCGATTGGCTGGCTACTATAAACGCGAGCCCAAACCTCATGGACCAACCCAGAATCGATAAGTTCGAAGACTTATATTCAGCAATTCAGGAATTCGTGCTCACGAATATCCCGGAGACGACCTTAGATAGCGAATTAGGTTTCGGTGCAGAGAAAATTAGCACAGATTATGACGCCTGGGGGCTATGTACCAAGGATTTTTGGATGCAGGGCGTAATAGCTAACATAATCCACAGAGAGTTATTCGAATATGAGGGGATTGGGTCAAAAGGTGAGTTTAGCATCTTTCACGTCTGAAATTCAACTAGTCCTTTGCCCATTCATGTCTATCTCGATGCTCCCCTTGCATATTACTGCAGCTAATCCTCGTACTAGATGTGACTGTTACAAGGCCACTCTCTGCAACCCTTTCTGAAGAGCTCTATTGCACCGGCGAACCAGTCAGTTCCGACATCACTCAGGACCTCAACCACCTCTCCGAAAAAGCGTACGCTTGTGCACATATCCTCCAAACATCCCATACGAGATACACCTGGGCGCAAAAGATTGGGAAGACAAAAGTTAAGGGAAAATCGGCGACTGTGTGTGTGGATTTAGCGGGCGGTACATTGGAAGGTGAGAAACTGTATGAGGTGGCGTTCACGGTCTTTGGTGCGCTGGTTAAATACTATGGAGAGAATGGAGAGGAGCAAGTCGAAATCAACAAGGCAAGAGTGGTTGCTCGGTGTTCGTTGGAAGATTGAGATCTGAATGTATGTTTCTTTGTACTGTAACGAAAATTAAGATACAGACGGAGGTCTGGAAATCTTTTTTTTTTATTTACTTTCATTGATCAGATTTTCTCCTCGGTTGCAAGCTCCCTTTGCGAACTTGGTGGAAACTATGGAGAAGAGCGAAAGGTGTCTCCTTGTTTGGTATATATTGGAGGACTTCCCGTGGGTCTATAGGTTCTGAACAGATCGAGTTGTCTATTTGAAGGGGGTGTCTATACATCGCCTATAACGAATAGAAAAATGGTATAGAGAAGGGGGGAGGGGGTTCGGCTTCCCATATTTTCTTTGTGACTTTTCGTTGCTACCACTTCTTAACAGCATCGTTTCTTTCTCTGTAGCTTCAAATACAGATTAACTAGGGCCAAACGCTGTATTTGCATGGACTACAATCGCCAACCTCGATCAATTCGCTGGTGACCACGGGTTTTGTAGATGTTTTCACGGCATTCTTCTCTGCTGCTATCTTTGCTTTTGATGAGGGCATTCTGGTTTAGTAGGGCATAGGGCTAAGGGTAAGGCTTAGGGCCATACCTACCTTGCCGCCAACATTAGTCCCACTCACCTTGCCGGTCCCCGCCGCTCCGAATTTAAGAGATACGCGAGAGCACGTATTATATCGCCGAAGATAGATGCCGCCTTAATTTCATAATCGGAAGGCTGTGTTAGGTAAGTGTTATTTGTCGGAGGCGGTAGAATTAAGTCGAGATGGAAAGGCAGGAGGTGAGTAGGTGTAGACTCACTCTGTGTAGGGAACTACAATACTAATTACGTTTCTGGCTGTTCTTCGCACTGTACCACGGCCGTTTAAAGGAAAACATTTTAGTTGCTCTTGTTCGGGGATTTTCCCTAGCTAATGTAACAGTCGGTATCCTAACAAATAATAATCGCTTCAATCAAAGCCCCTTTTCCTCGATATCTAGCAGCGGGTAACAGGGCTGGCGGCCGAAGCTGTGGAACACTTTATTTGAGCCATCAAAGACCACTGTGCCCGCACAAACGTGAACTAACGCTGTCGCAGGGTAGCAAGCTATTTCAATACCCTCACTACTTTGTCAATTTACATCTGGCGTAGAGATGCCCTCTTGAAAGATTGGGAGGATGTACGGATATTTGCCAGACCGAGCATTATTGGTGTGACACTACTATTAGCAGTCTTCGTCTTCTTTTGGCCCACATATTTGCCAGTAATGGCAGGCCGACCTCTTTTCCTCTTTTCAGGTGAATGCCCATTTTCCCTCACCTGTTTATTCGCAGCCTCTCTTTCTTTCCAGCCCTTTTCTCTTTTGTATTCTTGATAATAGACAAAATTAATGCTAAAGTTTTGTCATTAACCTCTTCGTTGTCAGTAAGCATGAGTTTTGCCTTCAATGGCCTTGTCTATTTAGACTTGGTGGAGGGAAATTCCTTTCACAGTCGACCAAAGGTTGGTAAGGTTGAATGGATATTTGCCTGACC
The DNA here is from genome assembly GCA_015178995.1 of Trichophaea hybrida. Taxonomy (NCBI): domain Eukaryota; kingdom Fungi; phylum Ascomycota; class Pezizomycetes; order Pezizales; family Pyronemataceae; genus Trichophaea; species Trichophaea hybrida. Next base: position 51,333 of record WHVE01000020.1, read on the forward strand.
GAGGTTTCTTTGTACACTTATCGCGGATTTTCCGATACTTGGTATCCTGATGACTTTGAAGCTCAGTCTAATAAAGATCTTGACATTGGACATGAGGTGATCCCAGTTCATCTTCATCATTCAAGTCGTCATCTCAGTTGTCATCGTCACTCACTGGATCTCTGTTGTCGGCAGTGTTCCCAGTAGTCCGGTCCAGACCAGTCTTTGACTGCGGACCGGAGATATAGTCAAGTCTAAGACTAGACTGTATGATAGTGTTGACTGGACTTGACTGGACACTTGGGAACAGGTTGACTGAGGTCTGACGATTTATGACCGATTTAGCTTCTGCAGGGGCTACATGATATGATTATGACTGAATAAAGTTCTGCAGGGGCCACACAATGCAGCCACATGGCAGATAAGCTTCAATGATGGCATAATGTATAAAGCATGGTATGCAGTTAATGATGACAGCACAATTATTATTGAGGCTCAGGAGTTCTTGAAGTCTCTAATTCATAATGGCCTGTTGAGCTTTGATACTGCCAGTAAGGCAAGGGATATGTTGAATGCTTTACAGACGCTGAAGAAAGCAACAACCTAAGTTTATTAATGTACATAATTGAACTAATGTGCAAGGTTTGTTCTTAGACTATAGTCTGCAACCTGGACCGAATCCGGAGTTCCAGTTCAAATGGGTCATGGTCTGTGTAGTCCGGTCAACCTATTGCCACCCAGACCGAACTGACCCTGACTGGACGATTGGGATCACTGGTTGTAGGACTCTCTGTTGCTGTTGACGGGCTCTCTGTTGCTGTTGGGTGAACGTCTGGCGTCTTCGTTCACATTGCCTGAAGAGTCTTTGTCGTCTGAGGGAGAAATAAACTCAGATGACTTAACGGCTGGCAAGCTTGAGCAGCGCGACAAATGATGCAAAGTATTTGAGCAAGGTCGGCTTGGTGATGCCACTGTGATGTTGCTCCAGGGCAGCGTAGTAGATGCTAAGGAGCATGCTGTTTGCAATTATTAACAATACGAGTGGTCTGTGGCACACTAGGCATAGGTACGGGAACATAAAACCGTACTAGATTGTGGAGGTAACGCTTCGCTTCTTGGCTTCTTTGAGGAATTTAAAGGCCGCCATCCTACACTCATCACTACTGGAGTTAGCATAGTTCTTAACCGTTCTCTAGGGTATCAAGGGCCGACCTCGCAATGTGGATGTACGCGGCTTCAACTATACGCTACAAAGGCCCGCTCCGGGCAGTATTGACTTTAGGGTAGTAAAAAGCTACGGGATCGTTTGTCGAAACGTTGGAAGACAGAAGCCACTCGTGACGCTTGATGAGGGTGATCATGTCGATGGTGATGCGAGTGGATCAAAAGGGTAGTACTGTACCGGGCTTTGAACTTTATACGTAATCAGTAATCAAGTGGCGTTCGGTATGCAAGATTTTATCTTCGGTAATCGTAATCAAGAGAAGTATGAGTACAGTCATCTGTAATCACAGACTTTAGCAATTGCCATGATAATTATCATGACATCTTATAAGTCCAAGAACCATAATCGATCCCAATTTCTGGTATGAACTCTCCAAGACCTCATCCAGGTTCATAATAGAAGCATTGGCATTGGGAATTTTTTCGGTCTTGCATGGAATACACATGCTATAGCTAGTGTAATCAAAATCTATAGTATGAACTTCGATAGCTGTAAGCTTGCCTGGTATGAGTTATTCAACTGTGTAATCAATACTCCCGGTATGAAGTTCAAAGCCCGGTACAGTACCCTCACATTTGGAAAATGCTTTGAGAAGCCCGAACAAGCGTGCGCAGACAAGCGCTTCGTCGTCCTCCATTACCATCTCTTCGTAATATCGCCGTATGCAATTGACGTTAGAGACTTTTTGCTCTACTCATGTCGCTGATAAGTCTCTTTGTCATGTGACTCTAGGGTTAGGTTTACTTCTTTGAACACCGTCACAATAGTTGGAGATAAGGGCCTCTGCGTTTGAAATCTCATGGTGCCATGTTCAGTAGTATTCAAATGTACTGAGTCCTGCCAGAAAAATAATTCTGGGCCTTAATACATATTTTTTTTTGGTGAACGCAACATGTAAACCTAACATGACAAAGAGACTTATCGGCGACATGAGTATGTCTATTAACGATACATTCGATTAGGTTAGCGCCAGAATCATTACCGAATAAGGGAAATATCTGAAATTAAATGAGCATGATCCTTTTTTAATTTCCGTATTAAGCAGACTTCTTACCCGATTTGATGCGCTAACCTAATCGGGGGCGGACCTCTTAGTCGAGTTTTTACGGTACCTTGCTTTGTAGTCGGGAAGTAGAAAATGGTCGACTAATTTCAAAATGGTGCTGACACTCAGCTATGGACAGAGTGTATTCCCTTCATTCCTGTTCACCTCTGGCTACTGTTGTTTATTGCCTATAAATGCCATAATGTCTGCATCTAAGTCGTCATCCTCCGGGGACATCCATTTTCTTTTGTCTCTTCTATCCTCTGGATCTGGAATACGGGTCATTTTGTTCCTTTTTGTAGGTGGTTTGACTTCGGGATGCACTGGGTATTTGCGTTCGCTGATTAGTGTGGTCTGGTACATCCATTGCAGCATCCGGTGGATAATCAGCTTGACGGGTATCCATAAAGCCATTTGGAATCATATGGGACGCAGGTAGAACAGCAGAAACAGGCTTCGCAACTTGGTGAATGTACGGAACATATGGACTAGTAGTATTTGTAGGTGTTGATATCTTTGTCCCGGGCCTAGTAGTAGGTTTTACTGGTTCGATAGAAGCAGGTCACGGTGGCGAAAATGGTAGATGATTGGTCTCAGATTCCATTTCAAGTCCAGGTATGATATTGATATATTTTTTTCCCCCTCTGCTTGTGGTTATCTGTAATTGCTTGTTCTAGTTGCTTGTTGCCTTGGTCGCTTGTGGAGAGTGAAGAGTAGCAGGCTTGCTGCAATGCCGACCAAGGAAAGACAAGAGTGCCCTCACGACTGTCATTTTGCTAACTCGTTACAATCGTTTCTGAACTAAGTTTTGGTGCTATCGTACCTGCAAAACGGTCTTAGACCAACTCCGGAGGTCATTTGGATGCCATTGAAACGGTTTTGACACTTCAAGAGCTGAAAAAAGTTAGGTTTTCAAGCGAGTCTCGAACAGAGTGTCGCGAAGATCGTTAATTAAGAAGAAAGTATTAATGTATATGAAAGTCGTACCGGCGTCGAATGAAAGATTAGTCTCGAACTGATGTACCTTGCATGAAAGGTAGCGAATACAATCGAGAGGAGGAGTGATCATTCTGTCAATTTTATGTGCTTAAGTACTTAAGTACTTCAGAAATTAGTATCATACCCAGGAAGTATGTTACCTATTTAAGGGAACCACGGCATATTGTGTTCCAATTAACGTTTCTTGAGCACGTTATACCATGGTGCGTAACAACATAGTTATGATCGATAAATCGTCCAACTCCGGGTCTCCGAAATCCAATCTACAAATTGTGAATCTACCACCCACTTTGACCTCCATATATTGTAGAGAAATTTGTAGAGAAAAGCTTAGAAATTACGATCACCAGTGGCCAGCTGTATTCAAGTAGTAATGCATATGTTCCGACCCATACGCCAAATTTTCCCATTGGCCAACAGGCCGACCGATATGCCAATTCATCAACTTGGTGAATAGGTCAGCCTATACACCAACTGAGGGCACCGACCGAGGTGCTAAGTAGCAGGTTGGGGAGGCGCAGTGAACCACCATGGTTTTTCTTCCGTTTAACTTCTACATCACCGTGACTATTACCATGACTATCCTACTTATCTTCTGCCTCCAACTCTACTAGAAATTTTCTCATCTACAACAATGATTACCTTGGTTCCCACTTCTGCTCCCACATTCACACCTCTACTAGCATTCCGGGCCCTTCTAGATCAATGGAGGATTTTCATACAGAGGTTATGCTGACAAGCATGATTATGGTAGCCACCAGCCGGCTACCCTAGGCTGGCCTCTATTTGACCAAGTGCACCACTAGCCAACAGGGCTGAATAAATATGTACACTGGCCAATCACTTTGCCAGTAGGTTGACCCAAATGCCAAATCTTCCTGTTGGGCAATAGGTTGACCTGTAGACCAAAAGGTTGACCGCTTTGCCAATCGGTCGACCTGTTGGTCAACGGGAAAATTTGGCATATGGGTCGGAACACATGTTATGTATGTTTTTGTTCAGTTGACAATGGTGTGAAATGGTCAAGCTTGGATTCCCATCCATAGGCACTCCACGAAAATTAACACTGATAACACCCAACACCACTAATTAGTTTATGATTTGGAATGAAGAATATACCTATACTCTTCTTGCTTGCAAAATTTCTCGAGTTATTTTAACCACAAACTGTTGAGTATGGACCATTCTTGAAGCTCATCACTATGGTTGTTTTATCGATCATAAGCGCTACGATCCATGAATCTTCAAACCTAGTACTATGGCGGCCCACAACGACCACCCCTTGTAGATCTTCCCCTCTTTCAACTTTCTAATTTGAGATTACTGCTGCTAATAGCGCGACAAGGATAGGCACTCGGTTGAAACGGTCCCTCATGCCAGAAGTCACCATTGGTGAAATTGTAGCCGCGTATCACGTTCTGGACGAAGTCCTCAAAGCGATCTACGACCTCTATTTGGATCTCGTGTGGTTGGGGACAAAGCTGATACGGTTATACTTCCCCAGATCGTCCGCCTTTGGAGGATAAGAATGGTCGAGAAACACCGAGACTGAAGCTACCTGGAGAAGAGTTCTCCGAGGAGCGTGAGTATTTGGTAGATCTGCTCTTCAATAGACGTAGAAAGCGACAGTATTGTTGTAGTTAACCGGCTTACTGCTGCTATCGCGGAGATAAGAGAATTTTTAGACAATGAGATTACCTGTCAAGACAATTAATCCAATGTTGTCAATGCCGTGCGAGACGAGATATCGATTGGCTTGCTGGGTTTCCTCATCCCATGGTGCATCAGCCAGTCTCCAGCACATCGTGATGGGTAGAGTTAGCATGGAAATGGGCTCTGCGGGGCGAGTTGGAGGATTATGAAGAGCTGAGGGATTTGGTGACGGAAACAGAGCAGCTGATGGATGTATTGCTAGTCGGCTTCAGTTGCAAGAGACGGGAAAAACTGGTAACGAGGTACACCGGGGCCAAGGACGAGCAAGATATAAGGCAGAGGAAGGTGTTTATGCACAAAGTCATTGATTCGAGAGTTTGTAGATTCTAATATGCAATGATCTTCAGGACAGTCGTTGCTTATGATTAGTTTTCACTCTTCACATGTAAGTACTCACATTAGGGCCAAAACCGCCTGCTTTATCCATCAAGTGATGTGACATACTCTCTGCAATGTATTAGAATGAAGTCTCCATTCCGACCATAAGCTAGGTATACACCCAAAACGCCGTGTGATGAGTTAAATAAAACAAAAATCCCATACGGAAAACATTGCTAGTCAATATCCATTTGACTCTCGTATCTCCTCTGGACCGTCTCCCTCTTTTTGTTCTGTGCTTGAAACCACTTGGATTCAAATCCATTTCCTCGGTCGACACCATCCCATTTATGTCCAGGTCTAATCCCAAATCTATTCGGCGCCGCAGCACCCTGATATACTGGATGACCAGTCTTACTTTTACCCCCAGCCAGTTTCTTTGTCAAAAACGCTGCCGCAGGATCGTTCCACCTCTCTTGTTCCTTCAGCTCCTCATTCAACTCCTTATCGTCCGCATATCGTGAAAGCGTCATGTATTTCGCATCTTGCAGCTGTTTTGAACGTTCGGAGGCTTGTAGGCGCTGCACATCACCCTTCTGCATCTCCTTTTCTCTTAAGGCCTTCTCCTCTTCCTCTTGTATCTTTTTTCGAGCTTCGGCCCGTTGCATTGCAATATTGATGATCCGTCCCGAAGCGTCTCGGTAGATTGTTTCCTGCCCCTTTCCTATATCTGCTGGATCGGCAACTAGAAATCGTCGCCGCTCTTCCTCCTTCGCGGCAGCGAGTTGCGCCGCCACTTGTGCACCGGTCTGTAACCCTGCGTGCGCGCCCGAGCTCATCTTGATCACAGCGGTATCGTCGGCGACAGTGGGTTCGTCATCCTCTGTCCGCCCGTCCGTGTTCGCAGCAAGGATCGCATCGGCGGCGGCAGTCTCTGCGGCCTCTTCAACGGTTTTCCAGTTGGAAGTGGTGGCTTTCTTAAACGATTTTGTGACACCACCGAGGATGGTGGGCGCGTCATCGTTGTCGGAATTGTTGGCATTGGTGTCTTCCCAGCCAGGGGCGTCATCGTCGGCGATCACAATACCAGTGGTAGGGACGGCTTCTTTGCGCTTTCGCTTTTTGGTGGGTTTCTTCTTTGGCGCGTCGGCTGTGAGGTAGTTTTTGGCAAGGTATTCGGCAAGGGAGGAGGACATTGTGGAAGGCCGCGGTGACACTGGTTGGAGCGCAGAGAGACATGGTGGCAGACACGGAAGCTTGGCATCACGTGCAGCGCATTGACGGCTATGATGCAACCCAAACTGAACACCTCACCCTTACCTTTTGTCGTCCACTACCACTCTTTCATCCCTCGACATCACCATCACGAACGGATCCTAACTACGATGGCAGATATAGGGCAAGTCCTCCGCGATGCTCCGCCTGTAGCAAGGTATACCCTATCCCATCTCCATTTGTGTGTGTCGTGTTAATTTTAAGCAGGGCTCTGGCTGGGGCAACGTTGATTGTTTCCTTTTCCTCGCATGTTCTCCATCTCGTCAACCCGATATACTTCATTTATATTCCTAAAATGGTTTTCTCCATGCAACGACTACAGATATGGCGACTGGTCACGTCGTTTCTGTTGAGTTCGCGGGGGCTGGTGAGACCTCTGGGGTCCATGATGGATTGCTAAGCTGACAATGGGTGTAGGGGGTACTGATGGATCCATTTTTCTGTGTGTTTTGCATTTCTAAGAGAGAGTAGTAGTGGTGCTGATTGTTATTGCAGTGTACAAATACGCCTCTGACTGCGAGCGCGTCCGACTTGCCCGCAAGGGTGATTTCGCCGTCTTCCTCATCTTTGTCTGCTCCGTAATCCTCATCCTCAACACCTTCGTCGTACAAGGCATGACCTTCTGCTCGCCTCTCATTCTCGCTCTAGCATACTACTGGACCGCGTTCGAGGATTCCTCTGGCCGCGTCAACTTCTTCATTGCCACTTTTCCCGTCAAATTTCTCCCTTGGATAATGCTGCTTATGACATTGGTGCAAGGAGGGGATATCTTTCTGGATTTGACGGGTTTAGTCGCTGCCCATGCGTATCTCTTTTTAACTGAGATCTGGCCGAGATATGGCGGAGGAACGAACTATTTGAGGGGCCCAAGCGATATGGTGGAGAGATGGTTTGAGAGCGCCGAGAGAGCTGCGCCGCCACCTTTGAGGAACGTACCCGCTGCCGGGCCGGTTAGGGTTGGCGGAGAAGGCGGTGCAACGGGGGTATTCGGGAGAGCGACGGAGGGTTGGAGGCACAGGGGTCAGGGGCATCGATTGGGGAGCTAGGATATGGCATGATTCGCGGGGGGGTTTAGGGCGTGGGTGTCGGTTATGTCTGAATACGTTAGATGATGAGTAATGCTATTTAGATATCCAAAAGCCAGGCGTGAGCAACCATGGAACAGTAGAATGAAGCATGTGTTATGATAAGCAGGTGGGCCCGTGCGCAGATTCTTGATACCAAAGCCTCAATTTTTTATTCATTGGAGGCAGTCCCGAGACAAACCTGGCGGTTCCGGCTAGAATATGCCAGTGGAGTGTCAGAGACCGTGTGGCTACATCTGTATTTCGTCCCAACCCTCCAGATAGAGTGGTACGATATTAAATGCGAGGTCACATTTGACGGGTAGATGTCCTCGATTGAGTGGGTGGGTTCCACCCTACTGGGATAGGGTTGACATAGGAGTTTCTTTTTTCCTCTCTCCTATTCTTCAGCTCTCATAGAAACATTTTCTTCCTTCCGTTTCTACGCTCCACTCATATCTTCATCGCAAAGAACGTTCGGGAACTTGACACCCCCGCCACCAAGGGTCAAACTAGTGGGGCAAGGCAATTCACCGAGTTTCTGACACCCTGAGTCAGGCACAACACACCTAGTATTTCCTCCAATCGCCTCCCTTCAACACAAAATGTCCTCCGTAGACTCCCTCACCTCCGGTCTAGAGGGAATCAAAATCACAACCCCAATCGACGCCTTCTTTGCCTCCTACCCATCTTTCCCTTACGACCCCAACCGACCCGCCGCCGCCGAATTCCAGCGTCTCTGCAAACACCAGAAGTGGGCCGGAAACTCCAAAGAAGCCAATGACGCCCGTCAAAAATTCCATACCGCGTTCGAGGCGGAATTTAATTCTACTTTCGGAGAAGTTACGCATTGGAGGCGGCTGTGCGAAGTGTTGGGAGTGACTCCGGTCCCGGATAGTCTTACAAAGGCTAAGAAGGTGTGTGGTGAAGAATCTATGGTGTGTTTGCTGGGGAATGTGTAAGCTGAAATGTGTGTTGTGTGTTAGGCTCTGGCTCCGATCAATGTCAATATCTTTGATCTCCTGCAACACGAGCGTGCAGTTAAGCGTGGGGAGAAGGTGGAGTTGAAGAAGTTTCCGAATGTGAGGGCACTGGCGAAGTATTCGAAGAAACATAAGAAGATTTACCCGAAGGCGAGAGCAAAGCAGCAGGGTGCTGTGAGGTTTATGTTGAGGGGACTATTTTCCGTATAAAAAAGGAGATAACTATGTGGGTAGGAAAATCTGGGAACGAGAGCAGGAGAATATGGATTTTATTTCTTTGCGATATCCGGGTTGTCTATGGCATTTTGTGGAGAAGGCGTCTCTCTGCGAATAGACAGAAATTAGCGGGCACTGGTACAGAGTGGGACTGAGTGACGGGTTCGTCGGGGAATGCATCAATGATTCCAGATGGCCAGAGGCTAATATTCGGGGGTGATGCAGAGGAGGTGATGTAGGAACGATGGTTAGGGTTCCAGAATTGGGGGGTGCTGTACGTTTCGGTAGTGTTCGGAGAAGTTAGTCACATCCTCCTTCGTCACAACTGAGTATCAACGGCACCGATGCAATATTCCATGTATCAAAAATGTTTCCCCTGGTATTTACGCAAAGCACCTCAATCATCAACAGACCCAACAGACCCGCCCTGCTCATTCCATCTAAACGCCATTCTCCCTATCACCAACATCGGCCGCATACTCTGCTTCCTCATCCTCATCTGAATCCGCACCGATGATGCCAAAGGGGTTCTACCGCTTCGACATTGACGTAATCATCTCCTGGTGCACAGCCCTATCCCTACTAGTCTGGCTCAACGCCGAAACGCTCCTCAGATCTGCCACCACGTCCTTTGCCTTGCCGAAGTAAACCTCCTCTGCCAGATGTCAGCCTCTGAAACAACCACAACATCAATGGAAAACGCACGCAGTAGGTTTCGCATCTTCAGCTCCATTTCCTCCACCAACTTTCCAATATTGGAAATGTGATCTCTCTCCGAACCTGCAGGCGTGTCCTCAACAGGAAGATCACTCTCAACCTGCCGCGTCATGTTTCCGGAAAGATCCATCTCCCCTAACCCCTCGTCGGAGCTAACCATATTCAGAATCACGGTACTGGTGAGTTTATAATGGCATTGGCGCGGGCCGTCAATTGCCTCGAAGACGTGGATGCTATCCCAGGATCCGGTAGATTTTGGGCCGGAGGAGACAGCTGCATCATTCTCAGTCGAGTAGGAAGTGAAGGGGGGAGAAGGTGTGCCTACATTTCTTCAACAACACCACCCCGGCAAAGCCATCATCCAAATTCCAAAAGTAGACGCTTGAAACACCGCCTTCATAGTAGAGCTCCCTGTAAACATCAAACGCCTGGTTCGCCGCAATCTCCATCTTCCGTAATCTCTCGGACGGGAATGTGGCATCCGTCAGCGCGGGGGTGTACTCGTTGCTCCATGGAGACCGGTACGAGTCGCCATCACGGTTGTAGTCGCAGAGGAGGTATTCACGAGATGACTTGGCACAGCGAGCGAGAAGCAGCGGCTGGTCGACTGAGGAGAGGAGGTCTTCGGTTAGGTCGGGGACGAGAGAAAGAAGGGAGCTAAGGTTCGGGGTGGTGTTTTTGGGGTTTAGACGACGGAGAAGGTCGCTAAAAAGTCGTTAGCTCAGACCACGGGTGAGGCGGAGTCAAGAAGAAGTTGGAACATACAGGGACGAGTCAAATGGGTCTGTAGAGGCCATTGTGGTAGCGGTGGTGGATGAAATACGGTGATGCGGCGATGGGGAGAAAGAGCTCGGGGGAGCTGCTGAGGAGTTGGCGGCGGAACGTGGGGTAAGACGGGTAACACGTGACTCTGGGTTTTCCTCTTACAGGCCAACCTTCTGCAGCTGCTCTCCTCAACGATTCACAATTCGAACCAGACCCAATGAGAGGCACACTATTTCCATGCTCAGTTCTGCGTGCTACTCTCACGCCTTTTCTCTACCCACGACTTAGAAGCTACAATGCCTCGTCGATAACTTTCCTCCTCCTCCGCCGACGTAACTTCGCAAGTACTTGTTCCTGCCGCCAATCATTCGATGACGATCTAGCACTTGCCTCCACTTCAAATCCAGAGCACCCGCAGCACGACTACACCTCCTCCCCGTTTATCGACCTCCGAGATATTACCGTTGCAGCTGGTGACGGTGGCCATGGCTGTGTTTCATTCCTTCGCGAAAAGTTTGTTCCCAATGGCCCACCTAATGGCGGTTCGGGCGGCTATGGTGGAAGCGTCTACATTCAAGCTGTTTACGGGGAGACATCACTCCACAAGCTTGGACGGCAAGGTACAATCAAGGCTGGTAACGGCTCCAACGGGCGGGGAAGCAATCTTGGCGGTAGGAAGGGAGAAGACGTAATTATTCGCGTACCCGTGGGGACAGTTGTGCGCGAGATATCGCGGTTTGACCCGAACGATGGCATAAAACAAGAAATAGGGCATGGCGCAAACGAAATGTGGATGCATTATCCATTGGCTGTTGAGGAAAACCTTCGGGACCCAAATTTTGAAGCGGCGCAATACCCTGCATATCACCACAAGAGTGCAACCGAACTGCTGAAACATACACACCCCACAAAAGTGTTTTTAGATTTGGACAAACCCATGCGGACGCCGATGTTGCTTGTCCCCGGTGCTCCTGGCGGTCTGGGGAATCCTCACTTCGTCACTCCAAAGCTTCGAAGACCAAAGTTTGCAACTAGGGGAAACAAAGGCGCCAAAATGAAGCTGCAACTTGAGCTCAAGGTTCTTGCAGACGTTGGTCTCGTCGGCCTCCCTAACTCTGGGAAATCCTCCTTCCTCCGCGCTGTATCTGGCCGGAAAGCTCGAGTTGGAGAGTGGGCCTTCACAACACTTACACCAAACATTGGAACAATAGTGATGCACGAAAAAGACCTCTCTACGTCGACCCCTGTCACTGCACCAGGAAAAGAGCTCCAACCCAGGTTCACAATCGCTGATATCCCCGGTCTTATTGCAGACGCACACATGAACAAAGGCTTGGGACACGGATTCCTCCGCCACGTTGAACGGGCACGAGTTCTTGCATTCGTGCTTGATTTGAGCCGGTCTGATCCTGTGGCGGACCTGGAGGCGTTGTGGGCTGAGGTCATCGCGTATGAACAGGGCGAGGACAACCTGAAAGGGGAGGGAATGATGGCGGAGATGGGTGGCGACTATCTCAGCGAGGAATCACGAGAGCAGCTGAGCCCCGAACTCAAATATAAGCTCTCTCGCGAAGAGGCTGGGGAGGAGGACTTGGTTACCTACACCGGTGTTGCGGGACTATTACGAGGTACAGAGGAGCCCGAAATACCCGCGGGGGAGGCGACGAGGAAGAGGGAAAAGATGAGTACCAAGCCGTGGTTTGTGATTGGGAATAAGGCGGATTTGGAGGGGACAGAGGATAATTATTGGGCGCTAAAGGAGCATTTGAAGAAAAAATATGAACAGAGGAACGGGATAGAAATAGGGTTGATTCCGATTAGTGCGCTGAGAGAGGAGGGTGTGGATAGAGTGGTGGATTATATGAAGGGTATGCTTGGGTTTTGATGAGTGGTGTAGTCTCTGCCTATGCCCAACACTAGGTGTAGATATCGCAAGGTGTATGTATGATAGAATCGGTATAATCCAATCATCAATCACACAGCAGCATCATGATATGTTGTATAAAAATTAAATCGTGCCAACGCATGCCTGTTTGCTATTCCGTTCACCTCCCCATACCTAACGCACAACTCAAGCGTGATATTTATCAACTCATCTACCACCATGACTCGGGGCTCCCCATGGCCCGTTCAATGTTTGCACCGGTCCGGATGGTCCCGGTGTGAGCTAGGGATCAGTACAGTCCAGTCCAGCAGATAAGTCAGACTAAAAATTGCACTGGACGTACCAGTCTAAACTAGTCCATTTCTTCCCATCAAAACCAGTACAGATTTGGTTTGGTCTTATTGCTGAATAAGGGTTAAAATTCGATTTTCCCCATGCAGTTTGACAAACACTGATCCCTATCCTATTATGGCAGTTTTGAGTAGAGAACAGGCTGTATTGCCAGATATTTCTTCAAATATCAGCCAAATACAGTAGCAACAAATATCTATCTAACACAGTCCAGGACCAGTCCAAACTAAGCTTGGACTGGTCTGAGAAATCATTGGACTAGTTCAATCCCGGTCCAAAATCCTTGGACTACACTAGACTAAACCGGGACGGTTCCAGTCTGGACTGGCCCACCCCGGACCTGTGCAAACATTAGGCCCGTTCCCTAAGCACTTCAAATTGGGACCAGACCACTGCTTATAGCACGAATTACAGTGAGCGGGTGTGTTTCTGCACCTGTGAATGATTAGCTGGGGATTTAATAGTGGTGAGTTGGGGTCAACCGGGAGCAACAGTCTTCTCTTTGCTCAGAGAGAGCCATAAAGTATTAGGCGTCAGCGTCAAAGTAAGTTTAGCGATTGACTGACCAACCGAGCGCCTAATCATGCCTTAAAATCATGAACAACGACAGCCAATCGTTCTGACAATCGGTCCTTCCATATAGTTTTTAGAATTGTAAGTATACCATAAAACAAACTTCATGGCAACGAAAAGTAATTTAGCAAATTATCTCCGTTGAACTATCTATTTGAGTCTGTTTGTTGGTGTTATTATGGTTTCTATCACCTCCCGTATGCACTTATGTGCTTGCTTGCACGAGGACTTATTCACCCATACCGCTGTCTCCCCCCCCCACCAAAAAAAACCTCTGACACACACAAGCCATTCGAAACGGTTCCCTTCGACTGTGGATTAACTAGAGGTGGATTTTATTGAACTGGTGCTACTCTCAAAATTACACAAGTATATATCAAGCACGGATTATTGAAGCATCTGACTGATTCTGACTGCATTAAGCGCGGAGAGGGACCGGAATACTGCAGTTCTTGTATGATATTGTGTCAATGAAGAATCTAAGCCTTCGACTACCTGTTGGACAACATGAAAGAGCTTTTGGAGGATAGGGGAGGGATATAGGCTCAGCAGACGAATCATGGAGCACATCTAAGCGGTCTTATTGTACATATACACCTCCCAATCCAAACGGATGAAATCTAAATAAGTCTATGAAATTCGATCTCCCTCAACCCTTACGCCCCCCCTCATTACATTACCACTTCACCGGAATCCGGACAACAGTAAACGGTAATTTCGGCTTCTCCTCTCCTTCCTGGAAGTTTGCCACCAACAGTTCCTTCTTTCCTGGCAAGAAATCCGCTGTGCTGGACTTAAACATAAGCGGATTCGTTATCTTCCCCACAACCTCACCCTTCAAAAAGTTCTCGTCCATCTTGACAACATCCACTGCCTCAGTATTTACCGAGTACAAATACGGTGAATCGTAAACAAGTCCATCCGGCGAAGTGACCTATCCGATATCAGCCAGGTACCAGCCTCCCTCCTCGCGTCAAAAAACATACCTTGCCAGTAACCGAAATCTTGTCGATTTTCTTATCCCCCATCCCGATGCGATACAACGCATTGTCATTCCTATTCGCCATCAACAAATACTTCCGGTCTGGCGTCATCACAATTCCGTTCGAATTCGACCCCGTCTGGTACCTAATCTTCCCCTTCAAATCCACCCACTTCGACAACTTCTGGTCCACTAAGGGACCATTACTTCCGGACGCTTTCCACACAGTTGGAGACTTCGAATCCGTGATATAGACATCGCCGGTCACGTCATCCACCGCCATATCGTATAGGAACGCGTCAGGGTCGTTAGAAGAAAATCGGCGCAGCAACATTCGGTTCGAGAGCGAGAACTGAAAAAGCATCCCGCTTGATCCCCCAGCGATGAAGAGGGAGTCCTTAATGATTTTCATGCCGTACGGAGAAACCATTCCCGAGGGGAGACCGTCGAAGAACGGCTCCATTGTTTTCGAGGACAACGAACCCCGGTACACCATCCCATTTCCACTCGAGGCGGTGTAGAATTCCTGTGTTCCGGGTTGGAACACTACGCCTTCGGGGTAGCTGTCATTGCCGGGAACTTCGAAGACATTGACGGTTTGTCTACGGGCCGGTGACCCGAGGATAGAGGCGGGAAAGAAGGCTGCGACAGCAATTAGCGAAGCTGTGAGGAAGTTCATGGTTGGCTGGCTTACACAAAAAATTCGTGACAGTTTGGAGAGTATTTGTATTGCCAACTCAACCCATCGGGGCTGTTGTGTAACCCATCCGAAGTGGCTGGGAACATTTTGAAGTTATACGATGGCTTTTTTTATTTCTGCAGCTGAAACAGTCCGAAAAAGCCGACAGAGTTCCTGGCCGGGAAAGGCAGCACCGCCGGCGCCGACCACCTGTATATGACACCTTTTCGGGGGCTGGGGTACCGGTACCATGTCGGCAAGTAGAGTACCAGTACAGACATTCTTAGCACAAAATCCGAGTGGTCTCGGAACTCTGTACCACATAAATCCGAGCCAAACCCGACAAAACTACGCGCGCCGGCATCAATATCCAATATTTGACACCCGCTACAATGAATTGAATGTTTACACTCCATCGCCGTACCGCACACAATCCATGCGACTACGACGTTCGTGAAGTTCGCATTAAGTAGCTTCAGAGTTTTAAAGCACGCGACGTATGGACCTGGCGGAAAGGAAACCCAAAGCGTTCCCGCCACCGGTAACGAAAGCGCTTAACGACCAATGTGAAGAGCCCATCTAAAACATCACCGCCCTGGTGTTGTGATGAGACAGGCAACTGTACATAAGTCTTGCCAATAAATCAGGTCGGGGTAGGCTATTTCTGATCATGAATTAATGCCGCTAACATAGAAACCCGAGAGGCTGGCTTTTACAAAAACTGTTGGTTGTATCGGCTGGGGTCGAGACTCGGAGATGTGTTATGGGTTTCATGCG
Organism: Trichophaea hybrida; assembly: GCA_015178995.1. Taxonomy (NCBI): domain Eukaryota; kingdom Fungi; phylum Ascomycota; class Pezizomycetes; order Pezizales; family Pyronemataceae; genus Trichophaea; species Trichophaea hybrida. The sequence goes on from WHVE01000020.1 coordinate 66,879, forward strand.
GAATGCCGATCCGAATGAACAGGGCAAAAAGATTCAATTTTTATTTATAACTTTCTTTTAGAAAAATAAACTATTCTACTCATCTACGATCATCACAAAACTCCTTACAACACCCGGCACACGTGTACGCGTCGATTGTGGTGATATGAATTGATGCACAATGACAACCTGTAACGCCCATCTGGCGTCGTATGAGGGCGCAAAGGAACAGCTATACTTGTGTCCTGAGCTGTCGCCGCATTCGTTGCAGTGGAGGATGATATTGATGGGGATTGGGGTAAGGGGATTTTGGTTGGGCATGGTGTGGATTTTTAGGAAATGATGGGGATGGAGGAAGGGGTTGTTATAAGGAGGTAGGGGAGCAGGTTGAGTGAAAGAGGTTCAGCTTGAGTAGAATGCATGAAAATCTAGATGATGGGGTGTGAATTGATGAGATGAGATGACAGTTTGGACATGGTTGGATAACCTTAACCACCATACGACTTGTAGCGAAGTAAGGCTCCACCTGTCCATAGCTTTGGTGGTGGTGCTTAGCCATGGTGAATACACAGTTTCTTGTGCCATAATGAGGTCTCATGCCAAAGTAACTTTGTTAACAATTGCAGCCAATTAAAAAGTACTGGAAAAAAGTCCCGGGTGAAATACCGTATTCACTCACTTAAGACTTAAGATGTACACCGCCTAATACAATTAGCGTATATTTAATTGCCATTTATAGTAATTCTCCTGAAATTAAAAAAATGCATATATCATGCCAAGGTGTAAAACAGCCCACTTCGGGCATGTTACCTACCATATACGGCAATTATTATGCGCTAACTATATTGGGCGGTGTACCACTTAAGTGAGTGAATACGGTAGTAGAATTGGGTCCCGGTGTTGTATAGTCTGTAGATGACTTTGGATATGGCGATGCGTATGAGAGGGCTCCTCTCGTGCCCAGGTTTTCTCGTCGCTCGCATACTGCTCCTTCGTTAGCGAGGGAGAAGCGGCTGGTGAACGAGCTCATGAGAGGGCTAAGAAGTTTGAAGGAAATGGATCATTAAATACAGGATGTAATCGCTCCAGTTTCGCCGACGTTCACCTTTCTTCGATAATTTGGCCGTCATCTCGTGACCACCACATCAATATATAAACCTTCGACTCCCCTCCACTTCGCCTTATTTTCTTCTGACCAATATATATCAACATCACCTTTTATACTACCGGGAGTTTTGGGAATAACATATGGACAGTACAACAGATTGCTCAATTCGCTCCGGCATGCAGGAGAGAATCCATCCGAAGTTGACCATAGGGATGGCGTATTCCGTAGTCCAATTTATGCCACTGGGTTCTGCAGTCAAATCCAGGGTGAAAAACTTCGACTTTTGGCTTGCCTGAGTGCAGCATATCCAAGGTCGATCACCATGGATACCCGGGGCCCGTGTTTACCCGGTACGCCCCGGATTTGTTTCTTATGGTAGTGACGATCGGATTTTGTTTCCCAGGGGTAGCAGAGGTAGAACGCCACCCACCACAGTATCTAGAACGCCATATCAGTACGCGTTTTCTTTAGACCAAGGTAATTACACACAAACCTTCCTGCTGCCGGTTGGCTATTTTTGGCTCTAGGCATTTGCATGCCTTCTGATCACTAAAGGGTTCTATATTACTCGCGATAGACCCAGTTCTAGGCACCACTTTAGGGAACTCGCAGATGTAGTAAACTCGTTTGAATACGTGCTCTTCTCCCGGTGCCTCCTCCTCCCCTTCGCCCCCAAATCCTGCGCCTTTTTCAGTGCCTAAATTAGCATCAGCTGTTCATTCAATATCCATAAGTCTAAAGGTGAGATTGCAATTGCCATTACATTGTTATCAGCATTCGTAGTAAATGGGTTGGAGATCAGTTTCACCATTTAATGGCACCACACAGTCAGCACATCTTCGGAGACAGCAATATCACACCGCGGGCACTTCCTTCTCGCTAGCTGCGTTGCCGGTAAAACCTGCGACTGATGAGGGCGAAATACTCATGCTGGGAGCTTCGACTGTTGCTCAACGCTCTAGAAGCTGTACATGCGAATTCTGCAGCTGTGATGAAATTGCCGATGGAGAAGCTGTAGCGTGCGGGGTGGTGAACCTGTTGTGCAACGTTGGTAGTGATAGGCTTCAGCACCACCGTCTGTACACCGTTCCTTCTTAAACTGCGTTAGTCTTAACCAATTACAGGGTTGAATAGGTGCAACAAATGGTTCAAGGGAGCTCTTTTGACCCGCGTATATGGCCCAAGGCCGCCATTCTTCTCTTCAGGTTGTCACCGTAGCAAATTAGTGTCGATCACCGTAGTGTGGATTATTTAAATCATTTGAAAGACGACGAGATTTATCAAGTGTACCCTGCTTTCGTTGCTAGATATCTCGAGGTTACTCCTTGGAGGCCAAAAGTGGCTGATATAGGAGCGCAATGCAAATATTCTCTTATTTTGTATGATTTGCTGGGTGGGAATCCATCTTCCACGAATTCTCTGAGGCGGCGTATGGTTCCAGTAACGAGCAGGAATGGCGCCTCTTCACATATGGGCGGAGATAGACTCTTTTTGCATAATCTTGGCACTTCATTTTTGGTTTGTTTCGCAGGCGTGTTTAGTTGTTTCGAGGGCACCCGCCTCCGTGAACCCTCAACCCTAATTCGCTGCGCTGGGTTGCGATTCACGCCAGGAGAAACCTTGAGCAGTTATTAAGCGAGGTACGAGCGAGTAACCAAGCACACTAAAATTGGAGGCTGGAACGAGACAAGGGCGCGATTAGTTTCATCGACATCACGGTGGCGGCAATAAGTTAGATGCATCGCATAACATCCGATAATTAATGATAGGCCATTAATGGATAGATGCCGGAGAATGTACAAGTAGGACATAGACGAGAAGGGTGAAAACGGGAATGGGAGGAAAGGAGAGGTTTAAATAAAGCGCTGCTTCTGAACTCCGGTACCGACGATCACGTTTTCTGAACAATTTGGCCGCCAAGTATATTGTGATGTCGCCTCGTGACCACGATGGCAGTTTATAAACTTAGAATCCAAAATTACCCCTTTCACTGTTCACTCACCAAAGAGCACCAAAATTACACCGACAATAGGACAGCTTTCATTTCCTTCAGTAACTACCGGGGATTATGCTAAACTCATTCGGTAGTGCTCGACGAGCCGCCAGCACGTTCATACCACCACCAACACATCGTCAATACGACAGCTATCTTCACTTCCAGCAACTACCAGGAATTACGCTCAATTCAGTGCTGCCATACAGGAAACCGAGAAACTACCCGAGGAACTACGATTCACGCGGGCATACTCGTACCGACAAACGAATAGAGTGCCAGACGAGCCAGTGGGACAGCTGACTAACCTTTCAGTTATTAATTGGGTTTCTGCAGTGGTCGTCATTCTAATCGGGAAGAGACCTACTAGAAGCACTGTATCCCCTTAGCCGTTTTCATGCAAAAATGATTAGGCGCAACTTAGTCAAAAATATACCTGGTTTGGCATTACGCTATTCCGCAGATCTATTTCCACCCTGATTTCTCACTAGCTGTGCGTTAGAAAGTTTCCAAATCAAGGTAGGTACTATTGCTGTTTTTTGCATGAAATATGCAGACGGGCAAGCGGATGCAGTTATTGCTTCTCCTAGATGGAACAGTCTCATCTGCATCGCTGCTGACTGGGTCGGTGTGCCATGTCTCCCCGCGCCTCGCTGTCGCGGGTTAAGGTCTGGTGTGTGCAACTGATGATATTCGGCTCCGAGAGATTATGACATGGTGACTGAGTGTTCCTTCAGTACGATTGTACGTATGGGGATTTGTGAAGCACAGACCCGTCTACAGAATCTGTGTAAGGGATCACAATGTGTAGATGCACAATCTCCAAATGGGACGACTCTACATAAGGGACACAACAAATCCAAACGATCACGCTGAACGTCACTCCTCTCAATAATTTCTCAATATATACATTACCTCACATCCTCTAAACTTCCCACTTCCTCAACTCCTCCACCACAATCCCCTCCAACGCTCTCCTCCCCGTTGCCTCAACAACAACCCTCGGCACCGTCTCCTCCCCAACCTCTCCTCTCTGGTACGCGTCAACCGCCTCCTTCCACCTATTCACACACAAGCACCACTTACACCCCCCCGTCAACCCAATGCTCGTAAGATCATTCCCCCGCTCAGCAGAGAACTTCAGGAACTGCGGCGTGAGCACTGCCGCAATACTATGGTTTCCCAGATCGGAGGGGGAAGCATGGCAGAACCCGTCGCGCAGGTACCCTGTGACGGGGGAGGTGGAGTGTAGCTGCAGGGGGCGATGGAGGACATTGAGACGCTGGTGGGATTAGTGATCGGCGATAGAAACCATGGCGGAGGCTTGGGGACTTACGGGAGATTCTTGCATGGTTGCCATATGCTTGTTTAGGATACGAGGGGGCTTGAATAGACGAAGGAGAGGCCGGGGAAACATGGTTGTGAGTTGGGGGTGGTGGGAAGAGGGTGGTGATGTCAGTGTTGTTGTCATGGGTGGGTTAGGGTTTATGTTTCAATGAGCTACATAAGTACTTACTTAGTACATGTACGTTTATACTTGAGACGTAACTCCCGTCCCAACATATCGACCTTCTTCCGATGATTCCTCCTGGCTGAAATTGTTTCCTTGCCGTCCCGACGTTGTTGGCATTGCTTTGACATCCGCGATGCATATTTTCCGCTTCCGTACTGTAGAAAACGTCATTAGCTAATTGCTACTTCTAGTGGCTGTCGATCTGGGTTTTGTTCAATGAGCACTCCACGACGTCATTGTTTTCCGTAAAGTAATAACCACGGTTTGAAACCGTCGCCAGTTATAAAAGACGCCGAGGTCTGCTTCAATCAATGCGTATTATTCACGAATACACCATCCAACCACAACTACAACCATAATCACACAATGGCAGCGAACGTAGCAGCAAACCTTGCTGAGAAGGTCCTCGGCAGCGGCCAATCCGATGTTACCACAGGAGTCGCAAACCCCTCTGTCGACATCTCCAAATTCGCCGATACCAATGTCAAAATGAAAGCATTGACATGGATTAGCAAAAACGATGTTCAAATCAGTATTGCCCCCCTCCTTCCTTCCCATCCCTAAACGTATTCGCTGACAGTCGACGACAGCCGAAACATACAAACCAAAAATCGTCAACCCCGGCGATGTAATCCTCAAAGTAACCGGCTCCACAATTTGCGGGAGTGACCTCCATCTCCTCCATGGAGCGGTAGTACAAATGCAGAACGGTGACATTCTCGGCCACGAATTTTGCGGAATAGTGGATGAAGTCGGCCCCGAAGTCAAGAACGTTACACCCGGAAAACGCTACGTCGCAAGTTTCCAAATTGCGTGTGGAAAGTGTAGGTTCTGTCAACAAAATCTCTCTTCGCAATGTGATCGCACAAACGACTCGACGGTGCAGAATATCATGTACGGATCGCGAACTGCAGGATTATTTGGGTTCTCGCATTTTACCGGAGGATATGCGGGTGGTCAGGCGGAGTATGTTCGTGTTCCGTACGGCGATGTTAATCTCCTAGAGCTGCCGGATGATGTGCCAGATGAGAAGGGATTGTATCTTAGCGATGTGCTGGCAACGAGTTACCATGCGGTGCAGGATACGAGGGTTTATCCAAAAGATACTGTTGCTATCTGGGGTGCTGGGCCGGTCGGATTGATGGCAGCTATGCTTGCGCAGAAGAATGGCGCAAGCAAAGTCATTCTCATCGACAACAATTGGCGGTTGGAGTATGCAAAGAAAAAACTGCCTGGTATCGACACTATTGATTACACTGCGCTTCCAAGGGGAAAGACTGTGACCGCGGCGATCCACGAGATGGTGCCGGGAGGAGTCGATGCGGCTATTGAGTGCGTTGCTGGAGAATACGCAAAGGGCGTATGTTTCTCTCCCGCTTCAAGATTGGTGATACATGCTAACTTAACATAAAGTGGGCCCACTATTTCGAAATGCTCCTCGGATTGGAAACAGACACTTCTGAGATCATAAACGAGATGATCACATCTACCCGCAAATTCGGTCGCTGCGGAATCACAGGTGCTTACGCCGGCTACACCAACCACTTCAACATCGGCTCATTGATGGAGCGCGGGATCAGACTCATCGGAAACGGACAGGCTCCTGTGCATAAGTACTGGAAGGAATTATTGGAGATGATCCAAAAGAAAGAGATTGACCCGACGATTATGTTGACACACAGAATCCCGCTGGAGGATGTGGCGAAGGCGTATAAGAAGTTTGATCAGAGAAAAGAGAGCGATGGGATTATGAAGATCTTTGTGGAGACGAAGTTTAGTGCGCCAAGAGCGGCGAATACGCCTGAGTTGACCAGGATGTAGGGTTTTGTGCAGGGGTTTGTGCAAATAGTTTCTAGCGTTTCTGTATGCGAAATGAAGGATTTTGATGGCAGATAGGTTTAAGAATGGTGGTGGTAGCGGTAGGAAATATTAATATTAAATGTAGAGATTCGTTGATTGTAGTTGTGGTGGGTAAGGGGTGTGTGTACTGTACGTCACAACCCCTGCACTGGAACGATGTCGTTTGGTTAGGGGATGTCCAACTGACACAACTTCATGCTCTACCTCAGATCTCCTCCGCTAAGTATCGGCACCGTCTGTTCCAAGATTACACCCTTATCCAATCAAGGAAATGGCCATGTCAAGTGAGTTCCTACGTCATTGTCCTTCTACCTCAATGACCTCACCCGATCCCATATGCATCCGTCAGATCATAACACAACACAACACAATACCACCAGCTTCATCACGACAAACACCATAGCTATGTCTAACAAACCCGATTACGACACTGATCTCGTCTCCCTCCTCCCCACCGAGGAGCGCGAGGAGCTCATCCGTCTCATTACTTCAATAATCGAGACTATGCGGGCATCTATCAACCGTTCCTCAAGCCCTAGTAAACCGAAGCCAGACGAAGCCGACGAAAGGAGCAACCTACCAACCGCCGAAACACATACCAGTACCAAACACCCCCCCGAAAAGCTCCCCTCACCACAACTTCTCAAAGTCCAGAAAGCCGAACTCTCAAGCTTTGATACCTGGGCGGATTCGGTCCTAGTGCGGATCACAGAAGTCCTCAAGTCACCTTCGTCTTCCTCCTCATCAACTCAAACCTCAACATATTCCTCAAAACCCACTACCCCGACTCCTTCCTCAAATCCTACTACCCACCGCACCCAACTCCTCTCTCCACATCCCATCACAAAGAAACAATCCTCCAATCCCTCCTCCTCCTCATCCTCTCCCTCAAAAACTACGATTCTCGCTCCCGCATACTCCTCCTCAACCTCACCTCTTCCCTCTCCCTCCCTCTCGAGTTACTCACAACCCTCGAATCCACCACCGCCAAATCCCTTCTCTCCGCACACATGACCGCAGACTCTGAATCTACCTCCCGCATCGAATCCGCCAAGTCTGCCAACCGATGGAAAATCGGGCTTGCGTCTGTGGCGGGCGCAGCACTGGTCGGAGTTACGGGGGGATTTGCGGCACCGTTGGTAGCAGCGGGGTTGGCGAGCGTGATGGGAGGACTTGGGTTGGGTGCTACTGCTGTGGCGGGGTACCTTGGTGCTGTTGCAAGCTCGGGGGCGATTGTGGGTGCGTTGTTTGGTGCGTATGGTGGACGGATGAGTGGGCAGGTGATGGAACGGTATGCGAAGGAGGTGGAGGATTTTTCGTTTCTTCCTATCCGTGTATTTGATGCGGATGATGGGAGGTTGAGGGTTGCGGTGGGGGTGACGGGGTGGCTGGTGAATGGGGGGAGGAGGTGGTGGAGCCGTGGAGGTGTTTGGGTGGGGGTGTAGAAGCGTATGCGCTCCGGTGGGAAGTTGCCGCACTGACAGATCTTGGAAAGGCACTACAGACGATTCTAACCTCCTACGCAATGAGCTGGGTAAAAAGTGAGATTATCAAACGCACTGTCTTTGCCGCGCTATACTCGGCGCTATGGCCAATCGGACTTCTTAAGGCCGCTCGGATAATCGATAACCCATTTTCCATCGCAAAGCATCGGAGCGAAAAAGCCGGTCTCGTTCTGGCAGACGCAATCATAAATAAAGCGCAAGGAGAGCGCCCGGTGACATTGATCGGCTTCTCGCTGGGGGCAAGGGTGATATACACATGCCTTCTTTCCCTTGCCGAACGCGGCGCATTCGGATTAGTTGAGAACGTAGTCCTCATAGGCTCCCCTGTCCCCGCAAGCAAAGACGCATGGAAAACTATCCGCTCCGTTGTGGCCGGGCGAGTGGTAAATGTTTTCAGTGAGCAGGATTATGTGTTAGCGTTTCTGTACCGGACGAGTAGTATCCAGCTCGGGGTTGCGGGATTGCAGAAGATCAAAGTTGAGGGAGTTGAGAATATAGATGTCGGGGAGATGGTGGAGGGTCATTTGAGGTATAGGTTTGCGGTTGGGAGGGTGTTGAGGAGTGTTTTAAGGGGGGATATAGATTTGAAGGAGGCGGAGAGGGAGGAGGAAACGTTGAGGTTGTTGGAGAAGGAGGATAGAGAGAGGATGGATAGAGAGAAGGAGGAGAAGGGTGAGGTTGAGGAGGTGGTGGAGAAGGCGCAGAGAGAGCTTGAGGAGAGGAAACGGGAGAGAAAGGAGAAGTAGATGTAGGACGGGAAATTGGGTTTGTCGGGGAGTTTTCTTGATCTTGATGTCGGATAAGTTTTATATATTGACGAGGTTCCGTATTCGGGGACTAAAGCTTTGAAGGTTGAAATTTATGCTCGTTTATTACTAACAGTTTCGTTTTGTTTCTATTCTTTGTTACTCGAGATAACCTTCGAGTATAAATGTATGAGACCAGTAATACTATCTGCGTGTAACAGGTAATAATCGCAGGCGACAAGCGGCAGGCCCCACTTTCACCATTTCTTTCCTTTCGTTACAGGTGTCAGATGTAGAGAACCAATAAATATATTGAACCAAGCACGATGTTTTGGACGTCGCGCGTCACAAAAGCCATGCCCGAACATTTCCGTCCACTCACATCGCACTCGCTACATTATTCCCAACGCCAAAACGCCAAAACGCCAAACGCCAAACGCCAAACGCCAAACACATCCCCTACTAAATCCTCTCCCAGGCCTCTTCAAACTTGCTCCTCTCCGTCTCCCACACATCTAACTTCTTCCAATGCTCCTCCATGGTGGTTGTGGTTCCATTTCTTCCCCCTACCATCAGCGCCTTTCCCTTCACCCCACTGCCAACAACCCTCCCCTCCTCTTCTTCCTCCGCCAACCTTAACAATCCCCCAAATCCAACTTCATATACCTCTCACACCCCCGCCTCCCACTCGCCCCACGCTCCAGCCCCGCCCAACACGTGAGGGCTCTATACGTCTCCGGTCTCGTCTCCTTCAGCTCTTCCGGGGCCAATCCAGTATCATCCAGCAGCTTCGTGATAGTATCACAATCAGGCTGTTTCCCTCGCCACCGGATACGTCCATTCGGGATCGCATGCGTATCGATACGGCAGAACGCAACGTACCGTTCCAGCTTATCCCGGATCTTATCCCGGATCTGCCATCCGCAGTTGATACACGTCATTGCGGGGAACTTCTTTGGCTTGCTGTCCTTCCAGATGCCAATTTCTCGCCAGACGTGCTCTGTATCCTTCCCCCAGGGACCGCAGTTACACGGGAGGGATTTAATGGAGTTAAGCATGTCCACGTTGTGCATCCACTTATTTGGCCGGGTGTGGCCATCGACAACGGTATTCCAGGGGTGCGCGGAGAAACAGACAGGGATGGTAAAAAGGCCTGGAGTAGCGGGATCAAGGGATTGTGAAAATTTTTGAGGATCGAGGAGGTCAGTGTTGCTGTTTGTGGTGTGTGCAGACTTTGAGCCAAGGACGGAGGATTTGATGACATCCGTGATGTCGATTCCCCATGGCTGCTCTGACCATACTTCTTTCCCATATGGTCGCTCGTTGTGCCAGTCTAGCTGTGTGCCCCGGTCGGACCATCGGTACATATAGCATACCTCGTCGTCGATGCAGGCTTTGAAGTCCTGAGGGCCGGTGTTATCGCGGGAACAGGACGGGGCAGAGAGGTAGTTCTTTGCGTCTTCGGAGGTCGGGCGGTGAGGCCGTCGGGTTTTGCGGAATTTCGGTGTGCAGGTTATGTAGATAGTTTGGGATCTGAGGGCTTGGTTGAATACTTTAAGCATTACGGCGCGCTTGATCTTCTGCTCCATCTCCGGCGAGTGGTAGTATCCAACACTACTCGCCTTATGTCCCGGCAAGAACTGTCCAGAATATACCAGGTTTGAGAAATGGGTGGCACCATCCTCAGTCACCTCGGACCCTCCAAAGACCTTATCCGCGAACCTGACGAGGCCCTGTCGAGTGGCATCGGTAGTTCCGGAAATGAACGCCTCGAGCATATTCTCATTCGCACCCTGGCTCCTCTCCCCATCATCCCAGTTCACCAAAAACTTCTGCTCAATAGAAGTCTTCCAGGAACTTAGCAGCGTCATCGTACCCATTGCCATCCACTCCTCCTTTCCCCGACCAGTGAATCCTCCACTACGCTGAATCGTCAACGCCGTTCTTTGCAAAAGATCCGTCTTCTGCTCAATAGCCCTAATCCCATTCTCCAGCCCATTAATCTTCAACTTCTCCGCCTTGGCGGCCTTATAAGCGCCCTTCTCGATATTCGCTCTCATCGACTTCGTAAAATGCGCAAGCTCGCTGGTCCACTTCTCCATATGCTGCTTACTCTTATCGATCTCTGTATGCAGCAACCCTTCCACTAAAACAGTAGTCGCAATCTTTGGAATCGCCCCAGATACCTGTCCAATCACTAACTCTGCCATTCCGAGCGCATATTTCAACCACTTATCCCGCTTCTCTGGAGGTGGCTCCGTCCAGAAAAAGGACCCGGCCATCTCGGAGGCCATTTTGGCTACATTCACCTGTGTGGCGAAAAGCCCAGAATCAAGGGACTTGAAAGTCTCTGCCAGATGCTGCGCGGACTGGAAAGTGAAGTACACAGAGCGTGCAGTGTCAAGATTCTTTTGTAGCTTCCTTACAACATCGAAGCAGGTGGGAGCGCAACGGTGAGCGGTGTTGAGACCACAGGTGAGGGTAGGATCGTGAAGATGCGTGATTGCTAGGGAAGCGAGGAGACCGTGGTTTTTGAATGTTGTGGTGTTCCCGTACTCACGTGCGTAGTCTTTTAGGAATTCCCCGGTGAAGGAGATGAGGAAGTTTTCGGGGGTTAGGGAGAACTCCTTGGATGCGCAGATTTTGTCGATGGCTTGAGAGGTGTAGTGAGGGTTGTACTCGAACTTTTCATCTTCATCCCATTCCTCATACTCCTCCTCCTCCTCCTCCTCCTCCTCCTCCTCCTCCTCCTCCCCCTCCTCATTCTCCACAGCACGTTTCGGAAGCGGAGGGAGTAGATCAAACTTAACCTCCACCTCATCCTCCTCAATCTCATATCTTTTACTCCTCACCCCTATTTCTTTTATTTCCCCAGCATATTTCTCGGGAACTGCCTGGTTCTTGGGAACGAAATTGAACTTTGGAATGTCCCCACCATGAATAACTCCACCTTTAAACGCCCCAACAATCGTATTCCAGATGATCCCCCCGACTTTTCCAATCTTGTTTTGCGAATCGGAAGATTTTCCGCCGATGGTTGGGGTGAAACCACTGGCGGCGTTGGTGGAGTAGGAGGTTGGGAGGGAGTTTATACCTGGTGCCATTTTCTGGAGGAAAGTAGGGGTTAGTTGGGGGTAGATGAAAAATGAGAGAGGAGCGAAGGGTACGAACTATTGTGATTGGGGGTAGATATGAATTGGTTTACTATTGAATTCGAATAGACAGGTAGGTCTAGATAACGACATCGTTAACCACCAGGATCACCACATACGAGGTAGGAGGATATATTATACCTTGAGATAAAACGAGATTATTCAATCAAGAAACAAATATCCACTATACGTATAGTATCACTCAGACAAAAAGATGTAGTATACGTAATCCCGTAGGTAGGAACGAAGAGTACAATAGCAGAGATGAAGGGAATTCCCAAAACTCAGGAAAACCCAGGGGGATATATAGGGTAGTCATAATTAAAGTTTTTTGACCTGGTGGTCTTGTTGAGTGTTGATTGTGAACCGAACTGTTTTGCAAAGAAGGTTTCGTTGACAGTCGTGGGGAAGGTTAGGGTTCGTGACTGGACTCGTCACGATACCTACTCTACTCACCACTCACTCGCCCACTCGCCTTTACCCAGGAAGGGTTGGAGACGCATTTGATATCTTCTTTCCACCTATTTATTTACATGTAAATTTCTATTGACATCGAGATATAGCAATTCTGAGCGTTAAAGAGACGCTGTTCAACATTACCTTCAACTTACCTAGTATTTGTTGTGAGATGCCTGAGGAAATTTGTGGGTTAGTCTGAAGTTTAGTTTGGCGAAAGACGTCTAGACCGTTGTTGACGAATCCACTATGTCACTGACATGTCCACTAAAGTCACCAACCAAGCTTATATTGATAACACAACAAGTTTCTGGAGTACTGTTGGACCAGCTAAATTTGCGACGGCTTGTGAATTGTGTTTTGCTGATCTGCTATATATCGAACCTTATTGATCGTTGGCCCCCACAAATTCACGCTTCGAGATTCTACGCCGAATTAGGCAATTAACAGCATAACATGATGGACTGTAGATTTACCAATAGATGAGAATCATTTGCCTGGCCCGCGGTATCTAGTGGAACCGTCATTCAGACATCGTTATTTCACCGGAAGCTAGGTACCGTATTCACTCACTTAAGAGGTACACCAATTAACACTTGTCTCGTCCCCATCCTCTCCCCCAACCTCGCTCGCAAGTTCACGGCCTCTGGTGGCTGGGCACGAGACAAGATTAATACGGTTAGCGTATAAATTATCACCATTTATAGTAATTTTCGGAAATTAAAACATGTGCAAACTATGCCAAGGTGTAAAGCCACCCATTTCGGGCATGCTATCTACCATATAGGGCAATTTTTATGCGCTAACTATATTGGGCAGTGTGCTTCTTAAGTGAGTGAATACGGTACTGTACAAAATGGTTATGACATTATGTGAGGTACTGAAATTTTAGCACCCACAGCTGAAACTCCTAAGAACGAGTAACTACAAGTGACTTCCCCAGAAAGAAAAGAGAAAAAAAAAGTATTTCAAACCTATATACGCCCTATCATTTTGCGCCAATTTCCCATCAGATTTATCACCCCATTAGATTTTACCCCGAATTTTGACGATCGTCTTCCTCTAGACGCCATTACCACCGTTCCTGTTGCCGCGGAGTACACCGCCCAATCCCGACGCCCCGGCACCACCAGCACTATGAGCAGCATCAAAAGGCGCGCCTCCTCCCATACCCTGCCCCACTCCCCAGCCAGCCCTTCTAGTAGCAACAGCTTCACCCCAACCGTCCTCACCACCAAATCCATAGTAATAACCCCTGATGTTACCTCTAGGAAGAGGAACATGGTTGAAGCGGAAGTCCCACACACTCGCGTACATAATCCTGTACGAGCTGAATGCGAACATTGTTCCGATGATTGCGCCGGCGAGAACGTCATACCAGTGGTGGTATTCATCGATGGTCAAGGATCCCGCGATCAAGGTGGCGCCAAGGATTGGGGCGTAGAGAGCCGTGAGTTTCCACATGTGTGGGGAGTAGTTGGAAAAGACCTTCAGCTTGGCGTTGAGGTAGAGGTAGAGGAAGACGAAGCCGGCGACTTGGAGAGATTTAGTTTGAATGTAAGAAAGTAATTGGGAGGGTAAGGGATTCCTCACAAGCAGCAGTAGAGTGGCCGGAGGGGAAAGACTCCAAAGAGTCGTTGATTTCCTTGTAATCTCCGGTACAGATAGTTCGAGTGTACATAATCGCACGAAACCCGGTACCGGTGTTATTACCCGAGTTTGGGAGCGATGGTTTACAGACCTAGACCATCAGCACACGCCCTCAAGCAATTCGTCAGAAGCAAACTCACAGCTAAAAAATGCGGCCTCAATCCACCAATCAACCACTTTAAAAACACCTGAAAAACTGCAGCATTAATGAGCGAGTAAAGCAATCCCATAATGGCATTATTCAGATCCCAGAAGCTTCGAATCCTAATCTGCATCAAAACAATGATGACGATAGGAATTACGCTTGCAAGAAATGCAGCGAGCCAGATGGGAATGATGTTGTTGCGCAACGGGTACGCAAACTGCGGGTAGACGATTTCGCCGTCCTGGAAATAGACAGGGAAGGATCGAGTTGGTGCTGGAGGTGCATAGTAAACCTAGATTCGTTTGTTTAGCGAAGCTAGATAGTGTAAAACAGGAGATGGAGACGTACTCCGAGACCAACGACTCCAAGGAATACCATGGTGAGAAGGTCAAGCCAGACGGTACGCATCCATAGTCCCATAGGGGGACGGCGGTTCATGTGGTAGTCCATAACTCCCTCACGGCCAGTACGCTTCCCTTGGTGGCTGTTACGAGGAGTATTGGTAGTAGAAATACCAGCGGCACCAGGAGCATCAGTGTGGCGAGAGAAGAGACCCATTGGGGGTGGACTCGTAGATTTTTTATGGTCGATTATTTGTTGTCGCCGTGGATGGAGATGGAGGATGAGAAAGAAAGAAGACGAGGAGTAAAAAAACTGGGACTGTTTGCTCGAGCGGTTTTGTACTTTGCTGGTCCTGGTGACATGACGCAGTTTGTTTCTGTGCCCTGCTTGAGTTGGCAGAGGCTCATGGCCAACAAGTAGGCTTTAGCCAAGCGCTAAGCGAGACGAAGACTTGTTTGCTCTCTTCTGTTCAAAGACGAGAAGACGAGAAAATACATCAGCACAACTCCCAGCGGTACAATTGCAACGATATTTTACAATTCAACAATTTCAGACATATGGCAACCATTATTGTCGCCTAACGATCAGTTCGTGGCGTAACCAAACTTCCGTCGATGATCTACCTCTGACGTCATTATCCGTCCCCTGCAAATATGGAAATTTCAAACTCGCGATCCACCTCCTGCACGCGCAATGCACATCCGACGATAATGGCAATATGTCCGGACCGTTGACCATGGAAAAACCACATGTTCATTCCGATACCTTGTACCACCGAAATTTCAAGAATTAGACCCTCATAACAATTGCTGACACGAATGGCATTTTGACTGATGAGATTAGTTATTGAACGGTAGAGGATTGGGATTTGGAAGGGAAGTACCCGTGACGATTGTTAAACTACGGCCTTTGTACTCCAGAGTTCTGGAATTCTTTCTCTGCGCGCATAGAAACTGACAATCATCACATGTTTTTCATTCACAGAAGTGATTCCAGACGGCTGGGTGGTGCCGGAAGAAGAAGAATAAGTCGCCTTACATGTTACTAGCTATCAATGCAATAATATCCATGGTTCCACCTGGCGTTCGGGATCCGAATCGTGTGCGTGTTGAGAATTGCGCCAAGCAGAGAGTGACAAATAGTGCTGGTTTCCAAGCTTAGCGTCTTAACTACGAGTAAAGAAAGTACCGCAATATACACTCGAGCGTGGGATTCATAGTTTAATCGACGTGTGATTGCGGTATCGATAGAGCGGTCTTATCGAGAGATTGATCGTGCTGGCGGTGCAATTTCCCATGTGCACACTGGACGATCGTAAGCCATTATGTGGCAAATCTACTTACAATGCTAATAATGGAAGCCGGGGGGATAAACCGATAGATTCACAGCACACTTTCTAAGCGGAACAAATTGAGTGTTTTTGTCGAGCTTGTCGGGGTTTTGAGTTTTTGTTTTTGTTTTAATCATACTGTATTCACTCTATTTAGAGTATGACAGCGGGGTTTTGAGTCGTAGTGTCGGTACTAATCTCGACTTCGCGGACCCAGTGATGTGCTTGGCTATTTATTATATCGAATCCCATAGAATTTCCCCACATACGAAGGAACAGCCAGTAGATTCCAAGCAGACAGAACAGACAGAATGGAGTACTATTGCCACAATCGAAAGCAGAGCGAGTGACACCAAGTGAACCTTCCACGATCTCTTATACATAACGAAAAGCGTATAAATATTGAAAACCCTATGCCCTATCCATGTGTAGGCTTCCAGTGGCGCCTCCTTCCACAATACAAAACGAATAAACAAAGGAAATGTTGATTTCTTCACATCCTCAAGCCTCCCTGTCACCCAGCCTCGTCCGCACTGACTCTAACTCAATAAAATAAGACCCACTGCCAGCTATCCTTTACATACATGCTATTCCAAAACAATCGGAGAGCGAGCCGCTGGTGCAGTTGTACTTAGGCATCTTCCAATCTAGCAGGACCCATAGTCGATAAAAGCTTGACGACAGGCTCGTTGTTTATGTTATGTGCAATATCTAAAGGTGTCATTCCTTCTTTATTCTGCACATCGGTGCATGCTCCTTTGTCTAACAGTTTTTGGACTATAACTGTACCACGGTGTCTGTTCTTTATTGCGCATGGCGTTGACATCCGCTCCGTGAGTGAGCAGTTCCACCACAATTGCACATTTCTCCGAAGTGACGACGTCCCGAAGGCCCCTAGTGAATGCGGTCCCATCATCATCGTCTTCGAATTCATAGTTCATTTCGCACCTTCCAATTGCATAATGTAGTGCAGTGTTGCCAAACGTGTCTTTTGTGTTCGAGTCTGCGCCAAACTCTAGTAGCAGCCGAACAAGTTGTTTCGTAGCCTGCGCGGCAAAGTGAAGTGGTGTACGCCCTTTCATATCAGTGGTTCCGGGCTTTGCACCTCCTTTCAACAACTGCTCGGCAATATCTGCCCGATTTTGAAAATAGCTGCTGCTGAATCCTTTCGTATTATATTTAACTTTAATTCTACGTGTTCGAATCGCGAAATGCAAAGGGTGCCCAGCCCAGGTAACCGCCTAAATTGAGGTTGATCGAATCTTTGAACTGGTCTATTAAGAATTCCACTATATTTTTCTTGCCCCACGTTAATTGGAGTCATATCGGCACTATCTCGTACATTGATATCTATGCCGTCTGCGGGAGCACCATCAATCAGGTGGAAGGTATCCTTCTCAGCCATAAGGTGAAGAATCGAAGATTGACCTCCCCAGAGACTTAAAGTGCTATTCCGTCGATATAGAAGTTCGAAGATTTCTCGATGTTCGCCAAGGGCCGCATAGTAAATGGGGGTCAGTTTCCGTTGTCCCACACATTAATGTCTTCGCCCTTCAACGAATCGCAAATGGCTTCGACGACGCCGGTAGCTCCCCCAAACACTGCCAGATGGAGAGGTGTACAACCTTGACGGTCACGCGTAGTTGCGGAAGCCCCCCGATCTAGTAAAATTTTAGAGAAATTTACATGCCCATGGAAGGCTGAATAGTGTAGTTCTGTTCTACCAAAGTAATCCAAGGCGTCTATATTTATGTCCTCGGGCCTGTCCAACAGTGAAATCACTATCTTTGGATTGTCCTTCTTTTGTCGACATGAATAATAAAGTCCTGTTCCTCCATCTCTTGCTCGAATTGCGCCTACGGCCCCACCCATCAGTAGGTCCGTGAGATCATAGTAAGAGATATTCTCTGTGGCATAGTGTAAAGCGGTCCGGCCGAAGATGTCTTGAGAATTTATATCGAGATTCTCCCCAGCATGTTGGTGGCTTGGGTCGTGCTCCGCCATGAATTTCGTATTCAGGATATAGTAGTGGAGAGCTGTCCTCTCGAAAATACCCGTGGTTTTTAGATCAAACGGTTTTCCGATATTATTTCGGAAATTTTCCTAGTTTAACGTACATTTGAGACTGTGGAACTTCTTAGTGGTTGAAAGTTGACACTGGAGCTCAGCAGTTCCTCCGTCAAAATACACTAACGGTAATTTGGACAGGGTTTCAAAGCAATCCTTAAATTCCCCCTTAATGGGTAGACACTGAAACTCCTCCTCTTTGTATACACCACTGATCTTCAGTCAGTAATGATACTGCTTATCTATTTCAAAGACTTGCTGGTAGGCCCAACATAGAAGACTTCGAAACATATCAACTTCCAGTAGGCCTTTCAGTTTTCTGAATAGCCAAATGAAGATATCGCCAGCTAATTTCCATTGCCCTTTAGCCTCATAGTCTTCTGCTCTCTGACGGGCTAATTTGATCATAGAACCAGGATTTAGCAATCGAGTGTAATGACTCAGGGCAGAAATAAGAGAAAGATACGAGTCATCAGCAGTTTATAGCCCCGCGTCATGCACACCTTAGGATATCCGATTAAGAACGTCGTTTTCGAAGTAGAAATTTTTAGACCATTTGGCAAGTGGTTCGTACGTTATAGTGTTTAGAAGATGTACCTTTATTTCGCCGGCAATGGAATTAGGCATCTGTTCTGCAACGGCCCAAATAAGGACTGAGAATAGTTCCCGTGCGCATGCAAGCTCGAGGGTACAGTCTAGGACCACAGCGAGGGCACCGGAATTGCCTTGGCCATTGGAATTGTCTTGTTTACTGTCTTTATCTCCGTCGGATCGGTGTTTCCAATCGGTCACTGGGACGTACCAATTTCAATATGTACGACGATCGTCATAAAGAAAGCCTTCATGAATGTCCAAAGGATTGTTGGAACCAAAAATCACATTCATTACCACTTCAATCGATTTCGCAAGTGAAAGGGCTTCATTTGCAACTGGGCTTACCCATGCACTCAATTCCCCTAAGCGTTCCCTCAGTTTAAACACCTGAGCCACCTGATTTGGTTCTAGTGAGTTCTCGACGGTCGATTCTATCGTGCCACCAGCGACTTGGCTAGGATTGCTGATTTCGGTCTTTGGGTCTTCATTTTCCGGACTATAGTCATTCGTTATGATGCTGTTTGGTTCCGGACGTCGATGTCGGTCTTGTTCTGAGTAATTGGATCTTGAAGATTATACATGACATGTGAGCCTCCACCTCACTGGACACAAGTCCTAAAAGCAAACCTCTTGTAGTTACCACTTCCCATTCCCAACAATGGTCTCGTCCAAAGTTATCATCATTGCCGTTCATTTCATCCCAAAAACCGTCTTCTTTGCGGCTCATCCTAGTTGCTATCCAGTCAAGTTCGTACCCTTGGGGAATTTCCTGTGATCGCGGAGTCCTGCTAAGAGATAAACGTATCCAGGCCCGCAAACCAGTCATAACACCGATCGCAGCAATTTGGACTATCGACGAGGTCCAATGAAATGCACGTATACCGATTATCTGGGCAATAAATCCAAATAAACTCATTGTTATTGCTAAGTAGAGCTTATATTCTCCGTGCTGGATCCAATATAGTAATTTCGAAGCAGCATTAACAGGCTTCGACCGGTTTCCTGACGCGAAGTTACATAATAATCGTGGGGGCGGTCCGTAAAGATCAGAAATGATTCGAAATTCTTATCGTTGACAACAGAGCATCTCTGAAGCCAAAAGATGCAGGCACCCGCGTTTACTTTCATTACCGTTTCGGCGGTGCTGGTTTCAATGATACGCGAACACAGGAACATTCCGATCGTTAGAGCGAACGTGCCTCCAGCTGCGAGAGGAAAATAAACATCTTTTGCATGTGGCTGAGTTTCGTACGGTAAATAATATGTTGCAAGTCCTTGGTAAACAATAACAATGAGCTGAATAATCACTCCAAGACATCCGACAAAAGTGTGCGCCAGAAAATCCTCCGCCCCATATCAAGCTTGTATATTCGCCAGGATCTTGGAAATTCAGCGAAATATTGGGGGCATATTGCTCATCGTCTTTGGTAAATGCTAGGATATACATACGTAAGAATCGAGTTCTACACATCAATTTTGGGCCTCACCACTACCAGTCTCCCCTTGCTCAAGTCCATTCGATGTATTTCTGCCCCGACCAGATCCTGAGAGGAGAGAAGCGAGAAATCGAAGGATAGATTTTTGGGATTCAATTGAGAGTGAAGGTGTCTCAGTTTCAGTCTCTGACCGATTGCTACTAAAAGTCAATTCCACAGTGGAAAAAACTTTGCCCTTAACCATAAACATTTCGTGGATATCTGGCTTTCCCAGGACTCGGACTAGTTCTTGTCCATTCCAGATCTCACAGACATTCGGCGAAGTGGAAGACATAAGTTCTGCCTCAATTACGCCACGACTCTCTTTGGCGCGTCCGATGAGAGTTTTCAGGAACAGAGAGTGATTGACACGGATCGCTGCAGACATGGCGGTAATGATGCCCAAGGGAACCATTGCAAAGATAATGCAATCAAGGAAACCAATGGAATGGCTCAGGAATTGGGTTGTGACCCGTTCTCCGAAGAGAGAAATCAAGGGACCCAGGTCTGACAAAATGCTATTGGCGAAATCATTCTTAGGCATCTTAGGTGGTCAACAGGATCAGAACTACAATACGACCGGTAAGCATTGGTTTTTGCTGCAAACGTGCCTTATCTAGTATACGTACCCAGACTTCGAAAATAAATTTTGCAGCCGAGTGAGCTTACGAGTGAGGCTAGAAATCTGGGCCCAAAAGAAATTGGACGAAGAATAGGTAACAAACGGGAGATCTGTAAGATTGTGAGCACTGTTGGTTTTAAAACAAAATGGGAGTACTAGCGGCGACGCGACCAGAATGTTACACTTACTTATGCTTATGAGTGTTCAGTTTTTCTCAGCTGAACATCCAATTCGTCCTAAGTGGGTGTGCTCGCAGCAGCCTTGTATCCCTTACAGAATATCTAGATCTTGTACCATACGCGCGTTGGTACATTTTGGACTGTGCTTCTATGTAAGGCTGCATCTAGATCGGGAGGAAGCTGCAGCGTCTCAAAGTCAATCAATATGCGTGAATTAAAATCGTTTGCACCATCGCTGGGCCGTGCTGCAGCAAGACAGCCATTTTCGACAATCTTGAAAGCCATGTTCGTAAGGTCAAAAGCGACCTTGAGGACTCAAAAGGTATTTGGCTCGTGGTACATATGAAAAATGTTCTACCCCACCGGCCAAGTTGTCTTGGCCAAGAGGACCTATCCCACTCACCAAGTAAACACCTAAACACCACAACCACAAGTGAAATTTGGCCTGAGAATTATCATTCACTATCATTCGACCATTGATGATGTGCCCCTGAAGTTTGCTTCAAAAGGTGTCAGATAGTGCTTGTCTACAGTCACTGCCATAGTCTCAGGTGCAGGATTGACAGAAACAGTGACAGTTACAGCACCAAACCTTCTGTTCACTGTCTATATTTACAGTTATGCATCTTGATACCATTAGGAAGGTCTTCTGAAAATTTTAGTTGATGAATTTGCCAGGAAGTCATCAAAAACATAGTAAATCACAATTTACTTGGTGGGGAACTTGGGCGGCGGGGTAGAACAAAAACTTTCTTCAGAAGATGGTGTTACTTATGTATAGTGTATCGTCTGCGGACAAGGCAACTCCATTAATGTCACGTTTCTTCTCATAAAAACCCCTCAGAAGCAATCAAAAAATATCATAAACGCCATGATCATAACTGTATGTACTGTATTCGGGTCTTTCTATATGTTCATCTCTCATAAACCATCCTTTTTTTTCCCTCCATCCAAACCCAAAACCAAATGGTATGATCCCCGCAAAACAAAAAAACCTCAAAACTCCTGCTCCCAGCGCGGAAGGTAATGTATATCTGCTCTTAATTGTATTCCCAGAATTTTCTTTCGCCACTGCGCAATGTATATCCCTTCCCCCACGTCTATGCCTCCTGCTCGCTATACAAAAACAGCTTCGTATGTAGAATCGTCATCGCCTTCAACGCATCCTGTTCCCGGATCACACACGAAATATTAATCTCATTCGACCCTACCATCATCACCATTAGCACTTCCATCCCATGTGGGCATCAAAAGTAACTCACCCTGCGAAATCATCTCAATATTAACCCCGCTCTCCGCCAGGGTCTGAAACATCCTCCCCGCGATCCCCACCATATTCTTCATATGCCTCCCGACCACCGCAAGAATCGTAAGTCCCCTAACAACCTCTACACTCCCCAAATTCTCTAGTTCCCTCCCCACCACCGCCACCGCGGCAAGACGGGCAGAAGTATCTGTATGTACTGCCATAGAAACGTGTACTTCACTTGTAGAAATCAAATCTACCGCTAACCGTCGCTTATCAAGCGTTGCGAAGATCCCCGCCAGGAATCCGTGGGAGAGGTTCTTCCGGTTTGAGCGGATGGACAAGACTGTCATGTCGCTTTTTGTCGTCACCGCTGTGGGGCGTTTCCCTCGAGGCTTTAGGATCCTTGGGGAGTCGAAACCGGAGTTCGAAGAGTGTGGGAAGATCACAGTACCACTGCCAGAAGGGTTTGTAACGTTTTTTACACGGATTGGAATTCTAGCGCCGATGACTTGTTCCATAGTGAAGGGGTGGATTACTTCCGCACCCCAGTATGTTAGCTCCGCTGTTTCCTCGGGGGTGATTGAAGCGATTAGTTGTGCTTGGGGGACTTTTCTAGGATCCGCGGTGAAAATCCCATCGACTTCTTTCCACACCTGTAATTCCTCTGCGGCTATACCCACGGCCAGCAAGGCAGCACAAAGATCAGTGTATCCCCGACCAACAACAGTTAGTAGACTTCCTGGAACCGTTCCAAAAAACCCGGTAATAACCGGAACACGACTCCCACACTCCCTAACCCTCTCTGCAATCGCCACTCCAACATCGGTATAAAACTCCTGCGTCAGCAGGGCCGGTGCAACCGAGGGGTGGATGATATTCTCCAAATTAACATATTCCGCGTCTACACCTTTATCCTGCAACAACGCGGTCATAAAAAGACAGCTTAGCTTTTCGCCCGCACCGATGATGATATCGCGGGTTTTTGGGGAGATTTCATCGAGCACTTGGGCAGCGGAAAGGAAAGATAGCAAGCGATCGCACTCGGCTTCAACGTCGTGGATGAAACCCGAGAGGAGGTATTGGGATGAAAGACGGAGCTTAGCGGCTGAGATGTGGGAGGTTGCGATTTCGGATACGATTTGGGTGTGGGAGATAGACGCGGAGGGGTTTAGGGCTGCGGCTGCGGCTCGGAGAAGCCGCGAGGTTGTGCCTTCGGCTTTTGTACCCGTGCTAAGGGCGGAACAGACTATGGCCGTGCGGTGGGTTTTTGTGCTCGGTCTGCTTTACTGTGTTAGTTATCGTTGATAGTAAGGTGGAGAGAAGATGGTGACACACCTAACAATCCCACTCGCAATCTCTTCTGCGAATTTCCCTAACGATGTTCCTCCAAACTTCTGAATTATCCACGGGGCCCCGATGGGGTTCCCCCGTAATTCACCGTCGTTGTAGATTTCCATTACTGCGTCGCGGTCGTTGTAGATAGCGGAAGGGGGCATGACTTCAATTGATAGCTTTTTAGCTGGTGAGTCAGATTTAAATTTTACTAGTAAGCTAGTAAGCAAAAAAAATTTGCAGGATAGATAGGCGTTGCTGATGGGTTAGGGTTTATCGTTCGTTCAATCACAGTCGTCCGTCTTGACTCGGGACTGGGCGGAAAAGGGGCTATTTATGTAGAAGGAAAGTGCTTGTGTGAGTGATCAAGAACGTGGAAAATATTCCTCATCTTCTATCCAAAACTCCCTATGGTTCACTAACGCAATGCCCAAAAATCTTCAACGGCCACCGAGTAATCCCCATGAATTCGAAGTCGGAATACGCGGGATACGCGGAATGCGGGCTACAGAATAAAAAGCCCACCGCTGGATGAAAAACCGCGACAGAAAAAATAAGGCGAAAAGCGAAAAGCGCATAACCCTTGCATGAGGGTAGTGAGAGGGAGAGCTATGGTTGTATCGTATTCGGAGACAAGGCAGCCAACCACACGACGTTAACCGGCCCGAGGGTTTTCTGACGGCGGGTAAAATAAATGGGGACGGGCTTGGACTCCGAGACACGGCCAAATTCGCTCATTCTCGAAGATGTGGGGTATACCCGTATTCCCGATGCTTCTTCCCCGCAATCCCCCACAATCCCCCGCATAAAACGTCCAGAGCTGAAAAACGGTCTTACATAGAACGTGGGGGAATAACGTCAACGTCCCGAGTGGGATGAGATGGCATAGACAACAAAAAACAAAACAGAACAAACAAAGCCCCCAGAGCTTTCTTTTATGACCGCAATTATACAAACCTGATACATGATACATACCCCAATGAAGAAACACAACACCTTTTTTAAGCTCTCAACCTATCGAAACAACCGCAATCCATCGTCAGGCACAACATCCTCCATATCTTCGTCCGAGTCCGAGTCTTCTTCATCGACCCTAACCCTCTGTCCCAAAAGGCCCGAAAACAGCTCACTACAAACACGACAGGTCGGTTAGTATTGTACAACCACCCATCATCCGCCCTCTGAAAGGTGGGGGGATAAACTCACGTAATCTGGGAATTCTGCCATGAATTGTTCGGCTGCGGCGCCATAAAGTTCTGAAGCTTTTCATGAACGTGATACCGTAGCTTTCTTCCCTTGCTAGCTTTTGTATCTACCTTTTTCTTCTTCTTTGCATCTCGCATAGCCGTGGTCCATTGTACTGCACCTCCAGCCGAGGAATCAACCATCCGCTGATCCACAAGTGCCTTCAGAAGTTGCTGGTACAAGTCCGTGTCATCGAAGATCTCGGGATCCTGTTCGACATCGTCCTTGGCCGCTTGTACAGGCGCACAAGATCGGGGGACTCGGGTGCGGCTAACTAGGCGCTCGTGGTCGGTAGAGAGTGTGTCGCGGATAGATGCAGTCAAGGAGCGGGGGGTGGCGTTGTTGAGTTTCTTGCCAATCGAAACGGTGGAGACGGCTTGTGTCTTATTTGACCACTTCTCGAGGACACCCTCGCGCCATGGTGTGTTTTCGGCCTCCAGTTTGGCCATCTTACCCCAGATCTCGTCAAGGGGGATGTTCTCGTCGATTTCGCTAGCTTTTCGCTTATTGAGTGTGCGAGAGGAGGTGATGTCGACGCGGAGGCTGTAGAGCGTGTTCCAAAGCTTCAGAGCAGATGCTTCTGCGGCTTTCCAAGTCTCCTGCGCTTCGGCTGTAGTGGGGAGGGCAGTTTCGACAGAAGTTGGGGGGAGTGTGTTAATTGCGGTAAGTGCTTTTTGAAGCTTAATTCGCGCGCTGAGGAAGGAATCAAAGGTCTTTTGCTGCTGGCGAACCGCGGCACCCTTTTCGGCGTCGTTTTGTGCTGCTTTGGAGATGTTCTCAGAGATTGATCTAGCTGGGATTAGAAACATGACTAGGAATTGGGGGGCGGAGAAGTACTTTTTCTCTTCGGCCATCATCTTCGAGAGAGTTTTCCGCGCCTCGTCGTCGTCGTTGTCACTCTCTTCCTCCTCTTCAGATCCTTCATCCTCGCCGCTCTGGCTTTCGTTATCGTCGTCGGTCGACCCTCCATCCTCCTCCTCCTCCTGCTCCTCCTCCTCCTCCTCATCCTCTTCACCACTACTACCTACAACCTTATCCCCTCTCTTCGGCACCACCCCACCCTCCGTAGTCGCACTCCCCGAAAACTTCCACCCTTCAAACCTCTCCTCATCACTCCCCAGCGCATCCTCACTATCAATCTCATCGTCCTCCTCCCCACTCTCAACTTCATACCGAATATCCCCTTCTTCTACATTATCAATCCCCACCCCCCCATCCTCCTCCTCATCCTCCTCATCCTCCTCATCCTCCTCATCCTCATCGCTCTCAAACAGCTTCTCCCTACTCACTCGCGCACCATCATACTTTGGTCCCAGCGGCGCCAAACCCTCCTTCTTTGACGCGCGCAGAGCACTCTTTCCAACGGGGATGTAGTGTTCGCGTGCTTCATCGGTTGTTTCTTCTCCCTCGCTGTCGCTGGCGTCGTTGTCGTCTTCACTGGCTGAGAATTCGTGGTCGAGCGCCTCCGGGTCGAAATCTGTTTGGTGTTAGCTAGTGCGCGCCAAGGTGAGGGAGAGGTGGGAGAAACCGGTGGGTGCTGGGTCGTCTAGGAGGGCGAGTTGCTCGTTGAGCGTGAGTGACTTTTTGGGCCCCATTTGTTGTGCTTGTGGTGGTTGTGATAGTAGGAGAGACGGGGGAAAAAAATGTTAAGCCGCATGCATTAGCGTAGTAGGGTAATGCAGCTTGTCGCTTGAGGAGAAGACCTAACCCTGAGGAAACAACGAAGCAAAAAGTGCATTTGCAAGGGCAGTGTGTGATCTCGTGGGCCAGAATTTGACGCTCGTTGCTTACAAACGTGCGGCAATTGTGAGATCAGGCGAAGTGTACAAAGAAAGTATTATAAAACTTGTAGAAGATAAAGAGAACTTTGGCTACTAGACAGCCCCATTGAACGCATATATATGAGAAGTTCTGAATGAGCTGCCTTTTGAAATCTGTTGAAATGCACGAAAGAGAAGAATTTAAAGTAACTTCTAAAGTTGTATTAGGTGTGTGATGTGGAGAAGCATTAACCCAAGATAGACCACAGCACTAACACTGGAAACACCACAGAACCTCATTTCAACAAAACCAATCAAATCTGTCCACCCAAGCCTTTGTCTCGTACCCAAACTGCGAAAATAAATTTGCCGGCCGAGCAAGCCTGCGAGCTCGGCTAGAAATCCGGGCACGAGAGAAACCTTCCTCCCTTTTCCCGATGGAATCAGCCTCCAAGGCTCAAGCTTTTATCTCGAGCCGACTCAGCTCATGCCCATTACTATTTCTGTTCAGAGTAGCGGAGATCGGAGATTATTAGCGTTGATAGTTCTGTAGAAGTTAGTGGGAGCCTGCCAAGAAATTTTTTGGAGGACGGCATAAAGTACCTGCTCCTTGGACACGAGAGAAAAACTCTCGATCGTCACTGGTCCATGATTTTTCTCGTGCTCAGACTTGATAGATTAATCTCCCCCGCAGACCTCCTCCGAGAGACACTATGCAGTGAGGTCGAAACGTGATGGCTGATCAATGGCAGATTATCTTCGAGGTCCTCAAACTCTTCTTGTAGTAACGCCTTGTCATTGTCGGAGAGGGACCGATAATACGGCGAGGGTGAGACTATGCTCTAGTTGCGTTCATTAACTGCATGACGGTATCTCCAGGCAGTGTCCCGTCACAATGAATGCATTTTCTTGGTAACTAGTGACGACCCTCCTACCCACATAGTGGGTCATCCTCAGGTCACCACGGGCATGTTTTGCAGCCCACCTCTCGCTGACGAGACTGACAACGCCAGCCTCTGCGGACTCGCTCGGAGGATTGTTCGGTGAGTTTGACAGCGTCTCCACGACCAAGGTCATCTGCTGGAGCAGGTTCAGCATCGTACCCAAAGACGTCATGTACCGGAACATGAAACCCATGGACCTCTTCCTATTTTCTGTTAGCCGACAATCCAGTTCAAAGATTCTAAATAGTAAAACTTACCGGTATAAGAAAAAACAATGCTGCCCGAAAAGAAGAAAAACAGAGCACACCACATGCTCGCTGCGGCTCCATGCTTCATGAACACTGCTTCACCCACACATCTTTCCTCTCTGCCTCGCCTTCTTCCTCACACGCCCACACTCGCAGCTGGTACCATGTCTTCAAGCGCCTGTCGCTCCGAAGTTGAACACGCTCTCGGGAACGTGTAGCGGCCATAGAGGAAGTACCGGTTATAAGGGGTTGTTGGATGACACAAGAGGTGACATGGTTGCCTTTTGGCCGAGTGGTATAGTATGCCAACATATACTATGTTACAAACGGCAAGCCAACCCATGAGACATAGACGTTGACTGTAAGCAGTGTTAGGAGATGAAAACAGATGAAAGGGAGTGAGCACATACGGTCGCAAATTTTCTTTTACTTCTACTGACCAAGAGAGAATCCAGCACCAGACACTACTACGAACCCACTACTCCCATACCCTCTCCCCGAATAGCCAAAATGAAGAGATACAGTAGACGATGGCAGAGTGTAAGGGAAAAAAAGAAAAGAAAGTGACTGGTTCAGAGTGGCGAGAGTGTTCAAGGCTGAGTCGAATTAGAGGCACAACCCTCTAACAAAGTTGGTGTGGCTGGTGAGGTGAATGCTGTGTGAGGAGAAGGTGGAGTGGAGAAGATGGTTGTGTGGTTTCACAAGTAGTGCCAGTCATCGCGATGGAGCGAAACGAAGTGATTGCAGTCGACGTGGTGATGGATTGGGTGGGTTGCAAGTGAAGGTGAAAGTGAAAAGTGAAAGGGAAAACCGAAGTGGAAGCGTCGTAGTAGGCCTCCGTAGTAGGGCCCTTTAAGTAAAGCGGAGGGATGTGACTTGTCATCGGTGCTGAGGGCAAAGACCACAATCACAAGAAGGTTAGGGCAAGAACTTGCTGGTGTATAAACTCCTCTGGTTTTACAATAAACTATTAAGTACTTGGTACTTTAATACCTACTTTGGTACTTCTCAAGGAGATACTAAGTACTTCATAACTTCTCCTTGCATTCTCACCACTCTTCAGTCCCCTCATATATGAATCATCTCATATAGCCTCCTATACCTACCCAACTTAATTTCCAGTCTCCGAACGACCGCGAAAGCAATGTCATACCGTATCACCTTCTCCATCACTACGGCTACCCCCACATCGGCCACAGCAGCATCAAGATATACGTCCCACGCCTTTGCAAGCTCATCCCGGGCGGTTCTGAGCTCGCCCTGGAGTTCGGCTGTAGAACGGTGGAGAAGAACGCAGCAATGTTCTTTTATGAGTCTATAGACAGCTGGATTGGAATGGATGTAGGTGATGAAAGCAGAAGTGGGATGGATTTTGAGGAGGTGCTGCAGGATTAATAGGTGCAGTTCCTGAGGAAGGTCATTGATACTGCTCATAATAGACAAACGCTTTGGCTCGTGAGGGGGTCTAGGAGTAGAACGAGTGGAGTGAAGGTAGACAAACCTATAAATAAAGAGATGTGAGTTTAACTTGATTTTGCGAGTGCTTCGGCATGAAAGGTACGTACGCGGTTGTCTATGGAAGCTTTAGTCATCCTTCGAACTCTCCAGGTTTTACTTCGTATTTTCCTCCAGTATGTACACAACTGCATGCACAGATATGCTCTCGTTCCCAGACTTTTCTCACGGCTCACAAGCTCCCAAAAGACTGAGCTTGCGAAGTCAGCTGAAGGATGGTTAACGGGCGCGGCACTGATGCAAGTTATTCTGTTCGTATTCCTATACTCCATAAAATGTAATGTCTCCTCCCGCTCGCATCCCAAACTCCGTCTCCAAAGTCTCGCTTCAGCGCCAAAAAATACATGCTATAACAGAGTCCTACCGATTAACAAACGCCTTTAAATATGAACCAACTCCAGAACCTCCCAGCCAACATTAGTACTTCCAAAGCCAGCCACCGTAACCACGTCAATCATCAATTTCCATACTCTCATCCTCCTTCAGCTTATCCTTCAGCAGCCTCGGGTTTGGCTTCAAAACAAAATAGACATCGTGCACTATGGACCTTGGAGCTGGCAAGTCGATCGAAGATTCACGGGCCTTCATAGCGCAGAGCTCCGGCATCGCCATATACCACGGAAAATGTGTCCCTTGGTTCATATGAAACAGCTTCGATGCCTTAATCAAGCTCCATTCCGATCCAGGACAGTCTGCATTGTCATGCCACGCTCGGATTCGGGGGTCATCGTATGGTTCGGGTTTGATATTCTTATAAATTGGGAATACCGCCT
Organism: Trichophaea hybrida; assembly: GCA_015178995.1. NCBI lineage: Eukaryota > Fungi > Ascomycota > Pezizomycetes > Pezizales > Pyronemataceae > Trichophaea > Trichophaea hybrida. Next base: position 96,661 of record WHVE01000020.1, read on the forward strand.
CGATTGCAGCCGAGAAATTCTTGAGATTGTGCTTCCTAACCTCAACCGCCCATGCCTGACGGACGCTCTGCAGGCTTTTGTCCAGATTAGTTAACATTTGGCGAAGGGGTGGATCGTTGTACGCTGCAGTATCCAGGCGGTTGAATTGCGCGGTCAGATGCTTGTCGCTATTCCAAGTATTATCGTTCTTGACCTTGGCAAACTGCTCCCTCTTTTTATCAACTGCGTCCCAAGCAACCTGGAGGACCAGACGGTCTAAGATATAGGAATTATCATTGACATTTCCCTTTATTTCTGGGGTTTTATAGGCTGGTTTCCGAAGCCTTCTATTCCAACCATCTAGTAGAGCAATTGTTTCCTTCTTCGGCTGAAGTCCTTGCTTTGGAGCATCAACGAATATGCCACATAACTGGGCAAAAAGCTTCATATTACTATCAATACCGTCCCGGCTCCTGTTGCATGAATACTTTTGCAGGATATTGGTGCAAATTCCAAGATAATCTTTTCGAAGGTCCGATTCGAAGCCGAGACGAAAAAACGAGTTCATGTTCGTGTCAATGTCGGGAAGATCACGGAGTGGGCGATTTTTGCTTTCGAAGAATTTATTCGTGTCAAATTTCTGGAATGCGGCGAATGACGGGTTGTTTTTAAACGGCTCTACCAGACGAGGATCCCAGCATACCCACGGCTTATCGCCATCGTAGTCACCGCCAGACAGCATGCCTGCAAGTGGGAAATTCCCTTTAGTCGAGAAAACGATAACGTCTGTAAGGTGGCGGAGGCCAGATTCGTTGGAAGGGCATACTGCCCGGACCTACAAGCAAACTATAAGTATCGATACGTGGGGAGAAGTTCATAAATTCGGGAAGGCGCTCACCTTTTGAATATCAGTCGGTAGATGTGCTGGTATTCGGGCTACCAGCACTTCACACTCGAGGCAGCCCAAACGAACTTTAGTAGCCGGGTCTAGGAAGCCCTTTGAAAACTGCAGGGATACTTCCCCTTCCTCAAGTGTGCCCGTAGGATCGGCAATACAGTACACATAGGTTGAGTAGGGTACTCGTATATGTAGGCTCTTTTGTACATCTTCGCACTGCTGGCGCATGATCCTCACCAACCCATCCATCAGAATCGAACATCTCGTCGGCTCGAACCCTGCATCTAGCAACATAGTCATTTGTTCCTCGATACTGTTTGGAGTCCCACTGATGAATCGCGCTATATCTCCATGATTCTTCCTATTTGATGCCACCCTCTTTCCGCTCAACCAAGTCCTCAGAGCAATCTTATCCCGGGTAGCTTCCATCAGTTCTCCAAGCTCTTGATCAATGTGCTCTTCTAGAAGCTTCTTGAATATTTCGAATGGGACACCCTGCATGAATAGGATTGGAACCAACTGGAAGTTGAGGTCTGCTGTTGACGGTTCCTTAGAGTAATTTAACACGAACAAAGTCGACCGAGCCCAGTCGCTCTCGGTTTCAATGTCATGACGCAAAAATTTCCGTTGAGACTTTGTGACAGAAATGGCCACATCTTTGGAGAAGCGATTAGCCTTAGGATCGACGAACCACATGCCTTTTGCACCTCCGATCCGTCCTTGCACGGCTGCAGGCACCTCATCGAGATTGAGTTTCGCGCAGATAATCCGCATTGCTTCTGGCGTACAGCTGGAGCAACCATCGTTCATTTCATGCCCCGTTGGCGACAGAATGTCCTCGATGTCCTTAATCTGGTTCGGTTGGAAAGTGACGGTTGGAATTGATTCCGATAGGCCTAGCGATTGGACAGTCAGCAGTCTGGTTGAAATATAGCATTGGCAATCTGCACTTTGAAGTTCTGGTATAAGGGCACTGACTCAAAATTCGGAAGAAAAAGCGAACAAGATAGAATGAAGGTAAACTATACCCAAATTTATACGCGACCACATCTTAGCAAATGAATTCCCCATGTGTTTATCGATGGGCATATGCCATCTGATGAGATCCTCTCTGCCCATCTCGCGGCGGATCGTCGACCGGTGGGTCTCTTTAATGAACTGTACATCGGTAGAGGTCTCGCTCAGGCCAACCCTCCGTTCGGCAAAGAAATGTGCTACGAGATAATACTCTGCCTGAACCCACTTTTTGCATGCTCCTGGTCGGGGTTGTTGTTTTTTATCCCGCTTTTTAGAGTCAAATTTAGTCCAAAAGCACCTCCATCCCCTACCCATCAAAATGAGCTCTTCCTCAGCAAGCCAACGCACGATTTCCGAACTGAGAGCCTCGCTGGCTCCAAAATTGGGAAGTGGAATTCGGAGCCTCAAAAACCGATCAGACCCAAAACTGTGCGTGAATTTGTCCATCTTCCTTAACAAAGCTGGGGGGTTCAAAAGGATTCTGGGGCCAGAATTCGGAGAGTCCTCATTGAAAGACGCAACGCCGCTGAGTCCGATGTTATCCGGCCAGGACTTAGAACCTTTCGCGGCTAACCAAACCTCTTCGGAAGGCGGTGGCGGCAGAGCTTTGTTGGAATTGGAAAGCTCCTTCCCCAAAGCGCCCAAGATTTTCCACAGTTCTCCCCTTGTTTGAGCAGAGTGGAGCCCGTTACCAAACCGTTCAACAACAGCTGGGACCTCGGTTGATAGTTTTTCGGGTGTCAATTCGAGAGCTAGGCTTATCCGGGTTATTTCATGCTGAATGAAAAACGAAAACGTTTCATATGACATTGGTCTAGAACCAGTAACAATGTCTAGATCAAATTCCTCCATCCCAAGCTCTAAGCTAGATGCTAAATCGTAGTCATCTTCTTGTTCGAGTGGAATTTCGTCCTGCAGACTAGCGCCCTCAGCTAAAAGTTCCACACCAGCCTGTTCAATCGCCTGGTATTCCTCCACTTCGTGGTAATCCTCACTGTCACTCACATCCATATCCTCTCCGTGTTTGACTAAGTGGATGCCAACGGGTCTTGATCCTTCGTCTTCCTGCTGACTAGAAGGTTTGTCCCGATAGCTAACTATCGACTTCGACCTCTTGGTGTCGGCCGCGGGCAATGGTGACGATGAGGGGGAAGCCCTCGACTGACCAGTCCGCGCTTTGCTGCCATAACGACAGTCGCTATCACCATCTAAAGAACCCCTGCGTCTCTTCTCTCCCAGAGGTAACACAAAACCGTCCCGGACTTGATTATCGGTTTCGTTTGGATTGACGACCGAGCGGGGAGTTGTATCAGACTGCAAGATCGGGGATAACACAGAACCGACCCGAACCTGGTTATTGGTTTCGCTTGGATTGACAATCAGGCGGGAAGTCATGTCAGACCACGGGAAAGGAGGGAGCGCAGGTAGGTTGGCGTAGAGACGCCATTTTCGCGGTGAGGTGAATGGAGTTGGCATCTTCTCCCAATCAGACACATAATATCACGAAGGAAAGAATAGAAAGGATCAAATACGCTGAGCACGGTATGCAATGACTAGATAATTCTAATCTCGTGATCGAAAAACAGATTTTTGACCTTTCAAAACAGTTGAAAACGCACTAGATATGTCGCACCTGAGATAAGTGAATATTAGGATGGGACCGACGAAAGGAACAGCTCTTGGTTTGAGGGTTTTGTTCAGTTCTCCACAGACTGCATGCTGGTTTTTGCGTGACACCAAATTCGTGCATGGCTGCTGCCTGGTGAGATTTTTGGCCGTGCGGATAGAAATCTGCAAATTTTTGAAGACGGATCATCCGCTATCGGCATCCTGCAGATTCCTTCCCCGCCCATATGTGAAAGTTGACGTGTTGTTTGTGCAACCGCAAGAGGATCGCGATTTGGACGGATGTAGCCTGACGAAAATGTGCATGATGCATCGGCTTCACCCGCAGATGTACTGAAAGTGGGTGAGTGATCCGCATTCCCCGAGTGCGGGGTATACTTATTCGATAGCTAATTTGATGTGGCTACCACCTTCGTTGACTATTTGAGCCCATTTGTTGTGAGCGTTACAGTGTCGGTGTCCTCCAAATACTACATCAAGAGTTCGTATCATTTGAGTATCTCGCATAAAGCGTGGAGATCCTCATTTTCGTCGGTAGGCGGGTAAATTGGTATCGTCAGGGATGTCATTGAAATTCAAGATATTTTAATTAACCTCTCTAATTCCACTAGTCCTTGGATCGGTAGTTGTCTTCAAAATGTTGACCATAACAGACTTCCTCTGGAATCGATTGTCCGATCTGAGGTGATACGGGTGTGGACTGAAATGATTCGCATTCAAAGAACTATGGTGGCCAACCAGAATGTTAGAAAAAGCAATAGAAAAAACTATAAAGCACCAGGTGTCAAAGGTTTGGGTGGGGAAGTTATTGCTGTCACGGTACGACTGAGACGGCGGTAGATTTTCCTCTGCGGGCCTCCAAGTTCCGTGCTATAAAATCCTCGCTGATATTAAACGATCAAGGACATTGCTGCCTGAGTTATTCCGTCCCACAGCGCTCGCACGGCGCCCATCACATTTTGGTCCAAGCCCTCCTCTCAGTAGTATATGGTATAGCTCACTAGGTAGTCCTAGAAGCTATTGAATTCGTGCGGTAGATACTCTCGATATGCCGCAAGATGTCGTACCTCCGTCGTCGTCGTTGGGGTGTGGTAACTGAAAATCTTGATTGGGTGGTGGTAGTGGTTTTAGTGGCCTGAAGCTAGGCTCTACCAGCGTTCCGACTAAGTGTGGGTTAAATGTCAGAATTTCAATCAAACTTTTAATGATTCAGCTTCTCTGATTCGCCACTTTACATACAGTCATGGGTCAAAAGTGTTGGTGAAGCCGATATCGGGTGCTATTTTTCCTGCACCACAAGTTCTACAGCTATTGACAAGCAGTAAAAATTGGCATGCTCTTTCTATCATAGTCAAAGAGTATTTTCCCAGGATAACAAGGGTCTCCAGAGACTCGGGCATCATATATCATGGCTGTATATATTCAATCACCAAATAAATCTCTGACCAAAAACGGCATTGGTATCCCTTTCTGGATAGTATCCAATGTAATCCTGAAAGTTATAGGATTTTTGCATAAGAACTGGTGGAGTTCTGATGCATTTTGTGTTGACAATACAGAACAACTTACAAAAAGGGTTAGTTTGCATACAAATTGGGTGAAAATGAGCAATTTAACATGTCTACAAATTTCTAGTGCCTCTTGTGAAACTATTACAAAATCAATTGTTTTAAGAATTAATATATGGTAAATCTAGCATATAAAGAAACCTAGACAAATTTCTCATGATCTGTAAAGCAATGGTTGAAAAGCTGCTGTATATCTAGTGTTTTCACTTGATTTTGATGGGGAAAGCCCAAGACTTTTGACCCATGACTGTATAAGTCCCAACGCATCATTACCCCAGAGTTAGGATGGGTGCAGAAACGGCGGTTAGGGTTAGTCATAAGCTCGTGTACCAGCCGTAGATAGGCTAGCATGCGAGCTTCCCCAATCAAATTTGACGGCTAAGTTGAGACAATCCTCGTCTGTGCTACTCAAGTTTTTGGCTCCTATCTACTACTTTCAATTTCTGTGGAGCGCAGCAACCTACATTTACACGCTCTCCATTTCAACCACTGTATCCCTTCATCTACCAAGACCAGCTGTAGAACGAAGTCAGTTATGGAAAACCTCCCAGTTGAAGTGTTCGATAGGATCCTCGATTATGTAAATGTATATGCGAAAAACTCCCTGCTCTGGATAGTGAGTTAGAACTGATGTATGCCATAGGTCAAATCCATACCTACAGTCGTCGACGCGTACAATATCACATATGTCGAACGCGACCAAAGGTCTCTATTCGCGTTGGTCTTAACATCTCGAACCCTCTATTACCGCACTGTCCCTCGTCTATACGAAACAATTTCATTCATTGTCATTTGCCAAAACATCTCCACAATTCGGCAGTCCAAAACTAGATGCATAAGATTACTTGACTCCCTGTTACTACCCGAGCGTTCTACGAAATGGCAGGTTTGGACTCGAAAAGTGGAGATCGGTTGTATGTTGAGTCCGGACCCGATGGACGAACACCGCGCGTTGAAACTTCTCCGAGTCTTATCTTCCATACCAGCAGGAAGGCTACAGTCTTTTGTCTGTTTCGGCCAATACAGTATACCGCATGATATTTACAGTCAAGTGTTCGATCAGCACCAGTTACAAAGTTTGGGAGCTGAGGATGTGGGGAAGTTCTGGCAAAGGGCGACACGTGAACGTTTCCAAAACTTGAGAGAATTGATCATCGGCGAGACGCATGAGGTGGAAGAAGACAAAGGTCGAGCGCTGCAGTACGCATGTCAGCTCGAAAGTTTGAGAGCGTGCAATTTGGACGTACCAAATATTTCAAACCTGACAAAGCTTAGCTGCCTCGACTTGCGTTACTGTGGCTTCGATTCCCCCGATTGCTTGGGAGCGCTGGCAAATCTGCGTGAATTGCATCTTGATGAGTGTGATATATGGCACTCTGTCGACGGATATGTTACTTTTCCACCAATTCTAGCGCAACTCGAGAAATTCAGTTTAAAAGTCTGTAATGCATGGCCAAATGGGCACCTGGAATTTCCGCTGGTTTCTCAACTTTTATCTCGTTGTTTGCGACTGAAGTACCTCACGCTCAATCTAGATCTTAAAGGGAGGCCTGGCGTACGGTTCGATTACAATGACGAAGAATCGGTCGCAGAATTTCGAAAGACACTCGTCCAGTGCTCAGAAAACCTTGAGGTGTTGATCCTCCGTATCCATCACCGTCTTCCCGATATGGTGTTCCGAATTCCGACCGAATCAGCTGGCTTCCATGTCCTTCGCGAACTCACGATATCGTCAAATTACACGCTATACAAAACTTCCACCACTGAGGTAAGTGCTCTAAATCCTCTCCTAGCGCGCATGTGCTCAAATTCCACAGGATAATTTGCAGTACATCTTGCATATTCTGCCCCCTACAGTGGTTTGCCTTACCATTTACCTCATAGTTACTTCTCGTTTTAGTAGCCACAATACAGCTATGAACGTAAACCCAGAGCTTCTTAAGGGAATGATAGCCGTTTTAGCTATGAACGTAAATCCGGAGCTTCTTGAGGCCGTGGTAGCCGGTTTGTGGGAAGAGGCACCGTCGAATCTTCGCATTGTTAAGTATAAGTATCATCAAGGTGGCCATGTCTTTAACCGTTACAACTACGGAGAGGGAACATTGCGCATGACACTTTGAGGTGACTGGACGGATTCTCTAAGTAGGCTCCTTAGATTACATGGAGAACTGAATGGACAGTGATAAAAAAGGACGATGGAATCGCCGTCGGCGATATTCCATATGTACTTAAGTATGGATCAAGCCTTGTCACAACCCCATTGGTTGATTATTGTCTATCACAATGTTCAATGTTATTGCATCAACGAAGGAGAGATTCTATTCTTAGACGCGTATAAGGTTTAGGGTTCAGCCTTCCTTGCATCGGCAGCCTTCAGCGTCAAACTGCGAGAGCCCCTCTACTAAACCGATCATGACAGTTCCCTACCTCCCACTTGAGATCCTCCTCATCATTTCCTCCTACCTTGAAAACACTTTCACCATCCGTGATCTCAATTCATTCCTCCGCGTCAACCGTCAACTCCACCGACTCATCAATCCTTGCCTCTACAAGCTCGGCGCGTCCCTCTGTAATGAGAGACCAGCAATCTATCGCTACCAATCACCGATCGAATGGGCAATCGAATGGGACCGAGCCTCTACCCTAAGCCTTCTGCTTGATCATGGTGCCAATCTCGAATCTCGGATACGGAGGAACGTCATAACGAGTCTATGGTGGACCGACAGCTGGGGGGCGCCAACACTGCTACTCGCAGCGGTCACGCTTGGACGAGAAGGAATAGCGCGTAGCCTCCTCAAGCACGGAGCAGATGCAAATTACTCGATCGATGGGGAAGCCCCACTCCTTGCCGCCACGCGCCATAGTCGCACAGGAATTGCGCGCCTCCTCCTTGCACACGGAGCCTGCGTCAATTTCAGTGCCGCCCCAGGTAAATCGGAAACTCCCCTTCTCGCCGCTACTGCCCGCTCCAAGAATCCACCTCTTGTCCGGATACTTCTTGAAGCTGGAGCCGATATTACCTCTGTGGATTATGAAAAGCGTACAGCGCTCCATAATGCGGCTCTGGTGGGGGATCTCGAGGTTATCCGGCTTCTTGTTGATGCGGGAGCCAATATCCATGCGGAAGCATTGTCGGGAAGGTTTAGTGGAACCCCGTTGGACTTTTTTTACCAGTTGATTGAACTTCAGGGGAGATATGATAAAGCTGTTGTGAATCGCGATTGCTCAAAGATTGTGGTGCTACTTGGTGGGAAGAATGATGGGAAGAGCTGTGCCAGGGGTCTAGGGCTAGGTTATCGGTCGGAAACCCGTACTATACGCCTGGAAAGCCACCCTACACACCGTCCTAAACAGCGGTCGTGGTTGGGAATTCTTTCTTTAGGCTTACTGGAGCGGTAGGTCGGCTTTTTTAGCTTGAAACTTGAGGGGTGACTTATGAAATTGAAATTTTGGACTATAAGTAGAAAGTAAGTAGAAAAAGAGAATAAATTCCTTATGACCCGTAAATCCAAAGATTGTAAAGAGACTCAGAGACACGCTCAATCTGAGACCGGTGCCCTGAGCTAGCACTTTTGCGGCAGTTCACAGAGAGTCCGCTAAAAACATTTCAGCTCTAAACTACAGGTAGTGTCAGTCAGCAGTGAACTCAAGCGATGACCTAGGCGTGTATAAGCGCGAGACCTTCTACACGATGACTTGTGAAGCGTAAAGTCCTACTTACCCTTTCTATACTTGGCTGCCGCTAGCTTATCCCAATAGCTCCTCAGTTGTAATGTAGATCCGCAAGTGTCGAACCTGGAAACAAAATACCTAGACTCCAGATGAAAGTCCAATCACAAAACATATTCAGATATCTCACAAAGTTTTATGCGAAGTTTCTCAACAATGTCTATAAGGTACACTCAATGTTTCTCGCTGGCCAGGCTCCCCCCCTCTTGGCTCGTTCCTCGTACGCGAGACATAGTCATCCGCTTCTGCTAGCTGCTGCATAGCCATGCCGTCTGAACCTCCTCTTCCAGTTCGTTTACACGCACACTTTCACCTTCTTCGTCGTCTGCTTCATTACATCTTCATTACGTTCTTTTGAACGACAGCTTCTTCTTCCGCCGAATGCTTTCTTCCAATTCGCTTTCATCTTTGTCACTTCCTATGGAGGACTTCCCGTCGCCTATAGCAACGTACAGGTCCGCCATTTTCTCCGTGAAAAAAAATCTAATTCCATCGAATAAGTGGAGTTAGGTTTCTATTTGGGTGTCTATTCTGCGCCAATATAACCACGAGAGATCCTCCAATTATACCCAGAACAACAGTCCTTTTGAAATGGATCCAACTGCCTCTACCCTAAAAACACTGGTCTACCTACCGGATATCCGGTCATCCCTGAATGAACTTCATCGCTCGCAAAGACCGGTGATCAGCGTAAGAGGCTGAAGGGAGGTCGTGATCTTTAAACAGATGCATTGATCCCGAACGTTGGTGGCAAGTTTCTGATGAGCTTGTTCGAGTCGACCTTGACGATGCACGAGATAGATACGAATACGGCAAACAGAGATTCCATCAAAGCATAATCACAGCTGCCGATTTCGACGGTAGATTGACGGTTGACGTTCACTTGCCTAAGGGTTTAGTCCTTGATTCTCAAAAGCGTGAAGGGAACGGCTCTCCGTCAGGACCTGATCGATAAAGTTGTAAGAGTGTTAAAGGCCAAGCTCGAACTTACCGACTATCCAGAGGTCGACGACAAGGATTTAGCGTTGGTGTTATCCATCATCAAGAACCCTCGCAGGGGAAAGAACGCAGGAATTGGGAGAAGGCAGACAAACAGGCGAGAGAGTGTGTGGGAGGGAGCCTGAGAAGAGAAAGAGAGGCCGTCCTGTCACGACTGGGGAATATGTCGGTCAAAAGAAGGCTGCTACCAACATGACGGACGATTGAGATCACTAGTCGAAGTGTAAGGAAAGCACTACCCAGGCTGCCTCGAGGAATAAGGAAACCAATGCTGCCTCGGCCAATAAGAATACTGTTATTCGAGGAAGATTCTGTGGCAGAACTTTTTGCCGTCAGAAAACGGCCAACTGGTGTGGGATCTTTTCGAGATTAAATTCAACCTGCATCAATTAACCCTGGAGCGAAACTGAATTCCAATGGGACCATTGATAAGTGGATTAGTCGTATCGTTGATCACTCGACCAACACAATTCGTCTACCCTGAGAATGGGGGATCACACTCAGCCATTTTGATGATTATGAGTTGAATTTCAAGACAGACGCCCGTCCAGAGGCACGTTATTTGTACTTCCACTACCTTTCTCAATTCTACGAGTCGAAAGCACGGGTTTAAAGGCCATTGGGGAAGTCCCTTCCCCATCAGGAAACCCCTTAGGCTACTCCAGGAAAATGACGAAGAGCAAGAATTAGAGGCGAATAATTAATTGGCTCCTTTTTTTTTGATAGGCTTACAGCTTACTTTGTTTAGTTTATGTTTCGATAGAGGATCATCTCTGCGGTATTACTGCACTCTTATTATTTTTTGTTTTCCCTAATGATACCAAACGTATACTCCATACACGATGGAACACTTAACGAACTTGTCTCTGGGATTGGTGATTTAGAGAGAGGAATATCTCGGATAAATTATGAACCAATGGTACACATACGCAGACCAAAGTCTAGATCTGTGTTGGCTGGTTAAAGCTTGCATACTGCACTGCTGTTTCGCCAATAGCAACTGTTCCTTCAAATTAGTTTTACTCTGCGTAGTTTAACTATCGTTCTAGATCCTTTTCCGATTTTTGCTCATCCCCGAGTAGAGTAAAGTGAGCCCCGACGAAGGCCGGAAGAGGGGATTCTATTTAGAGTGTTGGATAACGAGGATATATTCACTGTAAATGACATCTACGGTATACACGATACCTCATGGAATATGACCGCACTTGTGGACTTCTAGTGTGTTCTTATCCCTTTGTGAGTGACTCTTCTATGAAAAGCCAGTCACTGGTCCGCCTGTGTACCTTTTACAAATCTCATCACTCGGCCAAACGTAATGCACTTTCCCATTGATCGTTAAAATCCTATTCGATATCAAACCTTCACACTACCGCCCAAGCTTTCCGTACAGACAAACCTTCCATCCCACCAACCTAACCTTCACTCCACACTTCTCAATAAAACCTTAACCATGAACATTCCATTCTCACCACGACAATTCCACCTCCATAGGGGGTTGGCCCCGTGGCGCAGTGGTATTGCTCCTGAAAATATAGGCGGGGTATACGGCCACAATGCTATGGGTTCAAATCCCAGTGCCAGCCCCCCGGTGTGAAGGGGACGAAGGGTAGTGGGTGGGGAAATCTGCCATCTAGCCGGCTCGCCCGGAGGCGGGAGGGAATATGGGCTCTACCATACTCTACTTAGAGTGCATACAGTATGAATAAAACAAACAAACAAAAAATTCCACCTCCATAATCAACCACAATGCCCACCTTGCCTAACCAACAACACCGACTCCCTAGTTTCATTCTAAGGGATCGAAATGTGATTCGTTAGCAACCTAACAAACGATATTAGAAGGCGCTCTTTTTCAGGCTGATTGTGATGGATAGCAGGCTTATAGCAATAGGGGGATAAAGAGAAGGAATCCGATAATCATAAATGCAACGAATACCTAACGTCCCCACTTATTCCAGCGGCTAGTGATGTTGATATCATACGGTGTTCTGGAGACTTGTGGTAATAATGTTGGTGATGAGTGGATTGAACCGGATAGAAAGAGGGGTAAGACTGGGCTTATGAAGAATCGGCTTGCATCGGCTTCTGTCGATGAGGAATTGGATAGTTTGTCTTTGAGGACGATGAACGGTCGAAGATCAATTGGGATCTCTTGAGCGGCGGCTTCCCCGTCTTGTAGCCCGACAGCAGTTGGAATGGAAAACTTCTTGCTGAACCCTGTTTTGAAAATGGTAATTCCAAGAAATCCGTCGAACCTAACCCAAATTTGGCGTACTATAGAGATATTGACATCATGGAGGTCCTCTGAATCCACCGGATAGAATCCTGGGATATATTGCATGTCTATCTCCCGTTGTGCGATACGAGGTTGGGCGTGTCTGTTAGGGGAGGGGCCCGAAACTTTATCACCTGGAACCTTCGAAAACTAACCAGAATGAATCGTGACAGTCCAGCAGAGGTTACATACTCATGGATGACAGATGAGCCGATTCGGTGCGAAACCCTAAAGAATTCAATTCCACTCAAAAGGTCTCTTCCATAGCAGATTTTGTTTGTTTGTAATCATTTTGTATTCGGCCGCTTGCGGCCATGGCATTTAAATACACAATATTCCCGGCACCTCCATCACGGGTTACCCCATAACTTCCAAGTCGTGCCACCCCACCCACTACCCTCATCCCCTATCTTCCACAGCAGATAAGGCTGTGCCTCAATGATTGCATCATCTCAGTCGAGAAGTTTCTGGCGGAGAGGCGATGATTATTCACATCCTTCGTGAGACCGATAAACAATTTTCCACTGCCTTCGTCTACCAGTGACTTCACTGCATTGGTGAAGTCATTGTCGGTCTGCGTGGAGGGCGGAACTTCCATGGTGCAGATAAATCATCCGGGAGGAGGTCGCCTGTTTGAACGTTAGCCTTGCGGCGGAGAAACGCCGCACGAGATTCTCCCGGATAACGCGTTAGGGCCATGATCAGAACGTGTCAAGGGATGATATAGCAAGTCAAAAAGCCATAAGCAGCAATGTAGAATACAGAAGTGCGGCATGCGGTGCTCTCAGCTTTTGTGCTCTGTTCAGCGTGATAGAGGATCGGTAAGTCAGGTAGCCTCGAGAGGTAAGTAGAGGCAGTTGAACATCCATTCTATAGTCTGCACGTCGACAGCAGTGTTGCCTAATGCCCAAGGTATGGTTCGAAGGTTGCGGCCAAACCATGCGCTAATGGGTTGAGGTGGGGCAAGTGTATATGTAATCTGGAGCGATGCGATCTAACCTATCATCACAATTTTGGCTTTTTGCTAGCACTGTGAAAATCTGCGTTAATGTGTTAGCACGGGAAGTGAATCCAACCTAGAAGTGAATCAGACCTCCATCATCTGGTCGCACAGAAAACCATCTTGTTTCTCCTGTTCCTAAGTACTTAGGTAATCTAGAGTGGTGGTGAGTCACCATGAGTGTTTGTGGGTAAACCCTAGCCAAGATATATTTAGCCGAGTCCCACCAAACCTCTTTCCATTTAACAGACGCAATGTTTCGAACATAAAGTCGTAACCGATACCTGGATGATGATCGATACTTAAACAGAGTTAAGTATAATACCCTCCCCAGAGTGAAGCCCCTCTTTTTGCCTGTTCTTCGGAATAGGTTAGGCTAATGATCTCGAACCTGAGTTTCGTGGGTAGGGTGGCGATACAAGATCTGACGGGTTTTTCTCTCTCTAATATTTCGGCTCTCATACCTGGATAATGATTAATTCTTAAACAATCCTTCGCGACTTAAGTATAATGCTCCCCGTCACCCCAGAGTGAAGCCCCTCTTTTGCCTGTTCTTCGGAATGGGTTGGGCTGATGATCTCGAACCCGAGTTTCCTGATGTGCCTTGTGAGGTGCGGAAATGAGGGTACAAGATCTGACGGGTCTCTTTTTTCTCCCTCTTTTTTCTTTTCTTTCTGTTCTCTTTTTATTTCTCCCTCTTTTTTTTTCATTTACTGCTAGGCTGTATGCGTGGCGTAGAAGAAAATACGGGGTGAATCTTAGATGTCTTCATCAGTCAGCGAGTCTGGTTGAGGCATGGGGGAATAGTTACGAGGATAAGTATGTTCATGGCGTTATTATGTGCTCAACAGCAGTCTTGCCAGACGGTTATATCTTTCACTAGTACGTAGCTACGGCTGTATCAAAGCCGTCAGACTACAAGTCAAGTTTCATTGGTAGAAGATGGAGAAGTGAGGTAGAAATAAGGTTTTGCGGGGAAGCAGCGAGGCGGGAGCGAGCTAGTCTTCTGACGGCTTACTCTCTACAATATCCCAAGACTAATGTATTGTGCTTCTCAAGGCAAACGTTTTCAGCAGTGAGAACCTATCGGCTGTATTTCTGGTAGAATTTTCAGGCCATCTATATGCCGCTTGGGCTAGAAGCTATCTAGAACTTCTGGGTTGTATCATTATGCCAAGAACGCCTTACCCCCAAAACCGCACCATTAAACGCCTCTAACCCCAAATCCGCGCAGCGAGGTGCCAATTACTCAGGAAACGGTACCCCTCTCCTCTCAGCATCCATCCTCATCCTCTCAATCGTTCTCTCCATTTCCCAAACCCTCCTCGCCGCTTCCTCCTCTCCAGGCGCTCTCGTAATATTTCCATTCCATCCTTCTATCGTGATCCCCAACCCCTCACACTTAATCTCATTCAACCCAGTAGCGCCGAGTTGAAACGTCTTCCTCACACCCACTTCATCATTCGAACACCCCTTCTCACAGTCATGTTCTTCTGCGCCAACACATATCCCGCATTTCCTGAGAGCCGTCGTGAAGGCTTCATCCCCCCGTAGCCCTCCATAGGCTTTTGCAATAGCAACCTGCACCCTCGGATGTTTTCCTGGACACGGCAGCTGCAGCGAAAAGACCAAGAGGTGATACATTCCCGTTACCATTTCTGCGGCGCCAAACGCAATCAGGGTCTTCGCGTGCACTCCAAACACACCTGGCTTTGTCCGTGCAGGCCGCTTGGTGGGGAGTAGGACACACTGCACTCTCACAAATACCGGTTGCTTCCCGCCTTTGAGTTCAGGAACCTTATGACATGCTCCAAGAAACTGTTTCGCGAGGACTCGAAGATCGCAGGTTCGGAGTCTTGGGGTTGTAACGACATTGGTGTTGGTGGGGTCATAGGAGACAGTTATGTCAACCCCTGGTTGTAGCGTTCTCCAGGCTGCTGTATCCGCGGGTGTAGGAAGCGACCCAGCAGATGGCTCGTATAAATACAATACTCCAGCGTGAAGCATCTTAATCACCGACTGTTCATTCGCCGTCACATCTGCAAAACACACATTCACCCCCTCCTCCGCCATTGGGATGATATCTTCTGTCTGCATACTCTGCCCACCAGCACGGAACTCAAACGTAATTGGTAATTCCTCTGGTGGAAAATCCTTTGGCAACCTGGGGGACCAGTAGCGCTGACTCCACGCCAACACCTGCAGTGGCTGCGAGCAAGAGTTTTGCCATGCGGTGTAGGCGAGTTGTAGATCGTGGGAATGATCGGGTGCTCTGTGTTGTGTTGTGTGTGCGATTGTTAGCTGGAGAGACGGGGAGAGGGACCAGTATGTGATTTCTGCGGCGGGGAGATCGAGATGGCTGAAATAGGATGGGGACGAGAAGTGGATTGGGAGGCCGGACGGCGTAAGTAAGACTGAAGATGGGAGTTTTCGGAGAGTGATGAGGTGGTGCGGGTAGGTTGTTTGTTCTCCTAGGATCTAGATGGCGTGTCAGCGGGAAAGTGGGTTATAACCTGTTGAAGTGGGCTGTAACTGTGTAGAGACGAATGTTTAGGGTGGGTTCAAGATCGTCGATTCTGTGGCGGGGAAGTGCGGGTGGTGGAGGAGGTTTAAATTTCTGCTTTGTGCCATTGAGCTCACGGCGGAAACGCGCGAGAGGTTCACTCAAGCGTTGTTTTAAATGTGGTGGCATTGTATTGTTGTGTTATGATGAAGTTGTGTTATTGTGGGGTTGAGGAGGGGAAGCTGGGCTGACGTGACGCGTTTTCGGTTAGTCGTTAGCGCGTTTATAGACATGGTCATCTGCAGTCACTCGCAGTTCCTTTTCTGGCAGCATCGCAGCCAAACCTATCCTTTCTTTCTTTCGACCTTCCTCTACCTCCACGACTTGGTTTTCGACCACCTGCTTGAATTGTTGCGACTTCTCTTTGTGGACTCTTGACTGTTTTCACTTGTTATATCTTCATAAAACCGGTTCCAATCCTGCCTACAGACTGCACACGCAAACTCCCCACAAACTTAGATATCAAGGACAAGAGTATATTCAGAGGATATCCGCTAGACCCCCGTTTATTCACGACAAACTTACAGGCACCCTACTATCAGGTTGGTGCACATAGTAGACTTCAAGCGCGCGCTTGTAAAACATCATCATATTCATCTTAGAGTTCATAATTACGCGACATTCTAACATGACGCACTCTCTAGACTTTCTTCTTCAAGTTTCGCAACTACAACCCCCACTAGGCCTTCCACAACATGCATTAAGGCCCATAGAACAGTGTTAAGGACAGATAGGTAGGCAGGGTTAATACGAAAAGCCTGCTGGGGGCGGTTTATACGAACCAATGAATACTCTACTAGGTGGCTGTATCGGATTTCACCCTTTTCATCACCATCCATCCCTACCTAGTGCCGGATAAACTCTATGCTCCTATGCTCCGATAGAGGGCAGAGCTTTTTTATTAGTGGGGCCAGTATAATATATTGACATTGAGAGAACTACTGCTATAATTGGGATTTCATGAATTCTGACTTCGAGGTTAGGTTTTCTTATGCTGGATTGATATTTGACTCACATGCGAGAATCGCGGTTATTTTGGACCGCTTCTCAAGGTCTAATCTTGATGAGAAGTAAAACCCCTACATGCCGAGCAGGTCTAAATCTGTAATCGCTCGTCACACTGCAATTATACAACGGAAATGCCTATTATCAATGCGAGACTAACATTCTGTCTCACAAATCGTCTCATGTAGGAAGTGACCTAGTGTGGTGGTACAAAATTTTAGTGTGACGAGTTATTTCTGGCATCGTGGCGTGCTAATCTGCCTGAGCTAGCCGCCGACGGCCTGGGCTTTTTACCATTGCCGTCGGGCCTCCACTCCAACCCCACCGCACAGTATTGGGGATTCGGTTGTACTATCTTTATGGAGCTCTCTCCGCGCCACAGGGGACAGAATCAAGGCACAGCGCGCGTCACAGCGTCAACAAGGGGAATTCGTGAAGTCGTGAACTTGGGACCCAAGATTGACCTGCCGCCGGGAACGCTAGGAATGTGGGTCTTTGGCGTGAATCTGCAGATCTTAAGGTCGGGTCCAAGTGCTGCAGTACAAGTCACGGTTTTCTTTTGCCTGGGGGAGAGGAGGACTATATGGACGTACGGACAGATACAGACGCGCAAGTGATAGTTCTCCGAGAAAAATTTAATGCAAGCAAGGGAAAAAGGCCTGCAAGTGCGCATAACGAATGAAGGCCCATCTATTTGTTCAAGCAGAACCCGTGAGTGCTTTGTTGGCCTGCAATGCGGGCTCCACTCAACTAACTTATTGCTGCAGCAGTAACTACAACTTAGTTAACCAGTTAGCTTTCACATCGTGACGATATCGATGAATTGAAGTTCGAACCACCGTTTTTATCACCAAGAGGAACCGCTAACCGTCATAGTTTACTAAACTGCGTGGGGTATGAATTGAATTGTCCAGAAATATACATACACTCATTCACTCATTCACTCATACCGCACATATCCATTTTCTCACCTTGTCTCCACCTTAATTCCCACCCCCCCACTCCGACACCATCCTCCCTTCTTGGGGTTTACGCCTTCACCACTATCTCCGTCGTCTTCGCCTCCTTCACAATCCCCTCATCCCCTCTTCCACAAACCCCTGTTCCACAAATCCTTCCACCATCCCAAGAAACGTATCAAACAAACCTTCGACATTAAAAACCACAATAGGTTTATTATGCATCCCAATCTGACTCTACTCCCATCATCAGCTTTCACCTCTCCCTTCCCCCATTAGGTGGGTGGGTGGGTGGGGAACAAACCCAAGTAATAGTCTTCACCAACTCCAGACGTTAGGAGGTTCAACTTTTAGCTGAAATACCTCGACTCAATTCTAGCCTTTGATCCGTGCAATTGAGTTTTTCGGGACTTGAGGGGTTGGAAGATGCATATAACCCCAGAATCAATTATATGCTATCATCATGTGTCAATACTGAGTAACTTTTCATGAAGGTAGGATTGTCTCCAGGAGGGTGCTGAAATATTCGCTACTGCGTATTTATCAGCCTCACAGCAGTCGGGACAGAGCGACAGGTTGTAGCACATGAAGAATCCGGCTTTGAAGCTCTCTTTCACTCTATAAATTATCTCTTCATATCCTGTAGATTAGTATCTTAAACCTCACTTATCCCCTGCAGTGCTGACATGTGCTACAACCGCTAAGCATGATGTATACAAATCGCTAATCCTGGACTCCGCCAAGCCCAAAAAGCATCAAGCCTTAAGTAGTTGTGAAAGCTATCATGTGATTGACTTTAACCGCGGGTACATTAGGATTTATTATATAGCGAATGAAAAGTGATCTCTCGCTCAGGGTTGAGATTCACACATATAGTTTGTGGCAGAGGCTAATTCGCATCTATCTAGCAAGCAAAACAGAAACAACTTGTCTGCAATTATTGCAGATTACATGTTTTCAACTTTGCCAAGCCTTATAAAATCAGTTTTATACTGAAGGTCGATGTCTCTGGCGGAGCGGGTCGTCTAGTTTAGTTGCGATGGTTATTCAGTACCGAAGGTCAATTAGCCAATCAGCACAACATTTCCGATTCTTAGTTTATACATTACCACTGCGGGAGATAACGATATCGCGATGCCAATAACCCTCCTCCCCCGCTTATTGATGGTATCGTACTCGTCGACTAGTGGCGATCAGAAGCCATCTCGAAGCGTCTCGTCTCATGAGCATTACTAACGTCGACGGATGTACGGCCCAGAGAGAGCCCTTCCAGAGGTGGAATTGAATAGAATCATTTCTATGGAGGTAAGAAACAAAGACGCAAACCCGGGTCTGAACTCTGTGGACGCTTTGCCAGCGTGACTGGCTGGGTAAGGGTTACGCCTTGTCTCTCGTTTGCTGATTCTATTATTGAGTGGAAGACTAAAATTTGGAAATTAACTCTCTGTTCTCCCCTTTCTCGACGAGAAGGGTTGTAGGGAATTAAGAGCAGAGATTAGAAATAGGATGCAGAAAATTAAGATGAAAATCAGCAGGTCGGGGAAGCTTGAAAAGCAATGAAAAGAGAGCTCGAGATGAACTAAGGAGGAAAAGAAAAGAAACGGGACCTCGAGGAGGCGCGAGAAGAGGAGAAGAGGAGAAGAGGAGAAGAGGAGAAGAGGAGAAGAGGAGAAGAGGAGAAGAGGGATGTGATGATGGAGCGGAAGCAGAGATTGACGAAGGCGTCGAGCTGGATGGCCTCTCGATGACGAGAAGTTAGTTACTACCAATTATGAGAACAGAACCCCAAAAAGTGTAAATTGAAAGTCCAAAGAAGTGACGAGCAGAAATACTGGAACTATCGTACAAATAGGATTTCGGTACGACTCTACCGACCACCCTAAGCCCTAATCTAACCTTAATCTTAATCTTAAGCTTAACCTTAATGCTTCCGAAACCTTAACCTTTATCACAACTCATCGCTGACGTTCACGACTCACTCCGATTCCCTGACCATTATCCAATCCCACATTCCGACTCCTTCCCTTGACATCCGATTATCCATACCAACCCCGATCCTCGTGCAAAACATGTCTGGCAGACATTACATTACATACACCATTGCAAATTACCTGCTGATTCTCCAGTGATATTGTAAAAATAGCAACGTGTCGAGCAAGTTTCGTGATGTATTTCGTTCGCTAACACTCCCAAAGCTTCAATGTTCAGGGATGGAATAGTCAAAATCGCTAAATTTTCGACTTGCCAAAACGAAAGCTCTCCTAGAAACACCGACGTATCGGCACTAGGCCTGTTGTGCATGGAAATAATGGAGCAAAATATATTGATGTCGAAGATAGCGGAGTAATCTCCAAGTTTGAAGAACCCGGAGCTATGGAGCAAGGATATCCTTAACATCGTTAGTGAAACGCAGAGCGAGAGCCCTTTCATTCCGGTGCCACAACTAAAGAGGGTGTTGACAGTGGATACTACCTCCTTCCGATTGAAGCTGTTATTCTAATTATCTTTGTAGCATTCTTTCTTCCAGTTGGGCTTGGATTGTTGCACACTGCAAAGGAGAACATTTCTAGTCCATTATCGAACAGTTTAAGTGAGGCTCTAGAAACTTGTGGGGTTTTGGTAGTTTGTGGAAGATTTCTGGAGCTCCAGGGTTATAGAGGGTAGGATATAATACACGGTTGCAGGCGGCGAAAACACATACTTTGCCACCAACAATAAGAAATGGCTAAGAACTTTGAAAGCTGCCATAGTCTCCCTTAACGCCGATTGCGTCCTTTGTAACAAAACCCATTAAAAAACTTATAATCAGAACCTCGCCAGTAGCTATCCTATCAATCATGTCTCACATCACATTAGTGTTGCACAAGAGACGAGCCGGCCCGGGTACTCGTGAATGATAATATATGAAGCGAGCGACTCATTCCTTGATTCCGAACAGGGGCATACCTATTTGTGAGACGAGCGAGACTAGATGGTCAAAGAGACAACTCGGCCCGGGCCTATCTCATATCTTGCCTCGTCTCGTCTCGTCTCATGTGCAACACTAAGTGGACTCACTATTTATCACTGTCGGTTGAGCCGACTCATCTCACACCCATCACTACCTGTGACGCCCTTACATACTAGGTATGAGAGGGCTCGACTCTATACGAGGGTGATTTGGTGATGCAGTTACTCAAATATGGAGATGGTTTCCTGTGAAGACACTTCAGTTGTGAGCGTGACAACAAAATAACGTATCCCGACACTACCTTATCATTGCCGCCTTCCATCCAACCTCCATGTCTGGTTATTCGTAATCCACACGGTCCACACAAGGCAGCTAGTTCCACTTCAGTCCTCTTCCTAGTCTCGATTAGACAAGACAAGTTTGCTGTCGGATCCAGGTTTGGACATAATATTGTCCTCTCGCATTTCTGTATCGAATCACACCTCGCATGATGTGCCGTGACCATATCGTCAGCGAATTTGAAGATGTTTCATCCTCACCCTCACTTTCCTTGGCTCTATGGTTATGGCTGTGACTGATACACCTCAGTCTTCGATAGTAGTGACGAGTACAAGTATCCACATGCCTTCAGTGTCAATTAGTTGTTGCGTTCAGCGGTTTATAGCTAGGGAAAGTTAGCAAAGGTATCAATCAGAGAGGGAAGACATACCATGGTCGTGGTGTGAAGTCTAGAGGAAAGAGAGGAGAAGAGGAAAGCATTTATAGTGGAGAAGCTTGGCGCAATCGACCAGATCAGGCGATTACGGCTGCGCCTGGGCCGGCGAAATTCGAAATAGTTCATCCATCTTACCCTTCACGATTACGGTAGGTGGAGGGCAGGTAGACGGCCATTGAGTAAGACGTTATTGGAGGGCTTAGGGGATAATAGTAAAAGAATGAAGGTGTCAGGAACGTGCGGTCTTGATTCGAAGTCGGGTGGGGGAATCAAGTACTGGTATTATTCCCGTATTGCCGGTATGTCCTACTTGTTATTCGCATGTTTTGGGCCATTTCTGAAGCTTCAATTCCTCACCCCTGGATACTTATTTGTTTGAGAAACCTCGAGTTGAAATGCAATTTGAACTACGTATGTACAATAATAAACTCGAACTCCCAGGTGGTCTACACCCGTCAGCTCAAACATTAGATAAATGGGTGAAAAGACTATATCAGCTACTCGCACATAACCTCTAGATGCCCAGATAGGTTCTCGCATTCTCTAAGTAGAGTGCTAGCCATCTAGATTGTGTCGAGTAACATATCTTGTAGGTTTTTGGTGGCAAACCATCATGTGATATCCCCCGTGGCGCAATTGGCTAGCGCGTCCGACTGTTAATCGGGAGGTTGGTGGTTCAAGCCCACCCGGAGGAGCTTCTTTTTTTCTTTTGGGAGGAGGCAACTTGGTTGGACTCTGGCATTTAGTAAACTGTACCTAAGTAAATGCCACTGGTATATTTACATGTTACAATATCAAATCCCTTAACGAACCACCGATCTAGACTCACCAAGCCGGGAGTTTTAAGAGTACAGTTGAGAGTATGTCTAGTAGCAAGAGTAGCAATTGTATCCGGAGGTTGTGGTGGAGAGTCACATTGATGAACATACATAAGTAGTTACTTGGGGATGATAAATTATGATCTGCTCGTTCTAGACGACTATATCACCCAAGGGATCTGGTTCCCCGGAGATTTTTCCCTGGTCGAATACAGTCGCAAGGAGTTATAGCCCCCTCTGGCGAGACACCCGCAAGAGAATTCAACCTCCATCTACTCCCTTGTCTTTTCCCAAACTGCAAACTAAATTTCGGCATGCTGAGTTTGTGAGTGAAGTTAGAAATCTGGGTACGAGACAACCTACTACCTAGGGAAGCTACGATGACCGCATTTGGACCAACTGACAGGTTTATGACTATTGGGACCTCTGTAAAGACAGTGAAATGGACTCAGCCAAAGACACCACTAGATATACATGATTTATTTCCGCCACTGCACGTACTCCTCACCAAATAACAATGAAACAACCAAACAAAACAAAGCTCCTACCCACCAGCTATACCACAATGCCTTTATCCTCTACAGCACCGGCACTACTGAATCGGGCAGTGTGGCCTATTACAGCAATAATTCTGAGATCCCTCGCGCTTCATCGGCTTGTGGGAGCACTTGGGACAGTTCTTTCCGACCTCGACGAGGATTTCGATGTTGTTTTTGGTATTGTGGCATTGGCAGCAGACTACCCAAGATGGAATCATCGTGGATGATGTGTATATAAAGGTTGTAGTAGAGGGGATGTGTTCGTTGGAAGTTATGGGTGGGATGGTAGGGAGCTCGAGGGTTCTTATGGTGATATTATAACGGGATTCAAAATGGATCTGGTCAGAGAACTGTTCAAGATCAACGCGTTTCATATGTCGATTGGTTTTTTGTGCTCTGGGGCTTTGTTAGGCCTCATTGTTGTATCGTGGGTTCGTTTTGTGGTGTGGCATATTTCAAAGTAACGTGAATCCACCCAATCCCCTTCCCTGTGGAAATATACGGGAGGGGATCTGTAGCTTTTGAGGTGAAGTGCAGGTAGGAAAGTCGATTTGGGCCATAGAGTGATGTATGTGCAAATGAGCGCCGATCCAAAAGACCCGCACAGTGCAAGCTGCTCGCTGAAACCCAATATTTCGCTGGAGGCGTGAAAACTCACTCAAGTGTCGTAGCAATGTACATGTTCCGACCCATACACCAAATTTTCCCGTTGGCCAACAGGTCGACCGATATGCCAATTCATCAACTTGGTGAATAGGTCAACCTATACACCAACTGAGGACACCGACCGAGGTGCCAAGTAGCAGGTTGGGGAGGCGCAGTGAACCATCATGGTTTTTCTTCTGTTTAACTTCTACATCACTGTGACTATTCTATCTGTTATCGCCATGACTATCCTACCTATCTTCTGCCTCCAACTCTACTAGAAATTTTCTCATCTACAACAATAACTACCTTGACTCCCACTTCTGCTCCCACATTCACACCTCTACTAGCATTCCGGGCCCTTCCAGATCAATGGAAGATTTTCATACAAAAGCCATGCTGATGAGCATGACTATGGTAGCCACCAGCCAGCTACCCTGGGCTGGCCTCTATTTGACCAAGTGCACCACTAGCCAACAGGGCTAAATAAATATGTACACCGGCCGATCACTTTGCCAGTAGGTTGACCCAAATGCCAAATATTCCCTTTGGCCAATAGGTTGACCTGTAGACCAAAAGGTTGACCGCTTTGCCAATCGGTCGACCTGTTGGCCAACGGGAAAATTTGGCGTATGGGTCGGAACATACATAGCTTGCTGAGTTTTAGAAAATTTTGTTTGCTTTGAAATGAGCAATCTTCACAAACTACCGTTGGTACCGCAGCTTCTCAGTAATTAGTATCTCCATCCTCCTCCTCCTCCTCAAGCGTTGCCAATGCTTTCACCACAATCCCTTTCCCCTATTCGTTTGTCTCTACATTCCCACGCCCCTAAATCCTTTCGGCTCCTCATCAAAAATCGGACTCGTCTATCTCGTCTCCTATTCAACCTTTCTGGGGCTTAGAACTAAGATGCTCAAGAACCTCAAGATCAACAATCGAAATATCAGGGCTCGAGCGGCGAGTGTTGGATGTTTTGATGTATTTATCTCACCGCGTCCTTGTCCATTAAGCAGCCCAGCCAATTCACAACTACTAGTGAACGTCATTGTCTGGCCCAAAAGGGATCCCAATAGCCATCGCCGTTTTCCACGCCTTGTCTCAATGTACCGTCCCCCGACTTCCATGTCGACTGTGTTTCCGTTCGATAGATTCGAATTCTGAGCGAGTAAACACATGAAATAAAATATTAACTGAGCAAAGCTAGAAACACCAGCAGCAAGTTCAAAACCTGCAGTATTCAGTTGCTCAGAACATGTAGTACTAGTGCTCAATCTATCCAGATTCTCAGGAGATTACTAACATTTTTTCATGCGCTCAGATTATGTGTTAGACGCTCCCGCTTCAGCTAACATCGAGGCCTCTTTATTATGTATACCAGCTCTTCCATCTGGCGATTGTTCTTCGTCTATCGTTCTCATGGAGATACTGTACAGATTCGTACGTCACGTGAACTCGAAGAGATTTGACCGCAGATATAACGTTACTGAAAGATCATACATTCGATGAAGGGGAACAAGATGAAGTAGTTGAACATTGAATACTAGGTTCTTGGACCTCAAAAACCACCGCAATAACAGAGTAGACACCCACTCTTGTATTGAACAGAACCTTGACGCTCGGAACAGCACTCGTTGAATCACTGTACAATCTCAGTAAAAGGTGGCGGTGGAGTCCCAATATGAGGTCGAAAATAGTACTATTGAGTATTCTCAAATTCTAGGGCGCAAGGGTGTTCTTAAAGTGCTTACTGGGTTAAAAAGAGCATCGCATGAATGATTGTACCGAGGACTTGCCATCATATGCTGAAGATGAGTAGAGAGACTATTCCACAGCATCCGTCGGGGCGAGGGAGATTATCTACACAACGCGGTCAAGATCCTCTCACATGTAGAATCAAATCGGAAATCTAGAAAATAACGATCAAGCATATGTGTCTTCCGCACCAATTTCTACCTAATCCATCTAAATACCAAGGGCAATATATAACCATTGGTCGGTGTCAGTTTTTGGGGCTTGGGGTAAGTATGGCGACATCTTCCGCACCCATTTCGGGCAAACGCAGGCGGGGCGTTTTTGAGTTTTTTTGTAGATTGACAGGGGTGGGAGGTGTATCACTCTAATTTCGGTGCTAGCGACGAACCGTTAGCTCGATTTCATGCATGCACATGCATCGTCCGTGCCCCGAAATCGTATCGTCCAAGCGCTTTTAGGGTTGTTTCAAATTCAACATGCCGAGATATTTTGGATATTCTACTTACATGTTGCGACGATGTATTTCCACTCTCAAGAGATAGAGCTCGCGAAGTGTAGTGTCTACCATGTAGCACTTCTTGAAGTGCTAGTGTTTCTGTGTGCTAGCTGCTTTTGATATAACAGGCAATATAACAGGCGATATAACAGGCGATATATCATGCCTGCCAAATGGGCCGGATGCAATGCAGAACGTCATAGACAAAAAGCCGGACTGAATGCTTACGAGCACTGGCCAACTCCGACTTGCTCTTCTCTAGTAGAAGTGCTGCGCCGATACTTTCCTCACGTTATGGAATAAGTATCTGAGATGATTCTCCAGCAATATATCGCGAGGATGTTGAATAAGGTGATCGATCTTTCCCACGGGAAAGCTGGTTGTTGGAGTGAGAGAAGCAAGAAAAGGGACTCTAGCCATCAATAATGCAAACGGTCGTTCGTGACCGCGAGCCATCGAGACCAAGCCGTAATAGATGAGATATCGATAAGGCGTGAGCATCTGGTTGCCGCCTCCAACTATCTCGTCTCATTGCCAACGATGAATTAGTCGTCATCGTGGCTATTGAATGCCCATTACCTGAAGCCGTACTGGACTTGGGGGGCGGGACGACGATATACCTTCGGGTGTGAAATAGTATAAACACCCCTTGTGCCCTCATGTTGCTTCGGTTCTCAGATTTTCTCGCTTGTTCCTCGAAAAAAAATGCGGCTGATATACGAGCACACCCTCCCGTCGTGCGCAACCCATTCGCTGCAAGATTGCGTACATAAGTATATTAAATGGGGTCCCACACAATATTGTATGATCCTCTCTGCTGATGGAAAAGTCAATGCCATTCTAGTGGCAAATAGTCTTCTTCATAATCCTGCTAGTAATTGATTTTTTCCCCTTCCATTCCTTATAACCATATAGAGTCCGTTCTTCTTGACACGGAGACAGATAAACAATGTGAGGAAGGGTTCTTTTCGTGCCATTGCACGTGGGTTTCCCCGAACCGCGCCAATTCTCTGGACTCCTGAACCATGTGCACCACAGCTGCTCTCTCGTTAATGGACAATCAATCTGCAGGCGTCCGTATCTGCGGTAATCGTGTCACTGTATGCCGGAGGTTGATGTCAGCGTCCATGACCGTAAGATCCTGTGGAGGAATCACCGTGGATTGTAGTACAGTGTATGATGGCCGAGTGGATAGTTCCATATGGCGCTCACTATCCTTGGCGACCACATTGCGATATGTCAGAGTTTTGAATAGAATTGAGTTCGGCATCCCGATCTATACGCCCTAGTAGCGGAATTGGCGCAGCCTCATGGATCAGAAGCGTAGTAATCGCTGATGCTATTATGGGCTGCATGCGTCCAGTCGCATCATAACGCCGAAAGAGAGATGCCGGCGGCCTGTCCTGAAGAAATCCTGCATCGTCGGCCAAATCCACAAAGCACATGCTGAACGTGGCGTTGTCGAGAGAACGTCAACAGATCCTCTGGTAGGGAAAGGAGAAGCTTTAATAGCGGCAAGAACAGCAGCGGCGTACTACCGGCATCATACGTCAGGTCGTATGCAATCATAATCATCATCAGCGGCAAATCTGATCGGTCCATTCTTTGGTCGCCGGTTCGATAATCTGATTGGAAGATTGAGTAAGGCCCCCTTGCTTGGTTTCTCAGGGGTTTAGCGTGGGGTTGCTGCAGAAGACAATGGAAGCGACCGAGACGGCAACAGGCCTTTTTTTTTTTTCTCCAAACCTTCCTCTGGTGCCTCGCTGACTCGCTCTCCTTCTCTTTTCTCCGCCTCAAAGGACACCAGTCAAACCTCAGCACCCAGCCAACCCCGCATTTTGCCTCTCTCAACTGCAATCCTACCAGCTTGCCGGTGCATGCACTCTGCTACTTTACCTGCTGGTTTGTGTTGCGAAGGAATCTCCTAGTGTCATTAGGGAAAACCGTTGTCTTTTTTTTTCTGTCAGTCCAGGTCAGTTTGACTCTCCTCTCCACTCGCGAAGTCTTCAACTTAATCCAGCCGGATTCAATTCAATTCAAACCCATTCTATCTACCCATCCTTTGCTTACATTGATTGCTGTCTGCAGGTCTTTGTTGCCTCGCTTCCCTTCAGATTGCGCAAACTGTCCGCCGTCGCTACAGCCACCATCATATCTACGCTCGCCTATTGTCCATAAAAGTCGTTCCAACCTCTTTTACTCCATAAGAACTGTACTGGACCAGACCCCCCGTTCATATCCCACTAAGTACTATCCGGCGTCATGGTTCACATCAGCACCAAGCTCACAGAGAGCAACCGGCTCAAGAAGCCCATGTTTTCGTTCGAATTCTACCCTCCCAAGACGGGTCAGGTGCGTGGTTTCCATTTTGGTATTCTCTACTGTGCTCTTTGTAAGCTTACAGATGTGTGTAGGGTGTCCAAAATCTTTACGACCGTTTGTTCCCCCCGCCAGAGTAATGTCCGCGGTTCTCTGGTCACTAACTGAAATAGGCATGGACCGCATGCACGCCCTCGGGCCTCAGTTTATTGACATTACATGGAATGCTGGCGGCCGCTTGTCGAACTTGACTTGCGAAATGGTCAATGTCGCTCAATCTGTCTATGGTCTAGAGACGTGCATGCATCTCACATGTACTGGTATGCCAAAGGAGAAGGTCGACGAGGCACTGAAAGAAGCATACAAAGCTGGTTGCACAAATATCCTGGCGCTTCGGGGCGACCCCCCTCGGGAGAACGAGAAATGGGAGGCAGACCCTAACGGTTTCCGATATGCCAAAGACCTTGTCAAGCATATTCGTAATACCTATGGAGACTACTTTGACATTTGTGTCGCCGGATATCCGGAAGGCAGCGAAGAAGATACCCCACCAGAATTGCTCTTGCAGCATTTGAAGGAGAAAGTCGACGCCGGTGCCACCTTCATCATTACTCAGATGTTTTACGACGTGGATATCTTCCTTGACTGGGTGCAGAAGTGCAGGGACATTGGGATTACTGTTCCAATTATCCCTGGTATTATGCCGATCCACACCTACGCTGCATTCATGAGACGTGCGAAATGGACAAAGTGCCGTATCCCGCCTCGATGGCTTGAGCTTCTAGAACCCGTTAAGAACGACGATGTTGCCGCCAGACAGATCGGGAGAGACCTTGTGGTAGAGATGTGTCAGAAGATTACTGACGCGGGAATTTACCAGCTTCATTTGTATGTTACCGCCCGCTCTACAGGGATAAGGATGATGGGAGCTAATGGCTTGCAGTTACACCATGAACCTGGCAACCGCCACTCGTATGGTCTTGGAAGGACTGAATCTAATTCCTACGTTGGACCAAGTCCACCCACCTCTTCCCTTCCGTCCATCCCTTGGATTCAATCGCAAGGATGAGAATGTCCGTCCCATCTTTTGGAAACACCGGAAGGCATCCTATGTCCAGCGCACCCAAGACTGGGATGAGTTTCCTAACGGCCGTTGGGGTGACTCTCGCTCTCCCGCCTTTGGTGAAGTCGACTCTTATGGAATTGGTCTTCGTGGGTCGAACGAATCCAACATCAAGCTTTACGGCAATCCCAAGAGTATCCGCGACATTGCTGATACCTTTGTCCGGTATATGAACGGAAAATTGTCCACTCTACCTTGGTCTGAATCCTCCATCACTGCCGAGGTCGATGTGATCAAGGACGAACTCACCTCCCTTAACTTGCGCGGCTTCTTGACCATTAACTCTCAGCCAGCCGTTAACGGCGCTAAGTCCTCGGATCCAATCTATGGTTGGGGACCTCGCAATGGATACGTCTATCAGAAGTCTTACCTTGAGCTTTTCGTCTCTCCTGAAGTCTTGTCGGACCTCATCACCAACGTTGAGCATGATCCCGATATGACTTACTACGCCGTTGATAAGGCAGGGAATCTCAAAACCAACTCGCCCGACCATCCCAACGCCGTCACTTGGGGTGTCTATCCCGGCAAGGAGATCATTCAGCCTACCATTGTAGAGACAATTTCGTTCCTCGCGTGGAAAGATGAAGCGTACAGACTTGGAGAAGACTGGGCTCATTGTTATGACAACGGAAGTGTCAGTAGACATCTGCTACAAGGTATCATGGATTCTTGGTGGTTGATCAATATTGGTATGTCGCCCAGCCTTTGTCCTGCGATTGATATAAACTAACAAGTTAATAGTGGACAACGACTTCCATCGCTCTAGCGCAATCTTCAGACTCTTCGACAACCTTGAGGTGAAGAATATCGATGAGACCCTGGAGGTAGCCGACCACATGAAGGAGCTCACCATCAATGGTGACGATAAACCGTTAGTCGCGGTCAATGGTGGAACCAATGGCGTCCTTACTAACGGCAAAACCAATGGTGTCCATGCCAACGGCGAAACCAATGGCGTTGTTGCTAACTGATGACGATTTTCTGTTTTTCTTTCGTTCATCTTTTATATTCTCTTCTCAGCTTCAACGCTGCAGGTGCTACATTTATCGACGCCTTTTATATCAATGTACTTCTTTTCCTTGTGTTTTTCTTGCATGAATATGTCTAACAGTTTCAACACATGGATGAAATGGGGGGCGGGGGGGGAGCATCATCATCATTCATCTGGGGGTGTTTTTGGAAACTGGGACTGGTGAGAGCTGGAGCTTATGAGGCATGCAAACTTCAACATGTTTGGCGTTCATTTGAATTTTCGGTGGGTTGGTGTATATTCCATTTATGTTCTTTCCTTTTTTTTTTTGATGCTGTAATGATATTCTGGGATGTGGGAGGGAGGGAGGGAGTATGTTGGAAGTAAATACCGTGGGGATATTGGCGAATGCATATAAGAGGTCTCACCAGGCCCTCAACGGCTTGGGGGATACTATGGTGTGTGCATTTTGGTTTTTCCTGATATGTGAGGTCCAATGCAATCTGTAACACAATAGCCAGAGTTGTAGTGATACCAACCTTCGCCACAGAACTTAAAGACCTTCAAAGTTCCTTCAGCATAAGTGAAAGCTCTAGTACAGAGAGGGTCAATTCTACCCCTGCCAGCTAACGGCGGACAATAAGAAAAGTCCCATTCCCAGAGGCTGAGGTTGAGGCTGAGGCTGTGACCAAGGCTGAGGCGGTACTGGGATAGGTAAACCGATGGTAAGAGAACCAAAGAGGAATTCGAAGCGACTGAAGATATTGAACTAAGACACTCCAAACAGCTGTGAAGATGAGCCGACTTAATGGCCATTGAAGAGAAGATGGTGGTAATGTTTGATAAGAACTATGGAGCTACCATTCCAATTTTAATTGCACCTCCTTCGACATTTCCGGAAGCAAAATATCCCGGTTTGTATCGGGATAGAGACGAATTCCCGGACTTAATTCTTTGTCATACTGTTCCGGTCCTTGTTGTTTATTCATACTGTATTTACTCTAGTAGAGTATGACAGGGCCCTTATCCCCTCCGCCTCAGGGCGAGCCGGTTAGATGGCGAAGCTCCCACCCGCTACCCTCACTGTTCCGGCCCTTTGGCGGATACGGTCTATCCGTCGATGGCCTAGGCCATCCACCGAAGTGAAAAGCAAAAGCGCGCCAGGTACTAATCTCTGGGCCTCCTGCCTCCACTTCGGGTGATAGCGAACAATTGTATTAGTAGTTCAGTTATGGTGTTTGATATTTAAAAGAAACAAAAGTGCATCTTTGCATCTTTGCATCTTATTTGTACGGTACTGTATGTGTGTATGTACACTTCGTGATGATATATAAATATAGCGGTCACAATATGCAGCTACACATCTAGTCCGTCTGCCAAAGGACCGAACCCGCGAAAGGACCGGAACAATACAGCACTAATATCGTTTCCATTCGTGTAGTTTATTGCATATACAGGTCTCAGCCGGAGATGAGCCTCGTATGGCCGGAAACGGTGTCTTGTATGGCCGGAGATGACGGCGCGGAGATGGAGATGGAGACGGAGACGGAGACGGAGTGGAGCGGAGACGGTGATGTCTCGTATGTCCGGAGATGACTGTCGACTCTGATACTGGCTGATGGCATTCAGCCGTACTTGTACTCTCATACATATATGGCCTTATGGCCCTCTTCGATAATACACTATTAAGCTTCTCTAGTATCTCTATTTCAATAGGTTATGAGCCCGGCGCCCGCTACTATCTTTACATTACAATCTTATTAGAACCAAAAAGAACCCTAACCCACTCACAACCATCCCTGCTCAAAGCTGAAACACCATCACCATCCATCACTCTCCATCGCCACTCCTAAACCTTCTCAACTTACAATATGCCAAACGAAATATTCAAAACCGATCACGGTGAAGTGCCTATGTTGGCTGAGGATAACTATCCGATCTGGAAGCAAAAAGTTCGCCGAGTCCTCATCGCCACGAAAGCCTACGATATCGTCACCAGTGTCGAACTCCTCCCTGTCGGTAACGGTGTCGCCGTACGTCTTCTGCAAGAAAGCTGGCATGACCGAGCCAATAAAGTGATAGCACTGATACACCTCGGATGCCGCGATGAACTCCTTCCACTCATCGACGATATCGACGATCCCGTGGACATGTGGGAAGCGCTCAGGGAACGACTCCACAATGCCACAATGACACTCGGTCGAACCCAAGTCCTGCGGAAGTTCACTGCCTCTCGACCATCGCCAGACGAAACCGTCACTCAGTACTTTACCAAACTAATCGCCCTCCGCAAGAAGCTGATCGGCACCACCGAACAAATCACCGATGACGCCATGAAAACACATATTTTCACCACCCTAACTGAATTATATAGAACGACCATCCAAATCCTCGAACAGCGGATCCCTGTCCCTTCGGCCCAGCAGTGTATGGATGTGATACGAGAATATGCTGAACGAGCGAGCCTGGCCAAAGAGATTGGAGATGCATCCACCGGAGCGGCTCTATACTCCCGGGGCAGAAATCGTGGCCGTGGCCGTGGCGGACGAGGAAACGGACGTCAGAAGAACAAATGCACATACTGCAAAATGGACAATCATACCACCGAAGCGTGCGGAAGGAGAAAGCGCACTGAAAACGACACAAACAATGGCGATACAAACACCTCCAGGAACGACGAGCAAACTTGCTACTACTGCGGTCTCCCAGGACACTTCAAGTCCGACTGCATCTACTTCAAACGTGCCCGGGATCAACGCAGCAAAGTCAATAAAGGTAAAGCAACCGCATCGCTTGCCACCGCCAGAGATCGCGACCTGCTCTGACTAGCCGACAATGCAACTGCACTCACCGCAGCCTCCGCTCCAGCTGCATGGGTCATCGATTCTGGAGCATCCCACCATAGGTGCAATGACTGCACGAGATTCAACTCAATAACGAAACTTCGACAGCCAATAGTCATTGAACTTGGAGATGATAACAAAGTTGCAGTAAGTCACTATGGACTCATTAATGTTTCACTGGAGTACGAAGTCAATGCTCTCTACACCCCTACATTCCGGCTCTCTCTTCTCTCCATCAATCAATTGGATACAGCCGGATACACATCCACATTTGGGCGCGGTAAGTGCTCCATATCATCTCCATCAATAACCATCACCGGCAATCGGGTCAATGACCTCTATATCATATCTCCCGCAACTGCACTCACTTCGGCAGTACCAAGTGTGCCTACGAAGTCCACATCAAGAAGGAGGAAGAGGAAGAGAGAAAGAGCACCACCGAGCGAACATACCACCATACCTCAAAGTCCACATACCACCGTATTTCCAAAGCCCGCTCGGAAGCCTCTCACCATCTCAGACTCACGACTGTGACATTGGCGCCTAGCCCACATTCATCCTACTGCCCTACGATCTCTCATTGATGGATATACGAAAGATGACTCAATGTACACAGCATGCATACAAGCCAAGCACAAACACAAGATCATCAAAGTCAAGACAAAGTGCACTACGAAGCCATTCAAACTGGTACATTCAGATGTGTGTGGACCATTCTCCACGCCCACCTCCGCTGGCTACCGCTATTATATCTTATTCATCGACGATTATTCACGCTACACCTCTGTTTGGGTCCTCCTGAATAAGAAATCGGAAACATGTACCTCAGCCTACCAATCGTTCCAAGCCCGAGTTGACTCCATGGGCTACGAAGTGAAACGGTTCCGATGCGATAATGGCCGCGGAGAATACGATAACAAGACCTTCCGGCTGGTGCTCGCTGCTCGTGGTACAACATACGAACCATGCCTTCCCTATGCTCACCATAAGAATGGGGTTGCCGAACGCATGATCCAGACCATCACCGAGAAAGCACAATTTATGATGATTGACTCCCAGGCGCCACTCGTTTTTTGGGGTGAAGCAGTCAATACTGCAGTCTACCTCCACCAGCGAACTCCAAACGAAGGCCTAACGAAACGAGAGGATCGCGACGGCTATCAAGCACCATACTCAACTCCATATGAGATGCTGCATGCATTTGGCAAACCTACTCACGACAATAATGGCAATAAGATATCGTTCAAAGCCCCTCTTCACCATCTCCGACGATTTGGCTGCTATGCCAGTCGACTTATCCCTGAACCGCAACGCCGTGGAAAATTCAGCCCAAGATCCAAGCCATGCATGATGGTCGGTTACGTGCACGATTCGACTACACTTTGGAGGATATGGGACCCGGCATTCCAAGTAGTAAGATCACAGTCGGATGTCATTTTCGACGAGGAGAGGAATGCCCACGCTTCATACCTACACGGAGACGAAATAGACATCTTTGAGCTACCAGAAGAGACGGAATACATCGAGGAAATCGACAGTGGAGATGGACTTCTCCAAGCACAAGATATTGAAACAGGTGGAGATGGACTTCTTCATGACCACGCAGGAACCAGTTGAACAGGTGAAGGCCATGGAAGTGGTAATCATGACTGTACTGACGATGATACAGATGAAACCCATCTGCCCGACGCTGACAACTGTCGAAGTCTCCCTGCAAGCACAGGTGTGAGATTACGTCCCCCTGACGAGGAGGATGCACCACTGGTGTCCAGAGAAACCGTCGCTCACAATCGACATCTCCGCCGCGAAAACAATAAAGCTCGCCGAATGGCGGCCATGACCAAGCAGTCATGTCAACCACCACATCGCACTGATCGTATCACAAGAAGCTAAGTTAAGACCTCCACAAATGCACTAATCATCATGGCGAAGGCACTAGCTTCAACATGCATCAACAGCGATCCATTCACATACGCGGAAGCCATGGACAGCCCACAACGAGACCACTGGAAACGAGCAATGGAAGAGGAGTGCACATCGATCCTGCTCAATAACACATTCACGACTATTAACTCCCGGGAAGCAAGGCAATTATGAGTCAAACCAATCGGCTCCAAATGGGTCTACAAGACAAAGCACAATCCAGATGGCACCATACGATACAAAGCACGTCTAGTCATTAAGGGCTACGAACAGACGGACTTCGGAGAAACATACGCCCCTGTCGGAAAACTCACCACCTTTCGGTATCTCATCTCTCTGGTCGGAAAACACGGCTTGAACATCGATCATTTGGATGTAGTTACGGCATTTCTCAATCCCGAAATCGACGACGATGACATCTATATGACCCTGCCCGAAGGCTGGTCGGAAGGCCTCAACACACCTGCAATCGTTGTTCGACTAAAGAAAGCACTTTACGGCCTCAAACAAGCACCACGACTTTGGCACAACGACATTAACACCTTCTTGCTCTCTCTCAAATTCACACAATCCTTGGCCGACCCCGACCTTTATCTCCGCAGCAATGGTATTCTGATGCTTCTGTACGTCGACGACATCTCAATGTTGTACCCGGAAGACGCTACCAAAGCCGTGATCGAAGTTAAGGCTAGGCTCTCAGAGAAATACAAGATCACCAATCTCGGCCCGGCACGCCAATTCCTGGGCATCGAAATCCACCGCGAAGAAAACGGTACCGGCATCAGCCTTGGCCAGAAGGCTTTCATCACCACGATTCTCAAACGATTCAATATGCCGAATGCTCACGGTTCATCAACTCCAATGGATCCTAATGTGAAACTGGATCTGGCCGAGAATCGGGGTGAGAAGGAACTAAAAGACATCAAAGGCTACCAGGCAATTGTCGGCTCATTGATGTATGCGGCACTCGCAACTCAGCCTGATATCTCATTCGCAGTCGCTGCACTTTGCCGATACAATTCCCGTCCTTTCACCAGCCATCTGACCGCCGCCAAAAGAGTTCTCCAGTATCTCAAATCTACCGCCGACTTTCGACTGCACTTCAGTAGCAGCAGCAATGATCAGCTCACTGGCTACACGGACTCGGATTGGGCCAATGATAGTGCCGACCGCAAGTCACAAGGCGGCCATGTCTTCCTTCTCAGCAATGGAGCTGTCTCGTGGCAATCGCGAAAGCAAGATCTCATCGCTATGTCAACTCTCGAAGCCGAATACATCGCTTGCTCTGAAGGCTCCCGTGAAGCGAAATGGCTGCTCCAGCTCCACTGAGATATACATGGCAAAGACGCATCACCACTCCCGATCAATTGCGACAATCAAGGCGCACTTAGTCATATCACAACCGGGATCATAAAGGCTCGCACGAAGCACATCGACGTTTCCTATCACAATAGTCGAGATCTCCATGCCCGCAAGATAGTTAACTACTCCTGCGTACATACGAACGATAATATAGCAGATATACTAACCAAGGCCTTGACGAAGGATAAGCATGAGAAATTCACAAAGGAGATGGGGTTATGGTAATAAAGGTCGATTTAAGGTTGAATTTAAGGTTGTTTCGCTTGGCTACACAGATTTCTTTGCTTTTCTATGGATGGCCATCCTCAGGCTACGGTAGTACTCTTTCCCTGCTCACGATCGCAGGGTTTTAAGGAGGCTACTATGAGATTCACTTTGCTTCATTTCATTTTGTTTCTTGCTCCACGAAGTATAGCAAGAGGGGGAAGTATTGCATATACAGGTCTCAGCCGGAGATGAGCCTCGTATGGCCGGAGACAATGTCTTGTATGGCCGGAGATGACGGAGCGGAGATGGAGACGGAGACGGAGACGGAGCGGAGCGGAGACGGTGATGTCTCGTATGTCCGGAGATGACTGTCGACTCTGATACTGGCTGATGGCATTCAGCCGTACTTGTACTCTCATACATATATGGCCTTATGGCCCTCTTCGATAATACACTATTAAGCTTCTCTAGTATCTCTATTTCAATATAGTTAAGGAACGATAACGCGAGTGATGGACTGTGGGACTGGTGGGATGAGGTGTCTAACCAACTCCCGTAATGGTTCAGGTACATGGCACCTTCGTCTAGTCAACGGATGCATCTGCTAAAACAAGTCGAAGTTCTTCTGTACGCTTTGGCAAATCAGATCAGGTCATACTGCCGGACCCAGAGATGCACTTCAAAAACGGCCTGTCAAAGATATCTCAATAGCATTATCACCCTATCACCCGTTTTTGCATTGTACCCTCAATGCACGCAAAATTTCATAACCTAGATCTAAGAAATGTAAAATAAGTAGCCAGTGAAGTTTCATAAAACGCGCCTGACACCACCATCCCATTGCCCACACCCCCATCCCATTGCCCAACCCCTTCGAGTTGCGTCAGTCCCCTTAAGTCAACCATTCAGTACCTGTTTCCTGTCGTGACACAGCAGCTAGGCTACCAATAGGTACAAGCCTCATCTACCGGGATGAGGGTGGATAGGAAGAAATGGATAGGATAGGATAGGGTGGAATCAACTGATGATGATGATAGGCGGAGAGGAGGGGCATCAGGGACGGAGAGGAGGGGCAGCAGAGACTGAGAAGGGAAATAGTGGTATCTGAGGCGATGCTGCTTTTTTTGGGATTCTGTCGGCGAACCAACCACCCTTGACTTGCAGGAAGGATACCCATGCGCAAAGACGCCCATTCGCACTGCAGGAGATAACTGGGTCAGTAGCGTCGCTTCCCCAAACGTCTCCGACAATAATATTCTAATATATCATTCAACCTTACAAATTTTATAGTATGTTTTTTTCCTTCACGCACGCTCCGTATACCAAACAGAGCTGCGTTATTTCCAATGACGACTAGGTCGGTGATTCATGCATGCATTCGTTCATTGAGGCGGCAAGATGCAAGGTCAACCATAGAGGTATAATAGTCACGTGAGGTTAAGGTTAACTGTTGTCTCTGCTATAAGTCTGTAATGATTCGACGATTCAGTTCCAAGTTTATAAATCGCAGACCACCTCTTCAACAGGCCCTACAATCCCAAACAACTCCACATGAACGGAACCGACAAATCTGCCATTATTGTAGGCGCCATTTCCGGCGCCATAGCCATCGGTGTCATAGAGGGTCTCAGATTCGTTTGGAGGACTCAAAAGGTACATTTCAGCTCAACCAGATGTTCTTGCAATTCTTTCCTATGTGCTTCTGGCAGACATTCACCGATTACTAATTTCTCCCAGAGATCCAGCAGAATGGGCAAAGATATAGAGTGCCTGATGTCGAAGTTGAATCATCGAAATCAATACCCACAATCGAACTCCAATTTTCAGCGCGGCTATACTATACCTAAGATCGTTGTAGTCAATAAAATCTATGTTCAAGTGGCAAGGAATAACGGGGATTCTTGTAGACGAGATAGAGTAGGAGGTTGATTTGTATGTCCGTCAGGGCAGATTTTCTAGAAGAAATTGTGCAGAGTTGATGCATTAAGGGCAATATCTTGAGCGTTTTTTACTTGAATGAACCACAGTGCTTTTGGCTGGCACTGGATGCTGCTTGCAAGTGCTGCCTGTAAATGCTAAGTGCTGTGTACCAAAGTGCTGCTTCTAAGTGCTGTGTACCAAACCTCTCACTAATCTTTCTGCCACGGTGAGACGTAACGTTATCGAATTGTCCCTCACTTTCTGTTAACTCTGATCGTGTTTTACCCAATACTGCCCCTGGTGTTCTCAGATTTTACCATTATTCAATGGTGAACTGCCGAAAAAGAAGCGTCCGATCTTTTACTGCCACTCGTAAAAAATATCCCTGTCTTTTCAAAAGAGTACCGGTGGATGACCCGAGTATTTGGAACGGCCCGCGCCCCCCCATAAATGGGGGGAATTCAAAACCTCCACCACAACAATAGAGAGAAATTTCAAAAGAGCAGGGAGTTAGAATAGGTCACCAGAGAAGGTTCTATGAAGTTTTCTCAGAAAAATATTTGTTGTGTAGTGAATGATGAAGATCTTAGCATTTCTCGTTGTATGTAGGAAAAAGGCCAGACGCACTTTGCCAAAAAAGGATTGGTGCAAAGAAGACTATGACGACGCGCCACTTAGAAAAAAACATCATTTTTTAGTTTACGAGAGCCGCTTTTGTATCATGTTGGTGTGGATGCGTCAATTGAAAGGCTCTCGAGTATTCCTTCTGAACATGTACTATATCTTCAAAATACTACTTCAACATCTATCTCTAGGTATTTTCGAGATATAGTACTACACAACCGAACAGGCCCTTACTCTTAGGGCTTCGGCGGTCACAAACTACTGTGTAAGTACTTAAGTACATAAATAGCATCCCTTCCGTTTCTTGTTGTTTCTTTCTTCTCTCACTTCACTTATGACTAGAACACTAACAACAACCACCACCACAGCGCCAACAACCTTTACCTGTCATCGCTCGGGAGACCTAGATCGGGTTTGGATAGTGGGGGCTTGTTTGGTAACGAGAGTGCGAGACAAAGTTCTGATCGATGCAGACTGGGGTGGAATTAAGTGGTGGCAGCCGATATATATCAACATCACGCTGCGGGCGGTGACTGCCTTCGAAAGTGAGAGATACTGAGTAGTTGAGAGTACCATGACAATCACGGAGTAATGCATACCTAATTTATAGCAGTGAACGTCAGCCAACTACTTTTGGAACCGTCGTATTGACTTTATCGGCTTCATCGGCTTATATAGGTATTTACCAGGAGTATTGGAACACTCAAGCGCCGTCTTGGACGGTATGTGCTTGCTGTAGGAGTGCTCTGTGGTCCCTCCTCACGTGACCTAAGTAGGCTTAAACGGAGCTAGTGACGTTTGTGAGAGTCGCCAGACTACGGGAGGACGTTCGGTGCAATGAGGGGGGAGCTGGGCCTGACAATTGATTACGGTCGAGTGGCATGCCAGAGGGGTGTCAATATCACAGACCCACACCCCCCCCCCCCAAGACCACCGAAGCACACATTCAGCAAGTGATTGAGGTATAGTATTTGGGAGAGCGCAGTCTTCCAGTGGGACAAAGAAGAGGTTTCGTACTATAAACAGTTTTGTTCTGGATAACCTTTGGTACTTGGGGTTCCCGATTTCTTTCAACCCGTCATACAGTATCACGGTACCTTGTACAGTGGAGAAATACTTGGTGGCATCATGATATCATGCTTTACTATCGTATTTCCTGACTCTTGTACTGCCCCGAGGCTTCTACGCATATCTGAGGCTTCGGGCACCATGCAAATTGTCTCACACTACTCACTACACGCTCGGTCTTTGTAGATTGGTTGCAGAACTCAACTCTGGCAATTGGATCTGTCGATCGACTGAAGTGACCAATGGAAAAGTACACTGTCCACAAAAACCGAGCGTGTAGGGAATACCGGGGCACCAGTGGACTCGGTTGTTTTTCAAGTTGTGATGACCAAAGAATATCCTGAATAAAGCTCATACTATGATGGTGCATTAACAAGGGTGCAGCAGCAGTTTGAATTTGCGGATTGATTCGGAGAAGGGAGAAAAGCGACGAAATTGCGAACCCCGTGAAGGGGCAAACCGGACCTCTTTCGAGCGAGGCTACTAGGTTCACATATATCTGGTGAACGAACAATGGCCCCAAGTAGTTGCAACCTGTCCATGATTTTTGACTTTTAAGTGTTACTAGAACATCTGTTCGGACATAGCGAACGTCACTTTTTATTTCGTTAGTACAAAAAGTGACACCTTCGCTGCTCGGTTCATACCTTAATGCTCGCTACAGCATTATCTTGCTTTCCCTATCTACTTGGATTCAACTCTAACACTCTGACTCGCGCTTCTCGGTGGTAATTTACCTTGGGTTATTAAGTTGGATATACACTGGGACGGACGGTCTGGAGGGCGTCCCTTGGTATGTATAGGCCGGGGCGGGAACACCAACAAACTCCTGGTCTAATGGATGATTTCTACCCAAACCACCGGAATTATCTGCATCACCACCTTCAGTTCATTCAAGGGCCTAACACACCAGTTACAACCTCCACATATTATAGGTGTAGCGTCTGACAGACCTTATTAAGAAGACGTAATTGCATAGCTATACTCTCCTTTGGGGAAACAAGAATCATTACCGGAGATGGAGGGCATATAGAGCATATACAAAAGTGTCTTCCCCTTGCGTCCGGTCTCAAACGCGTAGCATGTTATGGACCAGCAATACTCGTGTCCATAGTAAATGCATCACCCCTTATAGATCCTCAGGGAAGAGAGTCTCCACAAACCAAACTATCGCTGGATTCAGCGTCGTTGATTGTTCTTTCTGTGCAGCTTCTAAGTGATTTGAACGACCTTTTTTTTTGCACTTGACAAGGTCCCCTTTTCGGGAGCGAGTTCTTCCAGACGCTAGCGCGACAGGCAAAAAACTCAACGCAAGTCTCTACGTTCAAAAAGAGGAAAAAACTCAGTTAAT
Organism: Trichophaea hybrida; assembly: GCA_015178995.1. Taxonomy (NCBI): domain Eukaryota; kingdom Fungi; phylum Ascomycota; class Pezizomycetes; order Pezizales; family Pyronemataceae; genus Trichophaea; species Trichophaea hybrida. The sequence goes on from WHVE01000020.1 coordinate 137,905, forward strand.
CATATTCAGCCCTTCCAAACGAACACTAAAAATACATGTTTGATCCTTCCTGGCTGTGCAAAACAACCAAAGCGCCCCCAATCCGCACACCCCTGATACTGGGTAGAGACGTTTGCAGAATAGCCATCAGTTAGGGACACAATCCAACACCTATCCTTCTCAAACGCGGATATAGTACAGGCCTAAAGCTATAAGAAGCATGTGGTTTAGAGAAAACACTGCCCTCTGTACAGCATCGTCTGTTTGTTTTCTTATCATAGGTTTTTATCCGTTAACAAGAGAAAACTCTTTAACTACGTCTAAAGTTTTCTTGCTGACCAGACTCCCCCCGCTTAGTTTGTTCCTCACACGCACAAGCAACAAGCTGAAGAATAAGGTTGGAGCGATTGGTGGTTCGTTGAGAAGCCAGTCACGGGTGATTGGTGACGATACAGATTATCGATGGCAAAGAGATTGGAGCAGCGCGAGATGTAGATCTAAAGAGGTTCGCTGAAAGTTGCAGGGTTGTGTCGAAGCGATGGCAGGGGCATGATTGTGGCATAGCTACTCTAAAGCTTAATTCGTGATTTGGCTATTGGGGGTGTCCGAGTCATTTTTCCCTCCCCGAGTGTCTTGAAGAGGTGTCTTAGGAAACAAAGTCCCATCTGATGTCGCCCACGTTTAGTGGATCCGGAAACCCATATTCCCTTCAGTGAATCAGGCGGGCCTGTGGGGAGATGTCCTCGGGTACACCACATGTGAAGGCTCAATGAGAATCATTGGTAGAGCATGCAAGCTTTAAATTGTGTCATCAGCCGATTGTTGTACGTCAGAACGCATTCCTTGATGAGGCGAAAATTCCATATACTGAGAACCACTACCGGGTATAAGTATGGTAGATAATGTGACGCGTTTCCACTTGCAGATCCCCTCATTCGTGTTATCGAATCTTCCCAAATGGAAATGATCTTGTGGGGAACCCATGACGCTGTATCTATGCCAGTGCTCACTGGGATATCTTGCTGAAATGTCGAAGCGGATGTGATGAAAACTGAGATGGTAGCTCCTCGAGGTTCAAGGGTGAATTTGTTCGTTCCCATCAATAACCATCTTCTCTTGCATAGCCATTGACTCTACCCATCACTTCCGGCTGATATTCAGTTATAACTGGTGCTTGTTCTGTCGACAGCGGCCGACTGTAGTTGTAGACTTCATAAGTAATATGATACGGAAGCGGATGATGTCGGGCTTTTGGGTCCACAACTCAGATCACGTTAATTGAATGCTGATCAATTAGCAGCAAGACTGGGGATTTCATCCCGCTTTAGCCTGAGTTTTCTTCATCGCCATATTGTTCCAGCTTGCAGAGCAACTGCGTGTACTCGGGAGATCGCATTAAGGTGCGAACTTAGGGTATAGCCCAAAGCGCGGCGCACTGGTAACTAGTAGATCTCTGAAAACGGAGGACCTTCTCGTTGCCCCTCAACTATTGTACCTGTCACCGAGGATAGTACACTTTATTGTGCTGATAGTTTTTTTTTCAATCTTCGAATGCCCAAGAGTGGACCAAATTTGCAATAAAAATTGTTTAGTACACTCCCTCCTGACAGCTGACGTACTTTCCTCGGTGACGGGTACAGTAGTGGAAATAAGCTGACCACCCAATTGGATAACTTGCCATCACAGAGCATGTACATTTGGGCCTGTGGTTTATAATCTCATCACACTGCATCCTTTGGGTATGTAGTGATCTGGGAGTCTGTCATCCAAGAAGTTGGTAGCAATAAGCGGATATCCTTTTGGCAGATGTGACTGCAGATAACCGTTACATCGGTTATAAATAAGACACCATTCCTTTCAAACACACCGGTGGGGGACAAGGTCGGATAAAAGGTAAGTCTGATTCGCTGGTATACTGAGACGGTAATATGGGTGCTGGATTGTTTAAAGCGTGTTGTGACATCTCGAAAGGAACCCTAACCCTTCAATAGACCTCATCGCTTGCCAGTGAGAAGTTGTGACAACTGTGCATTAAGAATAGAGACGTACTTAGTACGTAAGATGATAACTTTTCATGCGCAAGGATGAACTCTCCTAAACCTTAAACTCCTAAGAACAGCAACAGCAGACAAAAAAAATACAAAAAACTATAATATACAGCATCTATCACGCAGCTTGCTTATCATGAAACCAAGATTCTACCTCTCCACCAGGGGAAGTTCTCTTCTTTCCTCACAATTATTCCTCCATGGCATCAGCCTCATCTACTGCATCTCGTTCGGCCTGCTCCTGCTCCTGCTGCAACATGCGCATTGTATGGCTCTTCAGGCGACCGACCTTTGCTTGGAGGATACTAACGGCCTCCAAAAAGATCTCATCTGAATCCCACTGACCGGCACTCTCAACAAAGTCTACCCCGCGTCAGCACCCCGCTGTATTGATCAGAACGGGAAAGGAAAACTCACAAATAAAATGATCCCTGACCCTCCCCAGCTCAACCTTCCCTCTAAACTCCTCATGCCTCAATACCTCTCTCGACACAGTATCATTCCTTGGTGCCACCACTTTCGCCTCGCCATCTACAATCTCCACCACACCCTTTGGAAAGCACTTTTGAAATCGCTCGGCCGCCCTGCCGGTGATCGGTTCCTTAATCGTGATTTGTGGGAGTAAACGATATCCGCATGTCGCAACCGGCGAGAATTTGGCGTGATCCTTCCCCAACCCCTTCACCGCGTGGCTGGTCACAATGATCTCCTGCCCCGGCCTAAGCTTCGCGATGATGATGTCTGGGTTCCCGGCACGCACGGGGCGGTCCCCAAACTTTATCTGCTGCGCGTCATTTGCTGGTCGCCATTCCAAGTCGCGCGCGTAGATGGTGTGGCCAGTGTACAATTTGTTAGGATCGGTTTCGCCCTTTTGCGCACCGGGGATACGTTCGCATAAAGCATGGAGGTGCAGGATCAACGTATCGTGGACGGTGGGGGGTAGTCTGCGTTCGTTTTTGGGTCGACACCCTCTATTCCCGTGATCAACCATCATCCCTACACCTCGCTTCCTAGGGGAATGAACGTACTCCGGTGCCACTTCATGCTCCGCATTGTCTCATGGTTCCCTACAATGGGTATGAACCCCAATCTGTGCGCCAAAACTTCATCCTGGATGACACTCGTATTATTCAGGAAGTAGCACTGCTCGATCGCAAAGCTGTGAACTTCTGCCATCATGATCCGTCGGAACGCGTTCGCGATAGATGCATCGATATGGATAAGATCGAACTCGGCGTGGTATCTGTCGTTGCGGAAGAAGTCTACAATAAATGTCTATCCCCGTCGCATCAGCACCCACATCCCCGAGCAATACCGGAAAAGAATCGCATACTCTTCGAAACTTCTCTAGATCCCATGAATTATCTTCTCCCGGCCAGTGACCAGGGAAATCGTTGCTGGTGACATTGGTGATAGTTTCGGCGTTGATGCCGACAATCTACCAGTGCGCTGGTCAGAAACTGGCAAAATGATGAAGATATGAGTTGGAAGAGTACATTTCGGCGATTTGGGACAGCTGACGACATAGTACAATATAGAGAGGAGGTATTAGATGGTATTGCTCGGGGTCTTGAACAAAATCTGTCGTTAATTCTCTCAAGAAACTTTTAAAGGTTATTTACCCGGATAAGCTAAAGAGCCTCAGTCATCGCAAAGCACTAGACTTGATGGACTCTAGCCCTGACGCCATTTATTAGAATGATTGGACGATTTTAGAAGAGATTTCAAGAAGTGACAAACTAACTGTTCAAACTTCATACGAAAACTGCAACTGTATATACTCTAATAAAAGGATAAGTCTCTACGAGGAAAAAGAAGCTTAATTCTACGCTTTTAATCCACGAAAGAAGCGGCCAAAACATAACAGAAAAATGTATGCAATAACTTAAACCGCAGCAAGCAACACCCGATCACCCACCAATCTTCTTGACTTATATTCATGACGTATTACTCCTCCTCTTCTCCTTCCCCTGCCTCTTCACTCTCCTCGTCGCCATTAATATCGATCAAATCCTCCTCATTCTCAATCTTCAAGTACTCCCCCCAGTTAGGGAAAAGCTCCTCATCCTCGTCCGGAATAGCAATCGCTTCCGCAATCTTCCCTCTCTTATTGGAAACCAGACTCTTCTTCCATTCCCTTGTCACATCACTCGCAAGACTGGGTTTATAAGTCTTTGTGAATAGTGCGGCTTCTGCTTGCCGTCCTGTCTTCAGCAAAATCTTAGTGCAGGTATCCACATCTGCTGTCTGCCACAAACAGGAAAATGCCACGTTGTTCGCACCTGCCGCCTCGGCGGTAACAGCAAGTGATTTGAGGCCCTCGATATTACCGGTTGCAGTGTGGAGAAGAAGTAATGACCCAATATCCTTAGCATTGTTGAAGCATTCCTGTGCAAGCACCAGATTCCATGCTGCTAGCGCAGCGTCGCCAACAGTTTTCCACTTGTGCTCAGCATCTACTTCTCGAGCCAGTTGGAGTGCTATTTCCAGGTTGCCTAGTGCAAGAGCGAGGTCGAAGCGGTGCTCCGGGTCGGTAGCTACTTCCAGGGCGAGTTCCTTATACCCTTGACCCTCCAAAAACCGCGCAATTTTATTTTTCTGGTCGTCTGGAACAGACTCAAGGAGTTCAGCAGCTGCATCCATGTCACCACGTAGGACAACGGTCTGATACTCGACGACAGAGAGGGAGAGGCCATAAGAGACAACTGCGACATCCTTGTCGGCAAGATAAATGCGGCCGTCACGAGGGATGTAGCCGAGCAGGTACATGGGAGAATCAAAGTGAGAGATTGTGTAGGTCTGATCACCAACTAGGTAATTCAGTCGGTTGGTGGAGTTGGTGTAGATGAAGCAGTCTCCAACCCATTCACCGGTTCGGACGCTGTGACTTGTGTATCAGCGTCTGAGTATCTTAGGAGCCCGAGGAAACACTTACCTCTCGTTGATATCGATGATAACCTCAAAGGCAGCCTCGACACCATCATCCTCAACACCGTCGTTCTGAAGCGCTTCAACGTATGCCTCCCTAGAGAACCGCAAAACGTAGAATGTATCGTCACAGGCAAGAGTAACAAGTTCACCACTCTCAGACCAATAAATCTAATATCAATCAGTACCATCATCAATGACTCACATATCTGAGGACCTACATCGTTCGGCACCACATCTATTCTTCGCACTAATCCGCCTGTCTCCCAGTCGAAAAGTCCAACACCTCCCTGTCCTCTGACACCCAGTAAAACACCGCCCATCAATCCCTCAGCGGCGAACCCAACGTCAAGGCCACCAGTCTTCTCCTTGAAATTCCGGAATAGCCTAACGCTAGTTGGGCTTTCCCTAATTGCGTAGTCGTTGCTGTTGTCCTTGCCAGCCCATACAAAGTCCAACGCTTGTCCAAAAGCCTTGTTTCTCCATGCCAGGGCGGTGAAGATGATGTATTCTCCATCACCGCAAACCGAAACAAAACGGCCATTGGGCGAGTGAATAAGAGATTGAGGGTAGATTTCGCAGGAACCTAGGTCCTTGGTCGGGAGAGAGAGGGGTTCTCCATCTTTGATGTTAACATCTAGTGGCAGTATCAGCACAGCCCATATAATGTTCTATTCGCCATAAGGCTTTACCGCTCGGTTTGATAGCAGCTGATAGAACTTCGTTGTGTCTTGCCCACACAATTTTCCCGCTGCTATCCATTGACACTGCAGGCTCCTCCCGACCCATCTTCACAACAACACATCCTTCGTCAAAACCGATCGCCAGAGCATTCTTCCCTCGCTGATAAGACACACACCAAGCCCTCTCCAAACCGTAGCTCAGGGTTTGTTCCAATCGGTAAGTGTTAGCGTGCCAGATTTTGACAGTTCCATCTTCCGAACCAGAAATGATGACCGGAAGTTCTGGATGGAAACATGCGAAAGAAACGTTTGATGTGTGTCCCTCAAGTGTTGCAATCAGCGACTTTGTCGTGTAATCCCACACTTTTATGGTGCGGTCATCGGAGGTGGTAAGGATGTATGGCTTATCGGCAGCAGGGTAGTAGTCCACATGGTTTACACCTGTGCAAGATCAGTCCACACAAGTTATTCCCACTGAAACCCTGGGAACAACATACCCTTTGTCTCATGCGCCTCTAGTGTAAAGTTTGCGCTTCCACCGCCTCCCAAACTCCAAATCTTCACTGTCCGATCCAAACATGCTGAAGCGAAGGTATTGGTGTCCTTCGGGTTTATCGCCAGGCTCATGACATAATGGCTATGTCCTTCAAAGGTCTGAACACATTTCCAGCTCTTTTCCCAATCCCAAAGCTTAATTGTCATATCATCACTAGCTGTCAATATAAAAGGTTGCGTCGGGTGGACAACAATGGCACGAATGTAATCTGGGTGTGCTTCGAAAGCTGTGATCTTCTCGGAGGTGTTGTAGTTGAATACTCGTAGCTGGAAATCGTCCGAACCAACTACGAACCAGTTCTTACGTGCAATGAAACGACCGGCGCGGACTGGCACATCTGTAACTTCGAAAGTCTTGACGACCGTTTGTGTTTCGTAGGACCAGATATAGACATGACCTATCCAAGAGAGTAATGTGTCAGCCGAAGCTCCATCCAGCATTGGGTATCCGGAACAGACCGCTATATAGAGTGGTAAGTACCCATGGCTCTGTAGGGTGGAAATCGATTCCTTTGACTCGGTCCGAGCGAGCAAAGAGTTGTCTCTGGAATCACTTGTCATTAGTTTGTGTGAACCCAGAAACAGCTTCCCACAAGCATCGGGTTGTGCGAAGCTAAGTCGTGGTGTAGATGTGTACCTTTACATCCAACCGCATGTTGCACAATTCGTTCTGCTCCTAACGCTCGGAGGTGGTTAAGGGGTCTGGTGGGGTCGTGAAGTCGTAATCGTAACGCCGTAAAAACTGCAGGTCCGAAGGAGCCAGGCAGAGAAAGCGGGAGCTAGTGGTAACAGCTCTGTGTGAGATGGAAGACGAACGTGAATCTGGACGCGGGTTTTGGAGCTGATGCACAAGTAATTTTGAGGCCAGAGTTGAAGTTCGGGGTGCGGTTCGTTCGTGATGCTTGGCGTGCTGATATGTCAAACGGAGATGCGCAGAACTCAGTATGATAGAATACAGTTTCGAATATCAATCTTGAAAGAAGGCAAGAAGCAGATATGAGAGGAGATATATTTCCCTGGAACGTATAGACCATGGTTGTGGACCCTATATGTTAAGAGTGAAGCTACCATCTCGATAACGAGGGACTACACCAGTCAGACAATCTCCACCAGACCATTTCCAATTTCTCGATTAATCTCATTAGCGACCCAGCAGAGGCCACTGCTGCAGCGTTGCAGCTGTCGTGACTCGCGAGTGTCAAAATACTGTAGGTCACGTGAAACGCCTCTGATTGGTTCGGGATCAACGATCGTGCCGGCGGAACCTCCATCTCCAGTTTTCTCCCGAGCCCTATCATCAACATCACCAGTGTCGAAGCAACCGCCCCACGTTCTCCCCTCATTCCACACCACCGCTATGTTCTCCGCTCGCTCCGTCACCTTCGTTGCCCGCCAGGGTGCCCGTGGCTATGCCGCCGCTGTAGCTCCAGCCAGCAAGTCCTTCAAGCCCCCAGTGGCCCTCTTCGTGTCGACGGCACCTACGCTTCTGCTCTAGTATATCCGCCCCTCATTCATTAATTGCGCTCAGTATTGACCAACCGGGGGGGTTAAAGTACACTGCATCTGCAAAGACGTCAAGTCTCGAGCCCACAGACAAGGCCCTCAAGGCCTTGAAGGCCACTCTCGCCAAAGACCCCAAGCTAGTCAACATCCTCGCCTCACCCACCCTTAAGGCTGAGGATAAGAAACTCGTTGTTGCGGAGATCTCGAAGGCAGCGGGCCAGGATAAAACTGTTAAGAACCTTTTGGAGGTTCTTGCTGAAAACAACCGTCTCGGACTCGTCAACGATATCATCGAGAAGTACGGTATTCTGATGGGCGCACACCGGGGAGAGATCGAGACCATTATCACTTCTGCTGTAGTAAGTCGGGGTTGCTATGGATGTGAAGAATTGGGACTGATCTTGCGATAGCAATTAGATATCAAGGCCATGAGCAGACTGGAGACAGCCATCTCCAAGTCCCAATTTGTTGGTCAGGGACAAAAGCTGAAGGCCATTAACAAGGTTTGTTCTCATATCATTGGCAGTCCTCAACTACAACCCGGGCATTGAACTGACATTTCTGACCACAGGTTGACCCCTCTATCATGGGCGGACTCGTTGTTGAGATTGGTGACCGGACCATTGATCTCTCCATCTCTTCCAAGATGGCCAAGCTCAACAAGCTGTTGACTGATGCTTTGTAAATCTCTTTTCCAATTTCCTTATTTTTCGGTGATCCCAACGGGTAAGAGCGCGGATGGCGGGGTGCGGATGTGGGTGGATGTACGTCATCATAGACTGTTAAAAATAGTTGTATCACTTTTGAGGAGGGAAAGGCTGGAGAAAAAAGGCATACTGAAACGATCAGCCTTGAGGTATGTTTGGTGTCTATAGAGGGCTATCCTCTTAGAAGTATGTCGTATCATGAGCAAGAGGAGTACTTCCGCAGCAAACTCCTGGGCCACCGCAAATTCTCACTCGGTACTAAGACCAGTGTCATTCCAGTCGGTAACTCTCACCCATACCATGCCTTCCGTCGATCCCATCTAACACCTCGCTTCATTTCAAAGCACTCGGGAGCATATCTCAAGTCTATCTCTACCCGAAAATCCTCACCAGTCCAAAGAAAATATTAACACACACTCCTGCTAAAACGGCATATTGCCTGCGCTGTGTAAAAACACCCTCCTCTCGCGCCAACCATATACTCACCGGCCAAAAGAAACCAATAACAGTTCCTATAAACATATCCTCATAAGACCCCACTGCACTACCTCCCAGTGTCTCCTGCCCCTGCCCCGCACTCTCGTCGATCCACCGATCCTCCAACACTCTTATATCCTCAGGCAAAAGATCGGGATTAAGTCGGTTGAACTGACTACGGAGAGCGGCTATCTCACGTTCACTAAAACCTTGGGTAAGAAGACGGTCGAACCCCTGAGGTGCGGGTAATGTGGATGGCGTCGGCGCAGAGTAGGTTACTGTCGGGGGAGTAAGGAGGGGAGATGATTCGGTTGCAAGCTCTGAGGGAGAGAGGGGCGGACCGACGGCGCAGTGGAGAAATATGCGGGGTGGTTCTAGATTTTCCTCCTTTTGCTTTCCTTTCGGGTCGGCAGCTTTTGGAGGTGGCATTTGCGGTAGAGGGAGGAGCTGGGAAAGAGGTGGGCCATCGGGTAGTACTTTTCCAGAGTGTATTAGGCGGAGCTTCCGGTTTGAGAGGGACGGCCGTTGGGATCGTATTAGAAGTTTGAGAGTTGTGGTTGTAGATGTTGGTGGTGAGACGATGGGAAGCGTGAGCGAAGGGTCAGAGGTGGTGAAGAGGAGGACTATTGTTAGGGCTGTTGGTGAAGAGGAGGTATCTGGGATGGGAGGCAGTGGTGATGGCTCAGAAGATGAGCTGTGAGTTGGTAGTAGTGACATGGTGGAGCTGTGGATGTGCGTGAGTGAGATCGGAGGTGTCGAGTGAACCCTGCTAGAGATCGTGTGAGCTCTTTAGACATACAGTGTACTGTGCATGTACAACACTGTTACAACAGTTTGGACTGAACATAAAATGCTCTGATACCACGTCCCACTCACTCGCTTTTTTCCACACCACGCGTTGGTCGTGGCCATCGCGTCTTCAACATTTTCACCAACACCATTCAACTCCTGCGATGCCACCATCACCGCTACCACCACCCGCAAAACACCCTGCAATTCTCGCCGACAAACCAGGACGCTCAATTGTGTATCTTCCATCAAGTACGTGGCCTGCTCTCCATCTTCTTCGTCGCCCGCTAACCTCCCCAGCAAAAACTCTCCAAAAGCGCCCTCTCCTCCACCCTCCAATCCCACGCGCTTCTTCCACGGATCCAAAAGTTGTCTACATATCCTCGAAAACGCCCTTCATTTCTGCCGTGAAGCGAGTCACGTCCTATCTCGACGCAGTCGAGACCGCGCAGAAAAGCAAGAAGCAAAAGATCACCAGCAAGGAGAAGCAGAATGAGGATGCGGGAGTCACGCTAAAGGCTACCGGAAGGGCGATAGATAAGTGTTTGCAATTGGGCACCTTCTTTATGATGGAACAGGATTGTGAGGTCAGGATTAAGACGGGGACCGTGAGTGTAGTTGATGATGTTGTGGATTTGCCTGAGGGCGCGGTGAAGAAGGTGAATGGCAAGAAGAGGAAGAAGAGTGATATGGAGATCGATGAAAATAAAGATGATGAGGTGGAGATGGTGACAAGGATGACGAGCTCTATTGAGATTCTAGTTTTCCGGAAGACGAGAGGAGATGGCGGAGATACACAGGCGTCTAAAGAGAAGATGGGTACTTGACATATTGTATTGCTAAGGCTACATTACAACCACAAAATTTCTGCCTGGGGGTGAAGCCATAACATTCATGAATGCCATTTGATATTGGACACCAATGCGATATCGACGGGTACTTATATACCAAGACTAGAGCTTAGTGTTGCTAAAGTAGAGCTCATCCACTGCGACACCTCCGAAACCCCATCCCCCACCAACATGGCCAGCGTACGTCAAACCAACGTCTATTATCACTTAATGCCTACTAACCAGTTATACAGCATGGAATCAGTCGTACCGAATATGCGCAGTCTCGGAACGCAGAGGTGAAGGAGCGAGAGCACAAAAAGCTTCAACAATACTTGGCTCTAGTTGTGGATACACAGCAAAAGGTGAGCTATCACCCCCCGACTCGGCACCAGCAACTAAACCTTAACTGTAGCGATCCGAGGATGATTTTACTCCGACTGCACTCGAGCTCACCTCGAAGGTCCTTAAGATGAATCCCGAGTTTTACACGATGTGGAACTACCGCAGACAGATCCTGCTTCGTACCTGCTTCATTACCTTCGATCCGCCCGCACCCCCGGAACCAGGGGCAGATGATTCTGCGCCGCCCGAAGACCAGCAGGACCCGGTACTAGTTACAGAGACCCTTCGTGCCGCACACGAATCACGCCTTGCCCTATTGCTGAAGGAAGAGTTAGAATTCCTCGTACCACTTCTCACAGCCTACCCAAAATGCTACTGGATTTGGAATCACCGTCTCTGGACGTTACAGCAGACCTCTTCGCTTTTGAGCCCTCCAAAGGCCGCAGCCTTTTGGACGAAAGAGTTAGCGCTGGTGGGGATGATGTTGACGAAGGACACGAGGAATTTTCACGGCTGGATGTACCGACGAATGGTGGTTGCGCGTATAGAGAATTCAGTGCAGGGAAGACACAAGAGCATGGTGAAGGACGAATTCGAGTATACTATGCGGATGATTATGGGAGTTGGAGGAATGAAGAATTACTCAGCGTGGCACCAGAGGAGTGTGCTGATCCCGCGGCTGTTGGAGGAACAAGGGAGGAACGAACAGGAGAAAATGGATTTCTTTGAGGACGGTGACTTCGGGATTACCCAAGGCTATTATCTGATGCTAACGGAATGGGCAGAGCTAGAATTGTTGGAAAGAGCTATTACGACCGATCCGGAGGACCAGAGTCTGTGGTTCTACCATCGGTGGCTGGTTTTGGCGAAAGGCGAGACTGCAATCGCGCCGAAGATGCCACGGTTACTTAGAATAAAGATGTTAAGACAGCAAATCAACATGTTGAAGAAGCTCTTGAAGGGACATCCGGAGTGTACGTTTTCTCTTTGCATTATCAAGGAAGTTCTGACCATGTGGACAGGCAAATACATTCTAAACGCTCTGGTACTCTATGTGCAATCGCTACAAGGACTGAGGAGGGAACCCCCCGACGAAAACGAGGGTGAAGATGACGAGGGCGACGATGAGGATGAAGATGATGAAAGCGATGATGACGATGATGACGACCATGACGTGGACGAGTCTATAGAGAACAGGGCGATAATAGAATGGTTGGCGACGCTGGAGAGGATTGACCCCATGAGAAAAGGAAGATACGCGGACCTTGGTATGCCCCTGAGACCAAACTATGACGAACTAGATTCTCACGACTGCCAGGGAAGGCGCTTCGATGCGCGTCGTAGAGTTGAGCACAGTTAATAATGAAGTAGATATCATCCGCTCGTACAACCATGATTTCAGCCCCCGTGTGACATGTGATGGTTCAAATCTTTTCTCCAGAGTCTACTCGGGAAAAATCTGGTGTCTAGTAAGAGATCTGGAATGCATTCAATCTTGGCTATAATGTATGGGAGATGCTCCATGAATGTCGTATCTACTTTCTCCAACGCACTCCCTCGCACACTACATTTCTGATTTTACCTTTCAACTCCAATACCTGTATGTTGTGCGAAGATGGATACTTACGCTTATCTCTTCAAAGTGAAAGTTCATTCGATCTATTTATGGGTAGGTCTGAAATCTGGCATACGCAGCATTATATCGAGCAATGGGAAAGGTATGTATTCTCAGCAAATGAGATAGAGCTGTGTCAGTCTGGAGGGGAGAACAAGATCGAGCAAATCATGGGTCATCGTCTCACCACGCGATGAAATGAAATGAGTATCCGAGGGAGAGTCTAGCATTGTATGACTTTTGTTAAACGGTTAGGCAAAGAAACTCAACCTAGAGTCATCTATGCCTGAACTTGAGGTCGCCCCTCCTCTATCTATCATTCGTTCGTCTGTTTTTGAGTGACCAGCGTTTATAAAGCGGATCACGCGAATGTCACTCGTCGAAGTACTTGGCATTAACGGCTGAGTCAAGCAAACAACGTTGTGTAAGGCGTCCAGGGATTATCACCTCGACCTTACCTTCCCCATCCACCAATCCCCTTAACACTCTTGACAGAACTTCACAACTCAACCATCAACGTTATCATCCCACAGCTTTCCCTATTTGTCAAAACGTTACCGCATAACACTTCACCATGGCCAACGACGAGTATGATGTTTGTTCTCCCCTTCCCCCCCTCTCCGCTGTACCTTATCTAAATACCGGAAGTTAATGCTAACCTCCTCGTGACAGTTCCTTTTCAAAGGTAAAACCCCCACCTCAGTTTGCGTGGTTTCGTCCAAGCTTCCGCCACCGCCGCCCCGCCTTGCGGATCTCTCCACTTCCTCTGCTGTCGCTATCACGCTTGCGTTCGTGTGTGGCAGTAAGCAAGTTGAGCGACGGCGCATTGCGGGTCCGAGCATCCGGACCAAGCGACGGATTACCCACCCTGCCTGACAAGACAAGCATACGCTCATAGATACCGATTTGTATTGCATCAAACAAGCCCGCTAATTATTCAATGCGAAACTGCAGTTGTCCTAATTGGAGATTCTGGTGTTGGAAAGTCCAATCTGCTGAGTCGATTCACTCGCAACGAGTTCAACCTTGACAGCAAATCAACGATCGGAGTCGAGTTCGCCACACGATCGATCCAGGTCGATTCTAAGACCATCAAAGCGCAGATCTGGGATACCGCCGGCCAAGAGCGATACCGTGCGATTACCTCAGCTTACTACCGTGGCGCTGTCGGAGCTCTTCTTGTTTACGATATCTCCAAGCATCTGACCTACGAGAATGTCACACGCTGGTTGAAGGAGCTGAGAGATCATGCGGACTCTAATATCGTTATCATGTTAGTGGGAAACAAGAGTGATTTGAGACACTTGAGGGCTGTGCCTACAGATGACTCAAAGGCCTTTGCCGGTAGGTGGTCTCCGATGATAAATGGTAGGGAAAGGTCCAATTTGTTTGGCTGACATGAGCTTCCTATTGGACAGCGGAGAATCACCTATCTTTTATCGAGACTTCGGCGCTGGATGCAAGCAATGTAGAGTTGGCATTTCAAAACATACTCACTGGTGAGTTCTTCGTTCCTCTCCCTTATCCGCTGCGTTCCCACTTACACAGGATGCAACTCCAGAGATCTATAGAATCGTCTCAAGCAAACAACTGGAAGGCGGCGACGTACCTTCCTTCAATACCGACGGTCGTCCCATTGATGTGACCAGGCCCGCGGACGCTCCCAAGGACGGAGGTAAATGTTGCTAGAAGAATAGACGGAATGAAGGGAGGAGGAGGAGGAGGAGGAGGAGGAGGAGTCAACTTCTTTGATTCATTATTCTCCTTGTCCTTTACCGGGTTACATCTATTTTTACGTTACGTCGGTCTGTTTGTTACAGCTATCTTCTATGGTGTTTTTTGTTGCTTCGTTTCTTATGTCCCCATTTATCTTCTTGCTGGAGCCACAAAGACTTGGGGTTAGATTGAACGAATGGAAGGATGGGTGGGCGAAGGGAAGGGAAGGGAATACGAGGCCATGAGCCCAATGCGCACGACCTTGATGACGTACAATGAGATAGGCGGTGATAGTGTTAGATCTGGGCGGCGGCAGTAGTGGTGGTGGTGGTAATGATGAGAAATGGAAAACTATACTTATAATTTGCCTGGTTCTCTGCTGCTTTACATTACAGGACAGCCCTTGCACTGACTACGTGATGTGATGTTTACGCACTTTTGTCTGTTTTTTTGCTTTTGCAATTATCATTAATCAACACGGTACAGTCACGATGCATGCAGTGGGTAGATTCCGTGCCAGCCACTCCGGCTCTCAATGGCGTGCTGGAGGTTTAGTAAATGTATCTCGTTTGCATATGTTGAATCACGCGAGTTTCACCTTGCAGATCTGGTTGAAGGAATGCTGCATGCGGAGAATATATATCGAACAGACACAACGACGAAATGCGCGTAAAAGGCGACAAACGTACTATACGCCTAAGCACTTGGCATCTACTTCCTTTGTAGCTAATGGGGCTCGTCGATAGTCTGGAGAGCCGGTCATTGAGATACCTCCACGATGTGGGGGAGAGGCTCTTGAGGGTGAGGGGCGAACGGCTAGGCAAGTGGTGCAGCAGCCAGACCAGCAACTGCAAGAGAGATCATAGGGTGTCGGTAAGCAAAAGCACTCTTTCTCTCTCTCATTCATTTCTCACCTTCTTTCCCTCTTCATTCATTCCTCTCCTCACTTGAAGCCGCAATCATATATAGAGCTTGAACGGCAACAGGTCTCGTGCCAACAGTGCATACGAACCAAGTACTAAAAAAGCACTTACCCAGAATCCAAGCGGGATCGGGATCGGGATTGGAACAGCAGAAGAACTCAATCATCTTCGACGATCCATTAGACTCTAGCCCATCTTCATCCGACTCCGGCGAACAAACAACTACACACACAAAGTAGCTGACAACCTAGCACCCTGCAATTGTTGCACCGTATTGCACACTTACCAAAATCCCTTCCAGCTGCCCTATAGGTGAGATTTCGAATTGCCGTTTCTTTTTCTGCTTGATCTTTCTTTCTCGTGATGGCTGTGCTCTCAATTCTCGCATTCATTCGATGCCTGCTGCTGGCTGCTGCTGCTACGACGCCCAGTAAACAGCTTCGTCTTGGTTCCGACACCGCTAACGATGGATCTGCTATATTATCAGATCCCTTCCTGATTTCGAACGACCTCAATATGCTTATCGTCCCAAATATCACCTCACAAGCCGACATGGGGAAGTCACACTTCCGCATCGTTACAAAGTTCCAAACCGACTACTCACCCAGCAATATCACCAAGTATGAAAGTCAGCGGACCGGCATGACTGCTGTGGTAGTGGATCGTGAGGGTCCCAAAGTACATGGCTTCTTTGCTTTTGCTACAGAGATTCTGGATGATTCAGGCGCTCCGCACACTCTTGAACATCTATGTTTCATGGGCTCAAGAAACTACCCTTACAAGGGAATCCTAGACCGATTAGCTACGAGGTATCTGAGACGACGGCGATGATACGGGATTATGTGCATTGACTGAGATTGTTGCAGAGCGTACTCCGAGACAAATGCCTGGACTGCTACCGATCACACTGCCTACACGCTCGATACGGCTGGTTGGGCAGGGTTCACCCAGATTTTACCCGTTTACCTAGAACATATACTATTTCCTACGCTCACAAACGCCGGATGTATTACAGAAGTGCACCACATTGATGGAACTGGACAGGATGCTGGCGTGGTATACTCGGAGATGCAGGGTATTCAGAATACACAAGACTCTCTGATGAACGAGAAAGGAAACAAAATGCTTTATCCCGAAGGCATTGGTTTTCGATATGAGACAGGAGGCATGATGGATGCGTTGCGAGTCCTGACCGCCGACAGGATCCGACGGTTTCACAAGGAGATGTACCAGCCCAAGAACCTATGTGTGGTCATTGTCGGAAAAGTTGACCATGATGACCTGCTCACGGTGCTGGACAAATTTGAGGACAATATCATAGCGGACATCCCAGATCCTGCTTCACCCTGGAGAAGGTGGGATTTCTAGGGCGCCGCGGTCGATCGAATTGATTGCTAATATGTTTCCCGTTCCTTTTCTGAAGGCCTTGGGTAGATTCACCTCCGGTTCCGTTGCTCACGAAGTCCTCAATTGCTACTGTGGAGTTCCCAGAGAAGGATGAATCCATGGGCGAAGTTATTGTCGCATTCCTGGGACCGGATTGCATGGATCCGGTGTCAGCAACAGCCGTAGATGTCATGAGCATGTACCTGGCCGGGTCTTCGGTTTCGGTACTGGAAAGCAACTTGGTTGAGATTGAGGATCCCTGGGCAACTTCTGTTAGGTTCTATAACGAGGATCGCCCAAACACCGTTCTTTGGATTCAACTCACTGCTGTCGCCACTGAGAAGCTGGAGGCAGCAGAGAAGAAGCTGTTTGAAGTCTTGAAGAAGACTATCGACGCGCCGTTGAACTTTGCATACCTTACAGATCTCATACACAGGGATAGGCGCCAAACCAAGTTCTACGCAGAAACTTCTGGACACTCGTTTTCAACGCCGATCATTACTGACCACTTATTTGGGAAGCGGGATGGAAGCCAGCTGAGGGAGAACCTGGAGAATCTAAGTGCTTATGATGAGCTGGAGAAATGGGATGACAGGAAATGGAGAGATTTCATGAGGAAATGGTTGGTGGATAATCACCACGTCTCAATACTAGGGCGCCCTTCTGCAAAGTTGGTGAAGAAAATTGAAGAGGAGGAGAAACAGAGAGTTGCAGATAGGGTTAAAAACTTGGGCAAGGAAGGCCTGAAGAAACTTCAGGATAAGTTGGATGCTGCTAAGGCTGAGAACGACAAAGAGATTCCGCCTGCAATTGTGGGACAGTTTCCGGTACCAGGGGTGGACTCGATACATTTTATTAAGACTACGACTGTACGAGCGGGACTGGCAGTTAAGGATGGCAAATTGTGAGTCACGGAAGATGTGATTCTGCTTTTTGTGACTGCTGATATTTTGTAGAGATAACCACCTCCAAAAGATTGTAGACAAGGACAGCATAGATCTCCCGCTATATTTGCATTACGAGAGCGTTCCTTCGGAATTCGTCCATGTTAACCTATTTGTTTCTACCGCTTCGGTCCCAGTCAAGCTTAGACCCCTAGTGCCAATCTATTCGGAACTATTCTTTGATACTCCAGTGATGATGGATGGAGTCCGTGTGGAGTACGAAAAAGTCGTGGAACAGTTGGAAAAGGATACTATTCATCTGAGTATCACCTCCGGAGACTATGTCGACTTGCCCGAGGCTGTTAGGATCAGGCTGCAAGTGGAACCAGCAAAGTATGAGACTGCCATCAAGTGGCTCAGGGCTTTGTTATGGGACAGTATCTTTGACAAGAAGCGGGTTGGTATAACGCTTTCGAAGCTGAGAAGCGATATTCCTGACGAGAAGAGACAAGGGAAATCCGTATGTGATGACTTGCCAACATTGAGGTGGAGTTTTGCTGACAGAAGTAGATGGTCCACTCGGTGAAGAATATGGTTGAGCTTGCTCCGGAATCTATTGGACGTGCAAAAGATACTCTGGTCAAATCAAAATATCTTAAGCGAATCGACGCCCTGTTGAAGGAGGACCCCGATGCCGTAATTAAGCAGTTTGAGGAGTTTAGAGAGGCATTCTGCAAGCTTGAGAACATCCGCATTTTGGTTATTGCCGACCTGGAGAAACTCAAGAACCCCGTTTCTGGGTGGAAATCGTTTGCTGACGGAAGACATTTTGTAAGGCCTCTTCATGGTTCGAGAAGTCATATTCTTGTGCTGATTGCGATAGGATGGTAAATTGGCACCTTTAGATAGACGGACAGACCGTCTCACATCGGCTGGAAAGAACCCAGGAGGTGTTGCCAACATTGTCCAAATGCCTACCATCGACAATACCTACTCGACTCATACTTGCAAAGGACCGTCTACGTATGACGATCCCCAGCTGCCTGCTCTTATGCTCGCTCTTGCGTACCTCGGTGCTACCGAAGGGCCTCTCTGGGTCGCCGCCAGAGGAAGTGGCCTCGCATATGGTGTCTACATGTCGCGCAACCACAACTCTGGACATCTAAACTTCGATGTATACCGTTCTCCGGATGCGTACAAAGCCTTTAATGCCGTGAAAAAGGTCATTACAGATTATGCAAATGGCACCACCTCATTTGACACTAACGAACTGGAGGGGGCGATTTCCAGCATAGTAGTCTCTTTTGCCGATAATGAGCCCAATATGAGTGGAGCCGGAACTACAAGTTTCATTAGACAGGTCGTGCACGGCGTTCCTAAGGATTTCAACACTGAGATGTTACGGAGGATCAAGAAGGTCACAGTGGACGACATTAGAAAGGCCTTGAAAGACCAGGTGTTGGCGTGCTTTGATCCCGAGAGAAGCAATGTCGTGGTTGTTACTGCGCCTATCAAGGCAAATGTGAGTTCTCTAGTGTGAGTAAAGATGACAGTGATGTTGATTGGGATTTATAGGAAATCGTTGAACAATTCACGAAGGATGGGTTCAAGGCTGAGCTGAAGCATCTCAAAGATTTTGAGGATGACTATGGGTTGAAATATGGCCTTAAAGATGGTGAAGAGGAAGATGAGGGCGAAGATGATGAAGACGAGAGTGAGAGTGAGAACGGCAGTGATGATGAGAGAGATGGTATTGATGAGAGAGGTGGCAGTGATTATGAGAGCGATGTTAGCGAATAGTGGCGTCTTTTCGGTTTTCTGTTTAGAGGTCTCTGCTTGAGCTCATTGGGCGAATAAAATTGATACAAGGGCTTTTCTGCGTACATTGAACAATTCCTCTCGTTCCCTGACTTTTGCAAGGCAATTATTCGTCACACAAGATGGCTGCGCCATATTAAGCGCTTGGGGTTAGGGCTGATTTTGAGCCGCAGCGCCAAATTTAATGTTTTCGACAATTCTTAAACACCTACTGCAGCCGCAATAATGCCTCCACCCACAGACCCTCTTCTCGTCCTGCGCACAATTACAACTCTTCTCACTACCACGTCCGAGGCTTCGCTGCCGAGCCAAATCCCGATAATTGCTAGACAGCTGTACGCTTCTCCAGTTCTCAATGCCGCGGTTTCACTTTCCTCGTCTGGGGGACGCGAGTCGGAGGATGCAATGGTGTTGGTGAATAAGTTTAAGACAAGGGTGTCGGCGTTGCTGCAAAGCCGTGTGAATCAGGCTAGGTGGTGCGGTGTTGTCATTGTGAAGTGTACGGTTGAGAGTAGCTTTGAGGCGTTGGCAGCTTGGGGAGGACTATGGGCAAAGGCGCTGGTTGGGCTGGTTACTGTATGTTCTCCCCCTTTCGGGTTGGGGGACTGACGACTGACCAAACCGATCAGAGACCGGAACCGACGACAACTACAGTCATGGTTATCAGAACCCTCACACGCATCTTCACTGCGCTTTCGACCGACAAACCAACGATGACTAGGGAAATTGTCACCCCCCACCTACCGGCTTTTTTTGGTGGATTAATTTCTGCGCTCGGGAGCGAGGATTCTCGTGTCACTGCGGCAGCAATGGAGGCGTTGCGGGATGTAATAACAGCGCATCCAGTTACGTTCCGGCCGTTTTCAACGAAGACCAAGGGTGCGGTGTTGAATCGCCTGGCGTTAGTGGGAGGGGAGCATGAGAAAACCGCGAGGGAGGTCTTTGTGAAGTTGCATTTGTGCGCTAGCAATAACTCCAAGAGGGCGTCGGGACAGGAGGGAGGGAAGGGGAATGCAGTAGCGGGGGAGTGGAGGGATCTGTTTGAAGCGGTGCTGAAGGAGGTGCATAGCACATTGGATAGGGTGTATAAACCCGTGGTTGAGGACTACGATTACCGTC
This sequence comes from Trichophaea hybrida, assembly GCA_015178995.1. Lineage (NCBI taxonomy): Eukaryota > Fungi > Ascomycota > Pezizomycetes > Pezizales > Pyronemataceae > Trichophaea > Trichophaea hybrida. The sequence continues at coordinate 158,210 of WHVE01000020.1, forward strand.
ACTCCTCGGGGAAGAACGTTACACTTGGTATTGAACCTGCAGAGGAGGATATTGCATCTCAGGTGGCGCGGTTGATGTTACTACTACGATTAATCGGGTCGTTTTTCACCACCCCAACTACTGCGCAGCCGCAGATTCCCCTGGCGCAGCTAATTGATGCCACCTCGCGGATTTTTGCCATTACCATTGCGTCAGCTACCCCTAATCCTGCGGTTGAGAAGGGACACAGAGAAACATTGTTCTCGCTGCTTCCAAGCATCCACACAGCAGCCCTCAATCTCCTCGATACCATCGCGCTGCGTCTTCAAGGCCTTCTCCTCCCATTCGTCCCGGCGCTTCTGGAACAGACGGCTTACGTACACGCCGAAATATCGTGGAGTGCAGATATCAGAGTGGCAGTTTACACTCTTACAAATACACTCCTCGCCTTCTCCGGGCCGGCATTGGCAAAAGCAACTATTGATGCTCTGCATCCTGTCTTTAGCGTATGCTGCGACGACCTCCTTCCTCCGCCTCCGCCGCCTCCTCCTCCTCCTACGAAAAAACAGAAGCAAACCGCACACGCGGACTTACTGATGGCTGCCTCGACTCCCCGAGACATCTTCTCCCCGCCGGCGCTTGCTTCCGCCGCATCAACACTGCTGGCAACATCACTAGCAAAGATGCAGCCGCAATTGCTGAGAGCCGAGGTCAGGGCTAAGATGGAACGCACGGCGGTTATTACGGGCAATAAGGAGGCGCTATTGGCGGCGGTACTATTTCCGCGCGTTGCGGCAAGGTGTGGCGTGTTGCCACATCTTGTGCGCGGAGGTGTGGGGCTTGTGGAAGAGGCTGTGGTTAGACCACGCATGCCAGTGGTTTGGACTGGGCCATCTAGGAAGGAGGTTCGGAGACAAATTGAGGAGGAAAAGGAGGCGCGGGAGGAGGAGGAGATGCGAGAAGTGGAGCCGGACGTGGAGGAAATGGAGGTGGAGGCGGTTGCAGTGGTAAAACAGATAGAACAAGAACACCACGGCAACAAGAGACTGCGAATGGAAGAGCAACCCCAACCACCACCACAACCACAACCGGTCAGGACGGCGGCATCGAGTTTCTTTTCCCGGCTTCTCCCGCCCTCAACTACCGCGGCCACTTCTACCAACGTATCCCCAGAAAAACTCTATCCCTCGCTTGTCCCATCCGGTGATGTAGCGTATCCCACCTTAGACGACAAGGTGGTTATGCAAACGACCACCTCTACCAGCATTCACCCAACTATCTCGCCATTGAAGCCGTTTGGCGATGGGTCACAGCTGCAGCTGAGGAAAGAAGTCGAAGAAACGGCAGGGAGCGGGAGTGATAGCGAGATGGAGGAGATGCCTGAGATTGTGTTGGGAGATAGTGATGACACCGATGATGACGAGTGAACGGTGTTGAGGTGTGATTTGAGATTTTTGGAATAATAATCTAATGAGGAAACTCCTCTGATCAACGCAACCGAGGGGCCTGCTCCAGGTGGATCCACGTACACGTACAGCGCTCGTATTCCAGACTATCCAAAGGAGTAACCTCTTCCAAGATCTATGTTGCAGGTGACCGGAGGTGGATATTCACATCTTGACAAGCTGGAATTTAGTGTTGGACGTGAATTAGATTCAAGTCAAGGTCATGCTTAGTGAGTTTGGTCAGTTGCCATGACTTCAAGTATGTCTTCCAGGCGGTGTAGACTTTAGGTTTTGCATTGGCACCAGGAAAAGCTCCTCCAATTCACCTGTGTGCCAAATTCACGACTATCGCCAAGTTTCAGGGTCAGGAGTCAGGTCAAGTTGTCACAGGTTACTGGCAGCTCACCGTTCACATCCAAAACTGCTGGGATTCCCTCGGATCGTCCATCCAGTGTGATGTCCGGCAAACCCTACCAAACTGCCTGAATGATACGCACTCACAGAAGCATAACGGGGCGAACCGGATATGCGGTTCCTTTTTCAGCTGCATGATGTCCATATCCCCCCACTCCCAAACCCGCCGAGCTGCCCCTCCAAACCACACATACACATGTAGAGAATTCACCGATGGAGCTACGTACATAATCGCCTTGCATCCTATCAAATTGTCGATTATGCTTCATCTTAGCTGCTATTTGTTGCATGCAACAGACCCTGAATCCATCGCTGCATAATTGTACGATACCGGTACCAGTATCGTGCACAGTCCACATCCGAACCAACCGCAGGCCGGGTCTGCACCTCAGAATCCAACAATGCCCCTCACGGCGTGTCACTCGGCGATCGACCTTATCGATAACTTGTGAAACGCCGCGATTGGCGACCAGTCTCGTGGGGGAGGTGGATGGCTCCTGGGAATTGCACGTTGTAGGGGAGTCCATGATTCCAAGGCTGCTCTCGCAGTTAGGGTACTTTCAAGTAATATTGGCCGCTGATCGTGGGGTTTTGTCTTTCGGATCTAACACTTAGAGGCATCTCGTGGCGGGCCGGCCTGGTGGTACGGAATCTCCGGTGACCCCCGGATTCCCGATCTAACACTTAGAGGTAGCTCGTCGCGGGCCGTGAGCGTCGACTGTTGCCCAGTTGCAGCAGAGCCGGTGCTAGCCATTGTTCCCCTCAGTTACGCGAGCTTATTACGCCGCCTGCGATTGGGCGACTGGACAGTACCCCTGAACGCGGGGTTGAGGGCTGGGATGTCGCTCTGGCGGGGTGTTTGAGGGATGTCCTCGACCCTTTGGAGGCAACTGGAGCCCTGCCTACTTTAGAGTAGCCCTGCAAACTTGGAATTCAGTGTAATTCATATCACACGGGCATGCGCGTAGCTATAGTGGAGCGCTGAAACGGAGTATATAAACCCATTGGCCACTGACTCTCCGTCACTTGTAATTGCTCCGCTGCTTACTGCACTTTAACTCGTACATTTTGCTACGTTTACATACTGACACCGCAACAATGTCGCCTTCTGCGTCCACCTCCACCTCCACCAGCGCCAATGGCTCTTCTGCATTCAGTGCCTACCACGTCGCCAGCTCTATACAGGCTTTAGATCTAGAGCACAAGTATGCTGCACACAACTACCACCCGCTACCAATAGTGTTTGCGAAAGCGAAGGGAGTGCACGTTTGGGACCCGGAGGTTTGTGACCTCGCCATACGCATACGGAGGTGGTGTGCGGGAACACTGCATATCCTTGGCTCCGGAATCTATTGATTGATGTTTGTTTGATTAACGTTTGTGCCACATGCTCTAGGGAAAAGAATACCTTGATTTCCTCAGCGCGTACAGCGCTGTCAACCAGGGCCACTGTCATCCGAAGATCGTGGCCGCCCTTGTGGAACAAGCACAACGGCTAACTCTGTCGTCGCGTGCGTTCTACAATGACGTCTTCCCGGTGTTTTCAAAGTTTGTCACCGAGGTTCGTTCGTTCGCTTCCTCCCCCACCCTCTCGCCGAGTCTGACAGCGGATATGTAGTTTTTCGGGTTCGACATGGTCCTACCAATGAATACGGGTGCTGAAGCCGTCGAAACAGCTTTCAAGATTGCGCGCAAATGGGGTTACAAAGTTAAGGGGATTCCACCGAACGAAGCATTGATATTGGGTGTATCCGAGAACTTCCACGGCCGAACTTTCGGTGCTGTCTCGATGAGCACAGACCCGGAATGTCGCATCAACTACGGCCCCTACATTCCGGGTATTGGCCCGATCTCACCTGCGACCGGGAAGACAATACGCTTCAACCACGCTGAGGACCTTGAGGAAGCTCTCGTGTCTCATGGCGACAAGATTGCTGCATTCTTGGTGGAGCCAATTCAGGGTGAAGCTGGTATCATTGTCCCAGATGATTCCTATTTGAAGCGGGTCAGGGAATTGTGTACTCAGTACAACGTCCTCCTCATTTGCGATGAGATTCAGACCGGTAAGCTACGACTGACTACCTCCTCACTCCTTGTGCTAAACAAAAGCAGGTATTGCCCGAACTGGCCGTCTCCTTTGCTTCGAACACTTCGGCATCAAGCCAGACCTTGTTCTCCTCGGAAAAGCCATCTCAGGCGGTGTATACCCGGTGTCCGCCGTTCTGGCCAGCAAGGAAATCATGTTGTGCATCGAGCCTGGCACCCACGGATCTACCTACGGCGGCAATCCTTTGGGCTGTGCAGTGGCCCTTGCCGCGCTTGAGGTCGTGCGCGATGAGAAACTAACCGAACGAGCACAGACCCTCGGCGAGCGTTTCCGTGCTGGTCTACACTCCCTCAACCACCCTGCAATCAGTACGATCCGCGGAAAAGGCCTGCTGAACGCTGTGGTGATCGATGAGACAAAGACATTTGGTCACTCGGCATGGAATCTGTGTCTAATCCTCAAGGAGAAGGGTCTGCTGGCTAAGCCGACCCATCAGAATATCATCCGGCTGGCACCGCCGCTGGTGATAACTGAGGAACAGATCGACCAGAGCATCCAGATATTCCGGGAGGCGCTTGAGGCGCTGCGTACATGGGAAGAAGGACTGGTACAAGAGGAGGAGAGGACTTATGTCAGTATCCTCGATGATTAGGTTCCGAACAACTTCCCAAGACCGGACGGATATCATCGGCGTTTTGTTTTTTTACTTTTTGTTTTTTCTTATGGGGTTTTTTCCTTGCTTCTGTTCTGTATTCTGCTTAAAAAGATAATTATGGGTGGGATGGGCGTTTCTGTACATTGTACTGTACATACCTATTCCATTGGTCATTAACTGTGGTAACTGCATGGACAGGTTGCATTGGGCGGCGGCGGCGGTGAATTGAAGGCGAGGGGCATTGAAATTGTTTGTACATTGATATGAGATATGAGTAATTAAGCCTCGTAATGTACCCCTGGAGAACCTGCATTCGCGGTCTTTTTGTAAAGTGCTTTGTGAAACAACTCAATAACCTGCTTGATGTTCATCTCTTCCCTGCCCCACCTATTTACGGTAGAATCAGGATTAGGTTTCTTGGATGCATGAGGCTCCCCTCTGCCCCGCCATAAGCGAGCTCCCACAAACCGTCCTCTACTACATCCAATCCATCCGCTGCCAACCACAACCCATCCCATCATGCCGCCCCCACAAGAAGAATCAAAAGTCGTCGAAGAACCCGCAACTTCACCCAACCCCGCCGGCGAATCCGAAGATGAAGCTCCCGAGGAGGGTGACGCCGAGGCCTCCACTTCCTCCGCCGCAGGAAAGAAGAAAAAGTCCAAGAAGAAGAGCAAGGGAAAGAAAGCTGCTACAGAAGAAACTGGAAAGCCCCTGCCCAAGAATGTCGTCGACGATATCTTGAAGCTCAACCCTGCGCTTGCCAACGAGTTCCAGGGAATGGATAGGTCCAAGATTGAGGAGCTGATCAAGGGGTTGAAGCTACAGGAGGTCGCTACGGGGTTGGTGAGTGCGCTTTGATGTCACTGGATGGTAGATAGGCTGATGTGGTGTGCGCGGTAGGCTGCAGGCGGGAAGAACCAGAAGGATATGGCGAGCTACAAGTTTTGGGCTACACAACCTGTTGCGCGATTCGGTGTGGAAGTTTTTTTAGTCCCTGAGGTTTAAATTGTTGAATGCTGATGCCTGGGGTGTGTAGATGAGCCGGAGATAGAGCGGCCAGATGGTCCCGTGCAGAAGGAAAACCCAGATGTTCCTGCAGAAGGACCGGCGTTGTTGGACGGCTTTGAGTGGGTGACGATGGATCTGACGGATGATCACCAGGTTTTTTGCTCCTTCTTTGAAGCCGAGGAATCGGTTCTCTGACCGCCGGTTTGCAGATGAACGAGGTGTATGAGCTCCTCACTGGCCACTACGTCGAAGACCAAGAAGCAATGTTTCGTTTCAACTACTCCGCGTCTTTCCTCGACTGGGCGCTCAAGGCTCCCGGCTGGCTGAAAGAATGGCATGTCGGTGTCCGTGTTGCTACCTCTAAGAAACTCGTCGCTTTCATATCGGGTATCCCCGTCAACCTCAAGGTTCGAGATAATGTCATCAAGGTCTCGGAAATCAACTTCCTCTGCATCCACAAGAAATTACGGTCCAAGAGATTGGCCCCAGTGCTTATTAAGGAGATTACTCGTCGCTGCAACGCAGAAAAGATCTGGAATGCCATCTACACGGCCGGCATCGTTCTACCGAAACCAGTAAGCACGTGCAGATACTTCCACCGCAGTATAAATTGGACAAAGTTGCACGAAGTTGGATTCAGTCCTCTCCCGCGTAACAGCACCAAGCCTCGTCAGGTAGCAAGATATGCTTTGCCAAGCGAGACTAAAACCAAGGGTCTCAGAGAGATGCGGGTAGAAGATGTAGAGCAGGTTCACAGTCTTCTCTCGCGTTACCTGGCACGGTTTGATATGGCGCCGCAGTACGATGTGGAGGAGATCGAGCATTGGTTCGTGCACAAGCCTGGAAAGGAGAGGGTTATCTGGACCTATGTCGTTGAGGACCCTAAAACTAAGAAGATCACTGATATGTTCTCATTCTATGCCTTGGAATCTTCCGTCATCGGAAACAAGAAGCATGATCTGATCCGTGCCGCTTACCTCTTCTACTACGCCTCAGAGGTTGCATTGACGGAGGGGAGCACAAGGAAGGATCTCAAAATCCGGCTGAACGAGTTAATCAATGATGCGCTGATTCTGGCAAAGAGTGTAAGCCATCGTCTTACATTTTTTGATAGTCGTGGTTGCTGATATCGTGCGTGCGCAGCTCAATTTCGATGTCTTTAATAGCCTTACCCTTTTGGATAACACTCTGTTCCTCCAGGATCAAAAGTTTGGTGCTGGTGACGGGCAGTTGCACTATTACTTGTTCAATTGGAGGACTGCATTCATCAGAGGGGGTGTCGATAAGGAGAACAATATTGACGAGAAGAATGGAAGTGGGATTGGAATGGTGATGCTGTAGCGACCTGTGCGATGGTAGTGGTGGCGGACATGCTCTGTAGATTCGTGCTGAGACGGTCTTATAACACAATGAGCTGGTTTTTGGTGACGGTCACATAAAAAGGATGTACACTCTGCTTTTCATTGGGTGGCCAATGGTGTTAGACTTTTGCGTTTTTGAGTCCGAAAGAAAGAAGTATAACGAGAGGATGCAGGATTATACACGCGTAGATCAACTTCGTTGTTAGGGTTGTTGGGTCTTCAATAGAGTTCCGTGGGAATTCGTCAAAATGGCTCATTCTAGATCACTCGTATGACCCCGTGACGAAATCTTGGCGTGGTTTCGTTTTAGCTTCCTTCTACTTTGGGTTTCACGTCCACTCAGAAAAAAATTACGCCCCTCCTCTCATTCAGCTCCCACTTTCCACTACCAACTGCAATCTAATCTATTCTATACTGCTCCCTCTAACCTTTGCCAACATCCATTTACGAAGCTCTAATTAATACGACATTAGCGAATAATCTAATCTTGGGGGACTTTCCAACTCCCAATCACTCACGCGACATCATCTTCGTCCGATGATATCCATTGCACCACCATCTAAACTCCCTTTCCCCAACGCAATGCCGTCAGCGGCGGGGAAGAAACACGACCGCGATGACGGCCCTTCAACACCAACTTTAGCGTCGACCTCGAAGAAACGAGTACGGTTTGCGAGCGGGGTTATCGATAAGAAGCGGGTGCAACCGGAGAGTGATGGGGAGGATAGTGATGCCACCATTACTTCTACTACTACTACTACTTCTGAGCAGCAGCAGCTGGTAGTGAAGAAGCAGAGAGTTGGTGGCCCATCGGTGAGAAGTTTATTTAGAAAGTTTGTAGTCAATGCGCTAGATGAAAGGGCAATTGTCGGTTCCTCCTCCTCCCCTCTCTTCCTTTCCGGTGGTGGTGCTGATGTGGTATCTATCTACCAGGGAAAACTTACACGTTATGAAGAGCTGCGTCACAAGTTCCAGGCGGACCCTGCGGATGTGGATGTGGATGAGGGTTCGACACCACCGTCGAGTCAGGAGCTGCAGATGACGCTGAGTGCACTTACGAATGTTGTTTCTCGGCTCGATAATAGTTGTGCGGCATTGTTGAAGGATATCATTGCTGCTAGCTGGGTGGGGCGGGATGGGATGTTTGTGTCTGCTTATGTACGGTTTCTGGGAAATCTGGTGAGCGCACATGCGAATTATATGGGTGTTGTGACGAAGATGTTGGTGGGGAATCTTGCAATGCTACCGAGAGAGTTTGGGAAGCTCCCGGGGTATCCAGTCGTCGATCGGAATACGATTTATGACCGCGTTCACTATGCGCTGCAGTATATTCTGGAGCTGGTTCCGACTGCGGCGACCTCAACATTATTTCCACAGCTCGTCGCGGAGTTCCCGCATAAGAGTGAGAGGAAGCTAGAGCATACCCTTTACCTGGCTAATCTGCTAAGAGTCGTGGAGTACGTCCCTGCCCTACGGAATAAGCTTCTATCAGTCATTACAGACCGCATCATCAAGATCGATATCGAGATACAAGTAGATTTAGACGAGCTTGAAGACGACGAAGGTGAGGAGCTAGAAGCGGAGCTCACGGGAGCTGCATTGGACGACAAGGATATCACTACAGTCGACGACGAAAATGATGACGAGGAGGATGAAGGTAGCGCAGATGATGATGAGGAGGATATAATGCAAGACTCGGTTAAGAGCCTGAAGGAAACAGTTGACAAGCTTGACTGCATGCTCGACCTACTCTTCAACTACTACTCATCCAGCTTTCCAGAAGTGGACAAGGACCCAAATAATCTCACAGCCAGCGCCATCAATACGTTTGAGATGATTCACGGCTTCTTTAACACCACTATCATGCCAACATACCGATCGAGATATACTCAATTCCTCCTTTTCTGGGCAGCACAAAAAGCCCCACGGTTCTCGGACCATTTCTGCGTCTCGATGGTTGAGAGAGCTCTCGATAATACGAGACCGGTTGGAACCCGACAAGCGGCGGCTGCCTACATTGCCTCCTATGTTGCGCGGGCAAAGCTCATGCCTACGAAAGACGTCCGTGCCGTGGTACGAATCCTTTGCAGATGGTTAGGAGAGTTTGTGGATGTGCGATCTGTCGACTGCAGCGGTCCGGATGTCAACAAATTCCGCCCGTTTTATGCAGTTGTACAGGCGATCATGTACATCTTTTGCTTCCGCTGGCGTGAGCTACGAGAAGAATGTGAAGACGAATGGGGTGTTGTGGAAGCTTCTTGGACTGCCGGGTTGGACGTGATGCAGAAAGTCATCACTAGTCGATTCAACCCTCTCAAGGTACCTCTCTCCCTATTACTGGTCTTTCCACAGTGGCTGACTCCTCACCCCCCTCCAGGTGTGCTCGCCAGCAGTTGTGGACATGTTCGCAAAAATCGCAAACCACCTCCAGTTCGTGTTCTGCTTCACTATAATTGAACAGAATAAACGCCGGGGCCGCGGGAGAGAGGAAGAAATGCTGGATTCATATTTCCCGTTTGATCCCTTCCTACTGAAAAAGAGTCGGAAGTGGATCGACGAGTGTTATGTCGTCTGGACCCCGGTTCCGGGTTTGGAGGACGAGGAGGAGAGTGATAGTAGTGATGAAGAGGAGGAGACGGAAGCAGAGGGGGATGGGGAAGATGATGATGAAGAGGAGGGTACTCAGCGGGGTAGTCCTTGAAGCAGAGATGACGTTATGAATGTGGATGGGATTGCATTTTCAAACGGTGTTTGATTTTTTTTCTTTTGCGAACTTATATAGTTATTTACTTGGGAGGATCGTCAACACACAAAAAGTTTGGGATTTCTAGATTATTGCTGGTGGGGTATCACATCTTTTTTTTTTTTGGCGTTTTATTGATAAAGCGATGGAAGCTTTTTTTGTTTTGTGGAGTTCGGCCTTTTTGTATGTTGTTTTTTTTTTTGCGTACATGAAATGTGACATATTGTACGGTTGCGCTGCTGGATAATGGCTTCAAGTTGTTATACTATGAGCTATGAGTTGTGTTTCGTAGATTAAGAAAATGGTTCTTGCATCGAAAAGATGGTTCTTATACTGAAAGCATGGTCCGCGATATTCAGCAGGCGTTTCTTTCATCCACATTTGGGACTTAAAGATCATCGAGTGACAATATGTAGAGGGTTGCAATGAATTGGTTCCTTGCATTTAATTTAAATTTGCATCTCTTCAACCTCCAGAATCTTCAACACTTAATTCTACCCTACATCCATCATCCATTCTCCATAACTTCTAATTGCTACCATGCATCTCATTAACACCATTACCCATCAAAGTACTTTTTTTTTTAAAAAAAGTCCCAAATAACAAACAAATGCTTCCCCAAAAACGCCTCAGAACCCCCCAAAAATCCAATCGCGCATATTCACATATCTACTTCTCATGCACCAAATCAATATTCGGCTGCGCACCCAAAACCCATCCCAATCCCCCAGCAAGACCCCTCGTAACCATCCCACCAACAATATCCCTCTTCCTCTCCCTCGCAGCATGACTTTCATTCCCACCTCCAATCCCCCACCCCCTACATCCCCCCCTCCACTACCACCCAAAACCCTCGCCGCCCCCCGTGCAACCTCAAACAAACTCTGCGGCGCCTCACCCTCTTTCGACACCGACGCTCGTCTCGCAGTCACAAGCCCAAGCTTTGCATGTTCCTCCTCTGCTTTCTCTTCTCGTTCCAGCAGCACCTCAATCTCTTCTTCATTCCTGCGCCACTGCGCCAACACATCTGGTGCCGCCTCGGGGGACAGTATGCAAGTGCCCAAGCCAGAAGCTCACGTTTCTGTTCCAGTAGCTTCAGGGCAGCAGGACCAAGTGGGGTTGTCCCGCGAGGGCGCTGTAGGAGCTTCCGAAGCGGCCGACTAGGAGTGACGTTCTCCAGAGGGTGCTGCGGGCTTCGTCGCTGGTAGAAGCGTAAGGGAGAAGCCGCGATGTGATGTATGCGTATGCGGTTTCGAAGTCTTCTTCTCCTAGGGCGGCTTCAGTACACATTCCCAAGACTTTTACTTCCACGGCAGAGGTATCAGTGCCAGTGGTGCCGAAGACGAGGTCTTTGCCGATTGTGATTAGGGCGTCGGGTTTTAGGAAGGAGCGGGGGTTGGAGTCGAGGAGTTTGGAAATTAGGGAGAGGGGATCGGGGTGGATGCGGATTTGGACGGGGAGGAGAGGGGTGTTGTGGGTGGAGGGGAGGTGATAGGTGCTTAGAGCGTGGACTGCGGAGATGAGGGAGTCGGCACGTTCGAGGGCGGGGGTGCGGAGAGTGTGGGGGTAGAGGGTGCGGATTCTGTTTTGTTCGGGTTAGTTGATAGAACTGGGAAAGTTGGAGGAGGGAGGAGGGGTTCACGTTTGTAAAGCATGCTTCATTCTCCCCCGGGTTTTGTTTCCGTTAGTAGCGTTATCCACGAAATCGTTGAATGCGGCCAGAACACACTTCTCTACGTCCACTAGAGGGAGGTCGGATGTAGAGCTGTTTGTAACGTAGATATCACGGACTAAGGCGAACCTAGTTCCGGCCAGCATCCCCGCAAGAACTAGGCGCTCGACGTCCTCGGCGGTAAGTTTTGGGAGCACGCCAAACTTCCGCAACCAACGTGCGCTGTTGCGGATCTTCCCCCAGCTTGCGTCGTCGCGTGTATTCCAGTCAGTTCCAGAGCGCACAAATTGTCGCAGCACGGCACTCTGAATATCGGCAACTCCCTCGAGCCGTATCCGCACCGTTTCAGCTACTGGACGTCCCAACAGTGCAGAGGAAGTGATGACAACATCCAGCAGCCCCAACGTCGCTCTGGAAGGCGCAAAAAGTGGGTTCTCCTGCTCTCCCAAATCCCCAACCTTCTCTGGTAGTTTCCCCTCTGGTAACTCTAGCAATGATGCGATCCGCCGATGCACTGAATGCATTCCCTCCCACGCTTGTGCCTCGCTCTCTCTCTCAGTGCAGTGGTAGCAAATCTTCATCGCCCACCGCGCCCATTCCTCTCGCACCTCCTCGGGCGGCGTCCACTCGTTGATAACTGTTATCACTCTCATAAATGGCAGAGCCGATAACCGCGCCCACACATGTCTCCACTCCCGCGCATCCCTGACACTCAAATACGGCTCTACTAGCTCCTTGAGATCCCGCACCACCGTGTCAGGGTCCACAATCAACACCTCCAACGCTTCTTCAACCTGTAACCCCCGGAACGTAGCTAGGTCTGGCGTCAGCTCCCGTAGAAACTCATACACCAGCTTATACAACACCTGCACCGTCCCAACATAGAGCTGCTGCACGGGCGGTAGCCCCGAGAACGATAGTAACAACTCGGTTACAATCGAGAGTGCGCCCGTTTCGGCATCGATAAGATCCGCACGGGTAGTAAGAAAGGCTATTACCAGATCCACGGGCGTGTCGCAGGATGGTAGCTGTGGGAGAAGTCGTTGTACCTTCGCTGTGGCAGACTTTTCGGAGAGGTTTGTCACAGCGGATGTATCGAGCTTTAAGCTGACATCTTCGAAGTTCAGAGGTTGCTGGGCGAGAATGTCATTGAGGATCGGTAAGTAGGATTGTGGTGGGGCTGTCTCGGGGAGGAAGAGGAGGACGCGGAGAACGGTTTCGGGGGTGAAGACTGTATGGTGGTGGGAAATGAGGAGGCGTAATCGAGGGATATCAGAGGCAGAAGCGAGGGAAGCTGCAAGGAGGATGGCTTTTACGGCGGAGAGTTGTGGCGGTATTGGTGAAGGCATTGTTGTTGAACGAGTTAGAGATAAGGATAACTAGCGACGTGGAACTTTTTAGAGCTTCCTATTGATTGCGGCTCTGTCGCAACGTCATGAAGCACTCAGGAAAATGGCTTGGCATGGATGATAGATGATGATGGGACCGGGGCCGCTTCAAGTCATTCCAGCGAAGTTGCGGTGTAACATTTCATTTAAAATTGGCATTGCCCCTTGAAGAGAAACAGATACAAAAATTGCACTGGCTGTTAAGACTGTTAATATACAAAACGCCACAAATTCCAGACCCCTAAGACAAATCAAACAATTGCATAGAATCCCAATTCCCCAGCCCTTCCTACGTATACTCCAACCGCTCCAATTAAACCGTAGGATAGAAATTAATCGAACAAGCTCAAAATTCACTAGGATGAAGTACATCAATTATCGATCTTCAATACTCAACCCAACATATACTTACCTCATCAGCTAGGGAGTGGGAGCACACAACGCAACTGTGGCACAAATGGCCTGGCAGGAACCGTACGCAGTGTTGCAAGCAATGACGGTAGCAGGAGCAGTCGCACCCAAGGTAGCGCCCCAGGTGGCTCCTGCGGCGGTATAACATGCCATAACGATACCTGCACATCCTGCTTGACAGGCAGCGTAGGCAAGAGGGCCGGCTTGAGCTCCGGAGGCGGAAAGAAGGGCAGCAGTGACGATGAGAGAGAGCTTCATTGTGGATGTTTAAGATGTTGGAACTTTACTTTGGTAATTCGGATAGTTGGATGGTTTTGGGATGAAAAGGCCGTGGAGGAAGTGCTTAGATGGTGAAGAAGCGGAGAGGGAGGAATAAGAGAGTAGGAGAAGGCAATATTTAAGTAGGTCCAGACAAAGAAAGGGAGGCTGGAAATTCGTCCAAGGCCCGAGATTGTTATCACCAAATCAAACTATAAACCAAAACTGCAATTAAACCGAGTGAGCCACCCAGATTGTGGCCGGTCGCTTAAGATAGAAACTCGAGGGCTTTCGGCGAGAACAATCGGGAAGCCGGTTCTGTGGGTGTTAGTTCGTTGATACATGTGGCGCAAATTCTTGTTTTGAAACCTACATAGAGTGGGCTGATCTCGTTGTGAGCACGAGACCTGCCACGTCAGTCTTCAGTTTTCGCATGAATGGCACGGCTAAATCTACAAATCAGGTGTTGCATATTCATTTATTGGATAGTCGGTACCAGTGAGAGTTGCGGGGTCATGCAAGTAGCATTCCAAAACCTCAGTTTTCGCTGATTACTTTCCATGTCAAATCTTGCAGATAGATGGGTTTGCTTAAGATCGCAGCGATGATCGATCACATTCCTAATGCTAATGCGCTACTCCCATAAAGCGCCTATGGGATACGCCCGTCATAGGATCAGCCGCAACTTAGCCGCCGTCCACTCGGAGTGAACCACGTTATGCAGTAATCCTAGCCGATGATGAATGGAACACTGAGAGTGGCGGTGCAATTTGTAAACGTAATTGAGGTCCTTAAATACGCTAGATCGCCAGATCGATGTAGAATCTCCGCTGCGGGGACATACCTGAAGAAGGATGAAAAACGCCGACATTGCTCCTGCCTCCATCCTGTGGCTCCCCGATAATGGCGAAACTAACGCTATCCAACATATGCCCAACGGTCGTCTAAACCACCCAGTCCTTGTGCTTTCAAACCCCGATATCAAGCTACCGTCTTCCACGACTACCAACATCCAGATCCTCATTGTACGCCATGTCGTCATCCCCACTCCACCATGCTAATGCTATCAGATCACAAGTTTCAAAGAGACTCCACTCGTGGATAAATTTCCAGGTCAAAACCCCTGGGCCAAAAGTAAACGCAGCGAATATCTACCTCTCAAGCGGAGCCCTCCCGAGCCACATCCCGACAGTGGATTAATACTGGAAGTGCGCGTCAAGGGCACACCACAAGTTCCTAGAAACCGCCAGTCCTATGTACATATTGTCGCCCCGAGTTCTGTGGCCAATCACCATCTTAAACCTTTATCGAACGGGACGACGCGGTTATCCCCTGAAGCTTTCAAACTGGTATTAACTAAGATGAAGGAACTTCATCCTACGGTGGTGATTCAGGAGGATGTAGTGATTACAAAGAAGCCGAAGAAATTGCTACCACTATTTCCACCACCAATTGTTGCTCCCAAAACTGAAGGCAGGACCCGTAGAGGTACGTTAGTGGCTGTTACAGTGGTTTTAGTGGTTAAGGAGACGCTCTGGCAAGAATTTAAAGTTACAGAGACTAATTTAGGATACGTTGCTTGGACAGGTGAGATCAAAACTCAACGGAGAGCTCGATTATCGTCGCGGCATCTCGCCAGCCTTCAGCCCGTGAAACCCAGCAAGAGAGACGATAGCCAGGACTCTAGTCTTTCTGCAACATCGGGGCCAAGTGGTACAACCGGCCAAAAGGTCACTTTTGCTGAAGTTGTTCGACCTAGTCACTACACACAGGTTGCTACGGCAACCCCAAAAAACCCTAGATACGGAACCTCTGCTACAGCAACCCCCGCAAATTCCAGATATGGAACCTCTACTACAGCAACCCCCGCAAACTCTAGATATGGAACCTCTGCTACAGCAACCCCCGCAAATTCCAGATACGGAACCTTTGCCTCGTCCCTCCCCAGCAGTGCCCCAACAACTCCACCTGCACAACCCACCTATAACCCTTATTTTGATGCTTCACCAACGTATACGCCGACACGGCAAGGTACTTCAAACTACCCCCGATACAACACCCCCTACAGCTATGCTCCTCATCTCGAGCGTGGTGGTTACACAGTGGATCGAAGCACTCGTGATGACGATTGCAGCGGCTGCGGCGCATTTTTTACTCTTTTGTTTTTTGTAGCAGTTGTTACTGGGTTAGTGTACTTTAAGGGGTCTTTGGGATGATTAAGCTGGTCTTTCACTTTCATGCCGTGGCCATTTTGGTGAGCGTTGTTATTTATTCTTAGATCGTTTCTTTTGGTGTCAGTTGCGCCTGGGTGAATGTGACATAGCGTACGAGTATTTGTACATGTGTTGTATAAATAGCAGTTACAATGCTCGACTTTTATGCGGAACGGTTCTTCGTCCAGTACTCGTGACTCATTGACCGGCTTCCTTACGTCCAGTGCAGTCAATATCGCTTCAGTCAACCACAGAAATGACAATACAGTGCTTGCATCTCCCATACCGGTATACATCCCTCTTAAATCCAGCCATCGGAACCGATTGATATAGTTTGTTCCACTGTCATCATGCGTATGGCTAATGGATTCTGTGTTGTTTGCTACCTCCTACTTCTTTCAAAACAGACCAAGGGAATTAGTCTATCCACGCTAAACCTGATAGATCCTTTCCACAGCATTGTAGGAGAAACAGAGGGAGAATCTATGGAAGTTTAAGTGTTGGCAAGGAGCGAACCCCCCAATAAATGGCGGGCCGCAGAACGAATTTGTTGCAAGGCATATTGAGTTCCGGTAGTCTGAGAGACTAAAGTTTCGGAATAAGAAGGTGATTAATATGGATCCAGAACGGTGAACGTTGGAAGTTGACAGCACCCCTAACCCAGATATTTTTTAATTAAACTCCTTATGTTCAGAAGCATTGTCCAACCATCATTCTTGCTATGTGATAAACGCTCTGCATAAGGGCCCACCAGAAACCTGGGCTATATTAATCGCGTTAACTAATTGTACTTACTGCAGTGTGCTCCAATCCAACCAGATTTGGCTCCGTTTGGCGTCATGTAGAAATCGGTGGCTCTATGCGTTGGGCTCAGGAGCAATGGCGATGCTTTTATTCCTCACCTACTCGAGGGTTTATTGGGTAGTTCGGTAGTTGCGTGGGTAGCATTGTTTGGTTACATCAGATTTAGGGCTGACTATCCGTCGATGCGCATATGCAATACAGATCTGAGTTTTGGCTGTACTGCAGGTTAAGCTTTCACAGCTCCAAATATCGTAAGGGCATAAATGGACAACATCTCGTCACAATTACTGTCTTCGAATTGAAATGAGGAGGCTCAGTAGGACGCCGGTGCCATTCACAAAACGGTTAGGGTGTGCTTCAGGAGACGTCAGCGCTCGACCCGTGTTTAAAAATACAATGGACCTGTCGATGCGCCGATCTACCCTCCCGCTCATTGCTAGAAGCTGCATACAGTTATCTACTGAATACCCCCACACAGCCTACGAAAGGCCATGAAGGTTGTGAAGTTGTAATTGAGACTAAGAAAGTGGTGAGGGAGAGTTTGGGTGTGTGAATTAGAAGATGCGACGGAGAAGTTCTCTGTGAATGATGATTGGTGAGCTGAGAAATGCTACGTGATTATATACTGGCGTCGAATTAAGTCTTCCTAGTATATAATACTTGGAATACAAGGCTAACGAAAATGTTCAGGTGAAAAGGAAATTGCAGGTCGGGAAATCTATGGTACTTTACTTAGTTTGGCCTAGATCTAAGTATATTGTATCATACGGTCCACGGAGACCTAAAGCTACCTAGTCATCAGCTCCTCAAAATTGCTCTCAAAACAATCTGTATAAATAGTTCAAAACCATCCAGAATTCGAGTTATTTACTCCTGTTGAATCGATATGACAAAAATCTGGTGATGATCTGTGACCGGCGCTAAACCTAGTCACACAAAGCACAACTATTTCAGGTAGTTCGTTTTCTGTAAATTCATAATCAGATGGAGACGTTATGGGTTGAGTGGCAGTAACTGGTGATAGATCACCAGAGCGGACGGTATAGTAGATGCGCGCTGTCCGTGCTGATAAGGAATTCCTCTGGGCAACGAAGTACAATGGTGTTCCATGACTACAAGCTCGAAACCTGCGGTTTTCTCACCCTTTTGTGCCTTTAGGATCTAGATAATCTGAACAAGATGGCGGAAATTCCCGCACCTACCAGAACCGATCGCTTGGCTCAACTGGTGCTATAAACACTAGGTGCTACGAACACCAGTTCCGAACCTCAACTCAACGTGGTATAAGTGCTAGACTACAGGTGAATGGTGCTGCAATCACTAGGGCCTCCTCCCAATCAGTGCTGTAAATACCGGTTGACACTTCAAACGCTAGACTGCAGATTCAAGGCTTGCGATACTTACTCTTTTGCCATTTGGGTGACTGATTTGGGACCTACACAATGGTTGGGATCTATCCATATACAAGAACAAATTACTTGGCTCATTTGGTGCAAAAAACACCTGGTCCAGTAAACACTGGGTTCGAAACCTGTGCAAAAACGCCAGACGGTGGTACAAACACTCGTACTAAGTGCTGTAAACACCAGTTAGCGCTACAAACAACAGACTACGAGTCGATAGCGCTGCAAACACCAGACACCTCTCGTTGAGTGTTGTAAACACCCGGGTTGGCATTACAAACGCCAGGCTCCAGGCTTAAAATCTACGATGCTCACTCTTTTACCTCTTGATATCTATCTTATATTGCTCTCGTTCCGAGATTTTCTGGTC
This sequence comes from Trichophaea hybrida, assembly GCA_015178995.1. Classification (NCBI taxonomy): domain Eukaryota; kingdom Fungi; phylum Ascomycota; class Pezizomycetes; order Pezizales; family Pyronemataceae; genus Trichophaea; species Trichophaea hybrida. Next base: position 176,384 of record WHVE01000020.1, read on the forward strand.
GTTCGCAAACCTGCTCCCTAAAAAGACGGCTAGTTTTCCAGCGCAGCCCTAAATCAAGCCCATATACAATGGCGGAGATCTTTTCATACACAAGAACTGATCGCTTGGCTCAGTTGGTGCTATAAACACCAACCACGCGAGATCGAAACCTCACCACCAGGCTCCCAGAGTTTGAAACTTTATGGCGGTATAAACATCGAATGATGCTACAAACACCATTGTTGTAAATACCGGGATTGGCGCTACAAATGCCAGGTTGTAGGCTCAAAACCTGCGATGTTCACTTTTTTGCCTCTTGAGATCCTAGATTTGCCAGAACAAGATTTTGAGAATCACTACATTTACAAGAACCAATAACTTGGCTCAGCTAGTGCTATAAACACCAGGTGCTGGGAACACGGGTTCGAAACCTCATGGTGCTATAAATACCATACCAAGTACATTAAGCATTGGGTCGGGCTTGGCGCAATAAACGCCTGGCGCTAAAACCACTGAAGTTTGCGGTATAAACGCCAATCGTAGGTTCAAAATTTGCGCATGCGATTTTCAATCTTTTTGTCTCATGAGATCCTAGATTTATCTGAACATAATAGTAGAAATCACTACTTACATTACAAGAACCAATCGCTATCTATAGGCTGCGCAAGCACGTGTGGTCGCATTTTCGGAATTGCTGGTTCGCTGAAGTTTGGCCAATCGTTCATTCCTTCAATTTCTGACTCAACTGACAGAACTTCTGAGTTGTTCAAAATGTCCGTTACACATGCCCTCTTTCATACCCCGCTTCATCCAGCACTTCATTCGAATCCAAGCATCCTTTCTCTTTAAAGGCAGCTACTATTCAGAGCAGCCAATTTTCCAGCTAGTTAACAACAAACCGGTCGCAAAAATGGACGTTACAGAAACCATCATTGTTCCAGACGGCGACACGATTCTTCACGTAACCTCCGGCGCCGAGAGCGCCCGCTATCTCGTGTGCTCGCACGTTCTCTGCACGAGCTCAATCGTATTCCGGAAAATGCTCGGGAAGAGCTCCAACTTTGCCGAAGCGGTTGCCTTGCGGGAGTCGCGGGCTGAGCCGGTTTTTGTAAGTCTGGAAGACGATCCGGCGGTCATGGGCATCATACTTCGAGTGGTGCATTTCCTGCATAAGCAAGTCCCTCGGACATTGTCGGTCGATCAACTGGTCCAGGCTGCTATTATTTGCGATAAATACGGCCTTTATGAAGCGTTACAGCTTATCTCCGAGACTTGGACAAAGGCCGTGAGCTGGAGGTCGGCGAACCATCCAGAGGACTGGCTGTTGATCTCCTGGGTGTTCGGACCTGAAGCTATTTTTACGAGTACATCGAGAGCTCTCATTCTGAGCGGTTTGTTGGATCCCAATGGTGATCTTGTGTTTGGGGAATACAAGGGCTCCTTACATGAATGCGTTCCCTCGAGTATTTCAGGTACATAGAGCACCTCTCCAAGAATAAATGTGCAGTGCTAATCCAAGGCTATCCATAGTGGAAATGATCAAACGGCGAGATCTGTTGGTCAGGTCGGTTCAGGCGCAAGTCAAAGATCTCGAGTCCAAGTTTCTCCGTAAGGATTGGCAGTCAAAAGCAATATGTCCCTTGGGCAAGACGCAATGCGATTCCTTGCAATTGGGACTCCTTTACAGGTATCTACTAGTCAACGGGGCTTTCACCTGGAGTGTCAGTGTAAATGCCGTCAGAGATGCATTGAAAAAAATCCCTACATTGCAATACGAAACTGCCAATGTGACCACCGGACCTCATTGTCCTTACTGCGTAAATAAAAATGGCAGCCATTATTACAGCTGTTCTGGTATTCATAAATCTACAACCCAGCCTACACACACCGACTGCAGTTGGGTTCCGAAGCTTCACCAATTTGTGGACACCGCTATTAACCAAGTAAAGGGATTTAATTTCTCAGAGTTCTCGTCTCGGACTTGGGGTTAGATGTAATTACATATCTTTCTTTGAAGGGAAGCTGCAACTCGGTCATAGCCTGTTATCATTGATGAAATTTGTATTAGGTTCTATTGTAAAGAGACTGGGAAGGGGTGGAGTACTTTCAATGATTTGAGTTTTTGCGAAGTAGATAAAGCATTAACGTCATATGTTTGTTAGGGAGTATGTGGTGGATGAGAGATGTTGAATTAAGGTGCGGAAGCTAGGTATCCTAATATACATAGGCGAGGTGAAGCCGGGACGAAACCCATGGTCACGTTGTCCTTGTCTCTTCAATGATTCGAAAAACTAATATATGCCCCAACCTGTTCTTGAAAACCCAAGCAAGTCACATTCCTCTGCTTGCAGGAGTTTTTGAAAGTAGCAAGGTGATGTGCCGGTACTCCTTTGGTGAGAAAATTGATTAGCTGGTTACGGCGGTATTGCTCGAGGGGAAGTCAGAATAATACCCTTGGATAGCAAAAACTTTAATCAAATCGCCCTTCTGTACCGCATCACTCAGTCTCCTGGATATTTTCCAAAAGAATGAGTTGTGTGCCTGACTAATATTGCAGCGTAGCATATACGCACAGCACCGAACAGAACGAGTGCATGAACGATGAATAGAAGGTGAAACAGCATGATATCAGGAGATGGGCAATAGTACAATTAGGAGGATAAGAGGAATACCTAGAAGGAGAAGGCTTAGCTAGCGGAGAGGACGAAAAGACTATCGATTGTCAAGCACTCAAGCTAGCACCGGGCCTTCTCTTAATGCGGCCTTCTAGAAGTTGGATTTCCAGGTATGACAGCGGTTCTCCCCGCGCCACAACTCCCCACTCCATGCGCATGGACAAGTAGTCATTGGGTATTCTGATGGAAAAACGGTGCTCCAGGTGGGCGATAGGAACGTGGGTTAGGTTTCCATCAAGCAGGGATACCCCTGATCTACTGATAGTGTGGTCAATTTACCTCACAAAGAAAGTACCTACTAAATACTTAGGTACCTTCCACCAACCCCCCTCACGCGTCGTCAACCTGCCATCAGACTCAGTACACAATGTCACCCCACATCAAGGCCGAGCCATCCAGGGGCGGGAGTCGAGTAGCCGTCAAGAAGGAGTTTGTGGCCACTGTAAAGCGCGAGAACACCGCCGCCGCTGCTGCCGTTACCGCCACTGTACCCCAGAATTCTGGACCTTCGAAAAGCAGCAGTAACGGAATGACATCCAATAACAACAACGGTACGGCATCCAATAGTAATACCCAGCAACCGGGGGGGGACAAGAACGGTGCTGCATCCAATAATAACGCCCAGCAGTCTGGGGGAAACAAAAATGGCACTGCATCCAATCGCAACACCCGGCAACACGGGGCAAACAACGGAAATAGCAACATCCAGCAAAACAAGAGAAAGAGGAAGAACAAGCCACAACGAACACCCGAGGAATTGGCGACAAGGAGGGAGCGAAGTCGCCGAAACAAAGAAAACCACATTCGAGCAATGTTCCCATATTTACCATTTCCAGCCGCCACAAAACGATTCCATCGAGAGAGGGCAGCTAGGAGGCAAGCAAATCGTGTGGCAATTCGTACGAGAGAAGCAGAACGAGCTACAGAACTAGTACGACTTCAAGTCAATTCAAATACTATTCCAGTGAATAGGCCAGTTGCGATTCCCCGGCCAGTCGCACAACCGATACAGATGAATAGGCCGGTTGCGGTTCCCCGGCCAGTTGTACAACCGGTACAAGTAAATAGACAGCAGATCATTCCACCCCAACAGATCACACCGCTGCCAGACTATGTGAAATACCCCTTTGTCACAGATTGTCGTGACCGGAATAGGATCAGAGACGAAGTTAGGAGTAAAAATGAGCTCGAAGACGTAAGATACTTGTTCTCTTTCATCCAGCCTTTGGGGATTGTCTTCTATCTATCACTCTTTTACCGAGTGTTGTGTTCTCGCCGTGCTCCTCCGTACCCCGGGTCCCCTGTATATACCGATATCTCCGGGCCCCAGACCCGTCTGTGTATCCAACCATTCTCATGCCCCCACGCTTACCTGACTGATGGGTTTCTGTTTTCAGGCATGTTTTTCCCTCAATCCAGTCGTACCCGGCTATGTCTATGTTCCTAAAGGCAATGTATACATCACCCGCACAGCCAAGAAGTACACCAAAGAACTTGGAAAAGTAGTGTATATAGTACGCAACACCTCAAAGTCTCCACTCGGAATCCAAGTCCCCGAAGAAATCCATGAAAAAGCCGTGGAACACGAGAGATTGACTCGAGAAGACCGAGGCTACATTTTAAAACAAAAGGAAGCACGGCAGAAACGGGAAGCTCTGCAATGTTTGGAAGGCATGTTTGGGAAGATGCCCGAGAAAGATCGTGAGGATATTGTAGCCCACACTATGAAGACGGTCAGATCCCACTACTGTTCGGTTGATTTTCATTAGATGTTTCTTGACAGACGCTGACCCCAAGCAGTCGTCAGGTCGCGTCGGTCGCACTCAGAAAATATGCCTTCCCGAACGACTTCGCCTCGCCACAATTGCACATCTTCGACATAATCACACAGACTATGAAAAGCAATTACTGAAGATTTCGGATCGCAAATTTGGTAGGACAATTAGTAAGAGAGGCCCAGCCGGAAGAGCAGCCACGAAACTTCTTGACGAGGAGAAACATAAAGTAAGGAAAGCGGTATCGTCAAAAATTAAGGGAATATGGAAAAGCTGGGATCCTCCGATTCGTATTTGGGAATCGTTGAAGAAAGCCGACAAAAGAGAGTATATTGAGAAGGTCAAAGCGAAAGAGCGCCAGAGGCGGAGAAGAAGCGACTACTTAGAGAGCGAAGATGATTGGGTAGTAACCGACACAGAAGATGAGGAAATAACCGACGATTCGGATGAAGAAGAGGTTGATACTAGTGACGATTCTAGCTCCGATTCGGATATCCCAGTGATCTCGTCGCGCAAACCAAGGAGTAATAGGGCTACGTCGTCCCAGATCACGAGCAAGAAGCGGAAGGCTGTGTCTCATATCAGTTCAGAATTCGACAGCGATGACAGCAATTACGGTGACGCAAAGTCCGACAGGCAGAGCATTACCGCCAATCTCCGCCCCAGACGGCGACTCTGTAGGTCCAGCGACCAAAGCAACATCAAGGTGTTCTCGCCTCCTCGCTCGAAGGAAAATTCTGGGCATGAGAGTAAAGTCAAGGAAGAACCGGAGGTTATCTATATTTCTGATTAAACGCAGTGTTACACTGCGCATGCGGCATGCGCAGTCTTAAACATTGCAGTTTTATACCCGGCAGTTGTGCTTTTGAATTCTTCGGAGAGTTATTTGATTTCTGCAATGCATCTGGCTTTTTCATGCTGAGGCATTTTTTTGCATGGGAGATATCGGTCATCTTAATGGGTCTTTGTATGATATTTGTACTTCTGATTCTAATTTGCTGGTTCTGTCTCTGCACCAATACATACTGCTAGGGGACGTAAGACCATATACACATCGAATCAATGCCGCGTGGAAAAGGCTGAAACTGGCATCCCCTGCAATATCGTCAACCTGCATGTTTCGTTTCGTAGGATCGCCAACGCAGCCATACATTCACTGGTGGTACTAGCGTTCGAGACTAGTTCCTTACGATCCCAACTTCGAACACACACCACTCTTATCTGAAATGCAGCCAACGAGATCGTCAGAAATGCTCCGCCCACAAACCTGATGCCACACGTTGCTCTGTCCTTTTAATGTCCCCTCTCACCCCCCCATTCCTTTTCCCACTTGCTGTCATCTTTCAACGTAGGAACCTTATATATCGGGAATCGTTTTAAGAAAATCCGGGGGCATGCTTTTTAGTGCCCGTTACATATTACCAACTCTATCACCACCTCCATCATCATCATCATGATGGCAGCAACCCGATCAGGCTCCCTTCTCGACTACATATTCATAATCTTCAGAATCTTACAACTATTACTAGCCCTATCAATAATCCCTCTCTTCTCCCTCTTCTCTGCGCGCCTTGTCCGTCAGCACGTCCCACACCCTCCATATCAACTCGTTTTCTCTTTCATCATCGTACCTCCCCCCCCTCTTAACCCCTCATAGCTACTTAAGTTTGTAACAATACTAACCACCAATACAAAGACCCTCCTAACCTTTATCTACACCACCACTACTCTCCTCCTCCACGCCTTCGCAGCCCTACACTACCCCACCGTCGTCATCCTCGACACAACACTAACCCTCCTCTTCCTCGCCTCCTCAATCCTCCTCGGTCTACCCCTCGCACGACTTCCCTGCTCTTCCGTCCCAACTAGCAAAACCCCGCACACAGGGGATTACAAGCTCTGGATCACCGGTGTGCGGGCGGTATGTGTGCAGACGAAGGTAGCATGGCATCTGGTGATAATTCTTGGGGCTGTGTTTGTGGTGACGGGAGTGTGTGGATGGAAGATGATGTGGTGGCGGAGGAGGAGGATGCAACAAGGAGAAGGAGGAGTGCGGAGGGATGATGAAGAGGAGTTTATGCCAGTTGTTAAGACGCCGGCGTTGGATGGGGTTATTGGGGAGGGGAGTTTGAGGGAGGAGATTGAGAGGGGGTTGCAAGAGAATAGGTATACGCCTAGTCCGTGGGGGAGGAGGATGAGTCTTAGTATTAGTGTTAGGCAGGGGATATAATATGCTGAGAGGGGGGATATGTAATGTTTTAATCTGTGATGAATGACGATGTTGTTTAAGGGGGGTCGATGGAGATGTGTTTGTTCGGTTCTTTGAATAATTTTGTATATAGATACTTAGTTCCATTCACGACAACGGCTCTCTCTAATGCGCAGCATCTCCTGATGGATTCGACCGAGAAATTGGGCAGTATCTAGCAGGGAATTTTTTGATGTCTCGGTGCCGGGAATTCAATTCGGATGTGCTGTTGCCCTGTCACGTTGATATTCAACGACATATCAAGGCGCCGGCCAGAACCTACATAAGTAGTTAGGCGGAAGATTTCAGGTTACCTATTCACACCAGGGGTTACAAGGGATATAAAATTGACGATAGTGAAGCTAACTATCACTGGTATATTGACAGGGCCCAGAAGCTCGGCGAATGCTGGAACAGGGACACTGCATATTGGAATTGGAATAACCTCGGAATGCAAGCAAGCTTAACCGTAAGCTGCGGTTAGGGTTCGCCACGCTAAACAGCAACATCACCTCATCACCTGCGGTTCGTGTGTCAAAAACTTATCACAAAGCATAGTATATATCGGATGCAAGTCCCCCATTTAAGTTTGAAGCAACAAGATCTTTTTAGGGCATATTTGACGCTAGATATTCACAGAGAGCTTTGAAAAGTAACAATTGTGACCACAAAATGAGTTCAACCCATCCTATCCACAGTCAAATTTTGACACTAATCCTCTAAAATCCAGTCCTTTAATCCCGGTAGGGGTTATTCTTGTGTACTAGTTACTGACCAGCAGCATCATTCGCGTACTCAAGGGAAGTGGGGGAGAGCGGCCAATCATTTAGGTTGATGGCGTTATGCTAATACATGTTATTTCCCGTATGTTCTCGCGAGGAAGGATGGAATAAAAGATTTATACCTGTTCCTTTAGTGTTACCACTGCAGTAATAGCAGAAGATGGTGCTGGAGATGTAGCTGAAACCGCCGTGTCTTCCGACTGAGACAACGGCGATTGATATCCGACACCTTCTACGGGATTAGGTGTTTATGATTCTCCAGTCTCACCCTCTTTGGAGGATGTCTGTCGATCCTCCCTAACCAAAGCGTCTCTAGTTTGATTCAGGGAAGATAAATGCTGCGGAGAGCGATTACTGATGCGCGGTTGACCCTCGAACTCAAAGTGTAGCCCTCTTTTTCGTGCAGCGGAAGGTTCAACCTTATAGCTTACGGGCCGTGGTGGCCGCACTGGAAGTGGATGGCGAAGATTCGATGACGGCGTCAATTTTTTGACTTGTTGTGGGGCATGGAGATCCATATACGAGACGATTTTTCTCTGTGAAATCAGCTACTGCGCCCTCTTTACGGAAGGAGGTAATGCCGGGGTTTTTCGTCTGCTGTTCAGGTCTGCAGATGGATTGTTGGGTCTATCTTCTTGTATATCAGAAGGTCCGCTTCTATACTCTGGTATGTTTCTCCTGGTGTGATACGGTTTTGCATTGCGAGGACTACGCGATCTGTACCTGGATCTGGTGCGGATATCTCTGTAGCGTGATATGTAGCTGTTGGTATCACGGGCCAGTCGGTATCTGTCAGTGTCGAACTTCACTCTGCGGCTTCGGGACCCATAGTAGTCTCCGGATCCACCCATCTCTAGCCAGAAATCTCAACTTTTGGTTGTAAGGTGGTGTAAGGGAGCTGGAGGTAGAGATGGAGAGGAGTTGGCGTTGTATGAGTGTTCGGGGTTCGGAATGGTGGATAATCTCGTCGTCTTGCATTGAGGTTAGCGAAGATAGTAGTAAAGTTGATAGCAGGAAGCAGGCGTGTGGGGGACAAACACACTCGCCAAGAACGATAATTTGCACTGTATACTATGGGTTACGCATAACGACTTGAGGTTCGCAGCGCCAATCTCGGCTCAAGCGCCTGCCAACTATGATTGTTATTGCATTATTGCTCGAAAACTGTCTGTCTTAATCAGAAAATAGGACGAAGACAGTCAAATCATGTTGGAATAGTCTGCTAGAACCTGTTTAGAAACGAATACTCAGTCAGGGTTTTGTTTGGGCTGAGTGAGTTCAAATCGTATCAAGGCCGCCATGCCATCTTGTTTGGACTCCCATAAGTGCCCGCTAACGTGACTGGCACCCCGAAACCATTCAATCGCCCACTCCACACCTGTTTGCCTTTAAAGAATTGGTCGACTACAACAATCCAATTTAGCACCTGTTGTATAGCTTTACTCTTTCAATTTTTCATTCCCTACCGAAATGTCTAGCCGCCATGACGCCAACGACAATTATCCCCCCCGAAGCAATAATTACACACCGCACCACCGACGAGAGGTGCCTCGGGCCCCGATCCATAACGCCTACCTAGGAAATATCGACAGATACTGGGGTCAGGGTCGAGGTTCCTGGAGGCATCCACGTCACCACGATGACCACTATCATCCACCTGAACTCGAACGCTACGACAGTTATGCTCCGGCCGGTTACGATCTACAGGAGAGAAGAGGCAGGAGTAATTCCCCAAGAGGACGGAGAAGTAGGGCTTGGTCTCCTGGGAGGGATAGAGGTCGCAACTATTCCAGGCAAGGAAGTAGGGTTAGGTCTACTAGGAAGGATAGGAGCCCGAGAAGGCAGAGAAGCAGGGTCCGGTCTTCTAGGAGAGATAGAGATCACGACTCTCCGAGAAGGCAAAGAAGTAGGGTTAGGTCTCCTAGGGGGGACAGGAGTCGTAACTCTCCGAGAAGGCCTAGAAGCAGGATCAGGTCACCTAGGAGAGGTAGGAGTCGTAACCGGTCCAGGCCCCCAAGGAGAGAGCGCAGTCGTAATCTACCACCCTCTCAACAACGACTCGACGAAGTGGATATCAAGGAAAGGGATGATACGCCAGCAAGGGAAACGACAGTACGAGCCCCCGTTACCTTCTTAATACCATCACTTTCTCAGCAACAGCGGAGCTCAACCGGATTTCGCCCACAGCACCTTACAGCAACGTCGCCCACTCGTAGTCGACATTCTCGTTGCCAATCACTCGATGACCTCAACCGCCAAGAAGACACAACAACCGAAGCCAGGGTTGGTCTACGTTCATCCAGTGACCGTATTCGTCCATCCAATCTAGATAATTCACCCAGATCTCCAGAAATCCCTAGGAGATCGCCTCCAGTAGGAGCACCGCTCGCTCCTCGCAGCCAACTTCCCAGGTCTCCAATCATCGTCCCCACCTCGGAACCTCGACCCGGACCACTGCCCCCTCCACACGCTCCATTACAACGCAACATCATGGTCTTCCTCGGTCAAGGTTATCGTTACGCCCACTATGTAGCACTCTCGAAGCAATACGGCGAGGCTACATTGATCCGGCAGGGTCGGACAGAAATGCATGGATACATTCACTTCCAAACGCATGCGGAGGCTATGGAATGTCTTAAGAATCGAAGAGATTGTCAGTGGGCTATCATGCCAGTGGTCGAGGGACAAGATGATAGAGATTCGGAGGCAAGGCGTAGAAGATGAGGCGGTGCTTTGGGAAAAGTTTCTGCTTTTAAGAAGCTTTTTGCAAGACTTTATTTGCACATCAGAAAAATTAGGCTGTTCTTTGCCGCATTAGTTTTGTGGAGGTAGTTGTCGTAAGTACTAAGCATCGGATGCGAATGAGAAATGATGAATCAAGTTACTTTATCAATGGGGCAACCAGTCGTGTGAAGTGTAGACGGAGAAAACACGAAGCGATGTACCTCCTCCATCACTATTCTCATAGCGATACAAAAACGTAGATGCAAACCATTGTTGGACTCTCTACTGCAAAGTTTGCATCCGTCACAGCTTAGGGAAGTGATTTATTCGCCAGAGATTGAGAGCAGCCATATGTTAAGCAACTCCGAACAGGTGCTAGAGTATTAGCTTTGGTCATGGGGTAGATCTCTGTAGCAACCGCTTCGAATGACTTTGATGGATGGCTCTGTATGCCCTGTGATGATGGGAATGAAATTCTTATAATTTCCATCGATCTCCCATCTTCACGGGCCCCCGAAGCTGAAAATCCCCGTCTGACCTCGCTCAAGAATGTCCTGGGAACTTAAATTCACCACTATTCGCAGCTAGTTTGTTAAGCCCCATTCATGGATTTACACCATCTACAAATAGGGCCTAACAAATTTCCTCGTCCGGGTACAAGGACGGGTTGTAATATTATTACCGAACGAATTGTTAGGGGTTTTTATTTTCCATTAAAAGGGATCCAAACGTTGTAATAAACAAAGGTTAAAAACCTAGCTTAACTGGTGCTGTAAATACCAGGGTGCTATAAACATCGAGGTTCGAAACCCAAGGATTGATGCTGTAAACTTCAAATTTCACAAGTGTTATAATCACCAAGGTTCAAAACCCAGGTCTTCTTTTGCTCTTTTGCTGCTACTCGGCACGATAAACTGTAAGCCAAAGACACAGCTACTGAAATACTTCATATCCCCATAGTATCTCGAGGGATCTGGACTGCACAGGAGATATCGATCGGAGGATATTTGTGGGGCATCAACAAGCATGTATACCGTCAGGATGAAAAGTCTGTGTACCCTCCCAAGCTGGGCTGGTTTGTAGGATGGGGGTCCAATCTTTCCAATAACCAAGGACTAAAAGTCTAGCATAAATGGTGCGTAAAACACCAGGGTGCCTTAAACACCAAGGTTCGAAACCCAAGGTTGGTGATGCTGTAAACATCAAATTTCGCAGATGTTATAATTACCAAGGTTCAAAACCCACATTCTTTTACTCCTTTGTTCAGTTACTTTGCTTTCCTGGCACAAGTTGCTCTCGTGCTCAGACTTTCACTTTTTCGCTAGTTGCCGAGCGAGCTTTCGAGCGAGGCAAAGTTTGGTTTACGAGAGCAGGCACAGGCCTCAGACTTAACCCGAGTTTTGTCTAGATCTATCAAAAACACAACACCAACAACTCGGCGCTACAGGTGGATACCAGTGCCCACAATCTACTATCACGCCAACATTGGGTCCCTAGACATCGCTATTGCTCGGCGAGTTGCATTGAGCTGGCTAGCTGCTGCCATTTAGGGCTAAGGGCTCAGGGTTGGGATGCTCTCCATGATACGCAACCGGCTTTCATTGCCAAAATTCATACCATATTCCTCATTACGGCTCCATGTATGCTGGAAGAAGCAATTGTGAGGGTCGGTCCTTGTAAAGAAGCCCCGGAATCAGGCAGCTCTAACGAGGATTAAGCGGCGAAAAGGATGAACACTCTACTCTAGATCCTCAAACTCGATCCAAAACTGGGGATTCAAAATTTCCAGCGCAGCGCCCAGGGCGAAACTTGAATCCAAAAAGCATTCTGCGCCGTTCCACGCTAATAAACCCTGGCGTCTTTGCAGAGCCGCAAAAAAAGCCTCTCTCAACCCAACGTTCCTCCACCCGGCAACGACCTCACAGCACCCATGACCGCGCTCACCCCGCTCCTACGCACACGCACCGCGCTCGGCAGCACGCCGCTCTTTACCCTTCGTCCCACAGTCAGCACGCAAACACGGCATGCAAACCTGATCCCGCGACCGAAGCGACCCTACCTCCTTGACCAAATCGTGATCCTCTCTGACGGGTCGAGCTACAAGCAACTCACGACGTCGCCACGCGGTGTCATCAGAAGTGCAAAGGATGTTAAAAATAATCCGCTATGGAATCCGAGTATGAGGGAGCTTGCAGATGTTGAGGAGGATGAGGCGGGACGGTTGAGACGGTTTAGGGAGAGGTTCGGAATGGGATTTGAGAGTGAGGGTGCGGATGGGGCTGATGAAATGGAGAGTCTTTTGGTGTCGGAAGTTGTGGAGACAAAAAAGAAGAAGTAGGGAAGTAGGGGATGAATTGAGGGAATGCAAAGATAGGGGAGTTAGAGAGAGGGAAGAGGTGTGGGGTGTATATACCTTTCTTGCGGCCATCGCCATCAAAACATACTAAAGTCGGCGGCACGATTTGTACATATACTTGTACACAGCAAAACCTTCGTTTATTTTCTCTGCTCTGAATAGTTATGCTGTGGTGCGGTCGGAGGTAGAGTGATGAACAATGTATAATTACTGAGTATTTAGGATGGAATCCTGTCGAACCTTCCTCTCCACCTCTATTCTGCCCAATATGGCTGCATTTATAGCCAAAGAGATGGATGTAACCAATGGTCCTTGCCAGTGTGTACATATTAAAAATAGCTGTGGTAAGTAATTCACAAATGGTCACTCGAATTATAAATTCGTCACCGACAAGGCTAATGGGTATGAGCAATATGGTTGTGCAAAGAGATTTGTTTCCTGTGAAGTGGGCCCATTAGGAATTTCAGCATTTTTTTCTTTACTTTTGACGCGGTCCTCTATTGCCACCGTCCATCCAAAAATTTTTGCTGCGGTGAAGCGCGCATGAATTTCCATGACTCTATTACAAATATTTCTGAGAATTGTGCTTACATTCAAACATTCAACCGGCTGTGTAAAATATGGGAAGCGGGTTGGGCAGGCAATTGCAAGTGCTGGTCCGTATGTATTCCATGCATATATATATGTTCCGTACGAACGGCGACCCTGGCAGTTCGCGACATTTACTGTCCCGTTTGCGAACAGGCTCAGGTTCGCGAACGGGCCCCCATCCACAACCTCTACTAGTAATTTCTGCTAAATTCTAAGTCGCCAGAGTCCTCTATATACTCTACTCAACCTGTGTTGTCCATACAGCTACGCCATTGTGCTTCTCTCTGATCAACAAGACCTTTCAACTTCGAACCAGTAATAGTAGGTTGAAAATTGTAGGTGGCTGAAGAGTACTTTGAGTATTAAGACCCCTAGACTCGGATTCAGTTCCTGAGTTTTCTTCGAGTCTCTTCCCTGGCAATTAGAAAAGCTTTAATTCACTTGGTAAGCAGTTTAAGATTCCTGCGATTATAGTAGACAGAATTAAAGTCGTAGTTCAAGCATCTGTCACGCTGTCTATTATTGACATTTTATGATTCAAGGTCCCATTGTTGCATGAGGAAAGGGTGATTGGCATGAAGGAGAAATATAGCTGGGTCACGTATGGGCTTCCCAAATGCAAACGGGCCCCGGGTTGCAGTTCGGATGCTTCTAGGTCACGAACTGGCACGGGTCGCGTATCGTACGGAACATATATGTTAGCAGAGATGGCCTCGAGCTCACCCCAATATGGGTTGACTTCGTGATAAGCCGGTTCAAGAGTTCAGTTTGTGAAGACCACGGGGATGTCGACACAATAGTCGTGCTGTTGTCAGTCACAGAAAGGCCATATTATGTAATACTGTCCCACAAGCTGGTGCATGTCCATTATGGGTGACAGGCACTGGTACAAGCGAATACGAAGACATTTTCCAGTATCAAAGTCATACTAATGAGATACTCGGCCTCTGATTTGCAGATCTGATACATTTTCGCGGTTGTTCATAACAGAATGGCGCGCTTCACCGTGATAAATAGTCTTGGATGGATAATGGGATAGTCCGTAGGTTTTTCGTACTAAAGCTCAAGTTTCCTAGCTAAGCCTCCCAGCAAGCTCCAAATCTTTAGCCATTTGTTCTTTATAGCATTCGTCTACTCCTCCTAGTCACGTCATCAAGCCCGACTTGGAGATTTGTCTTGACTCTTAAGCTCCCAAATCCAGTTTCAATATCACCATAGAAGCCCTCGCTCGCGTATCCATCTCCAGCTCCACGACAGCAATCTACGTGCGCTCCATGTACAGCACACATATCACTTTTACTACTAGCTCCACCCCCCCTCCTCCCCTGGTTAAAGGAATTTGCCAAATATCGAACTTTCTAAAAGCACCCGTTCTTCAAATGGGTATCAACGAAGGAATAATTTGGGGTTATATTCCATGTGCATTCTGGGGAATCCAGTCAGGAAGTTTGATTGGATATTGTTGTAAAAGAGCCTTGGTTGCATCCATATTGATGACACGTTGAACTGTTTGGGCGGTATGTGACGGTGCTGGGTGATCACGAGTGATGGCCGATGCCGTAAAAAAACACCACCATTATCGCCAAAAACCACCACATCTGAATTGCTATGGCCATGCTAGTAGCAACGGCGAGCAATCTCTCTACAAAACCGGCGGCAACGATGCAGAATTTGCTGGTAGAGTCAACCGGCATTCCTCTATCGACAGTGTGGCAGATTAATATACAATCCACAATCATTAGGGCTGCAGAGAGGAGATCTGTCCTAATAATGCACTTCCAGGAATGCTTATCAAACTCCACAGGGTTTTCCCTCCCCGTTCGAGGAAGGCAGGAAGAGGGATTGGGTCTGGAAGATAACAGGTCAATTAGTCATGAGGAGCTCTATTTGTCACCAGAGAAGACTACATACTCCTTAGCTGTGAAAAGACTCCTTTCGATCACTTCATTCACAATGCGAGGTGCTCGTTCACTTCGTCTTTGACAAAGCCTTAAGTTCGACACCAGTACACCAGCGGGTTCCGTGCTCCTAACGGTCAGTTCGGTTGGGGGCAAGGAGATCAGGAGATACGACTTGGATGTGGCGTAAGCCGCGGAAGTATCTATGATTAGGTTATGTCATGGCCGCAAGCGGCCGAATACAATATGATTACAAACAAACAAACGGTCAGTTCGGTCAGATGTGATGGCGGCCGGGCCGGTCTATACCAAGGGCGGGTTTCATAAATCATAACTAGCCGATCTATGAATCTACTAGTACTAATTTGACCAGGCTGTAAATATCTGCCGGTGGGACTCTTTTCTGAAATCACTATTCCTCACGAACTCGCGTCTTCCACGATTCCCATATAGCCACCTACTGTCTTTAGATATTTGCAGATATGCATCGCTAGGGAAGATATCTGTAGATCTCCTGGTGGTCGATTTGACCGGTAATGGATACTGAGCAGGTTTGCCGTTGCCCGAAGAAGGCTGATACCGTACGCAGTAGTAAGGACAATCTTAGAATCGATGTTCTTTTTGTACGATTAAGGTGATGAGTGCCTGGCAACTGGGTGTCATTCTTAAAATTGACTGATCGACGTCAATTATTGAAGTAACTCGAAGGAAAGGAGAGCCGGGAGGGGGGAAAGCAGAATTAGGTAGAGCCACAGAGAAATTCAAGGAGAACAAATAGTACAGGTATTAATGAGAGCACTTTTATGCTATACTTGGTTATGATTATCTTGTGCCCAGCCACCAGAGGCTCCCTCGCAAGCTCCCTTGGGCACGAAACAAGGTTGTGCAGAGAATGATGATCGAGTGATTCTTGGTAAAAGTAAACTGGCTTGGCCAAAGTACATCAATTTCTCTCGAGATCTCACCCACTCCCCTGAATGAGTTGCCATCAGCAATCTCCAATCTCATAGCCAAGCAAATTGAAGAACTGATGAATGACTGACTCCCTTCCCCCCGCCTCCACCTTTTATACCTCATCCTCATTCGCTAATCGCTTATACAAATTTAAAACCGGCATTATGTTTCATCCCAGCTCACTTATACCACCGGTGCACCAATTCTACTCTCTCGCACGTAAAAGTAAAATCGATTAGGCAGTAGGTACCACCAAAACTCGTCAATCGAACTGTCGATCTCGATCTATTTTCCCAATGGCCAACGATTACTCGCATACAATCTGTGCCTGAGATAGTGAACGACGCCGCGCCAATAAAACTCCCTTAGCAATCACACTGTATACCGCTGGGAGATATCCAAATTTATGTTTGCCGTTTCTTCCGGGATAGATTCTACCCTCCCTCCGCCTAAAACTGTCGGCGTCTGACCAAGATAGAAGATGTATGTAACTCCAGAGGTCTAGGTTCCAATACATACTTTGGACGTATATTCTACGCGCTAGCAAAAAAAAATCGCCATTTGGAAATATCTATTGGGCGGGTGTATGGGGTTCACATTAAACACTACATTAAGCCACCGCAGTTCTTTAGGTCTTACGGACGATCGTTAACCGATAAGGCTTCTTCTTATGGGCTATCTATTCGATATAAGAATGACCCGTATTAGACTATGTTTAATGGGATTGGTGGAAGATGTCAAAGTGCGGTTGTTTAACCTAGAGGGTTCTTACTATCGCGGGGACGCGAAAAGGTTGATCATGACCGGTAGGGCTGAAACCGGTGCGTATAGATTATACTTATCCTCTACGTACGATACCACCCGAATAAACGGATCATCCACCATGACTAAAATCAGACCTGTGGGACATGGGGGATTTCCTGGTGCCTTTTTCGTACGATATTCCATAGGTAGGGAGTTTATAGTAATCCGGCAAGCTGAAAGGCTGTTCCAGAAGGCTATCACCGCAACTGCTTTCTGTTTTTGGGGTTACCAAAAAGTGTGTGTGCCTGGCTCCCTTTTCTCAGCCATGAACCATCGTCAAAACAGGTCCTTACAATGTTTGAGCTGCACAGCCAATGGAATCGACTCCCCTCACCATAATCGAGATAAGTTTAACGCTGGTGAAACAAACCCCCGATTATCAAAAAAGCCTTGAGTGACAGCTGAGGCGACCTCCTTCGTGCGTAGCCAGCCATCACTCGAAAAGCACATCCAGAACATCGCCCCCTTCCCCGCCTGAGACCGCCACGCGATTGTGACCCAACTCTCCCCACCTCTGTGTGTTCGCCTGTACATGTGTTCTACCATTCGACATTGCATATTTACCCCAGACTCTGAAACCACGGCTGTGCATACGTGTATGGAAGTACCTGCATAGACCTCCCTACAATCGTAACGTTTTCTATGCAACCCCCTTCTTCTCGCTTGCATAGCCTAGCGAACAAAATTCTCTCCATTGCCTTAAGGCATTCTAGAATCCCACAACCCTAACCGCACCCCGCATTCCCCGCTCCCCCTCAACCATTTCCGCGCGCGCACACTTCTATCTAAGCCACGAAACACCCCAAGAAATCAACCGCTCCAATCCAATCCCATCTTTCAAAACCCATGCCCTACCCAAACAAGCGCCCTGCGAATTCCCTCCTCACCCTCACTCACGCACCTGTAACTCAGTTTCTCTTCAGCCCCCAAATTGGCCTCAACTTCATTGATCACCATATATCAAAACAATTTAAAGAAACATAAAGCTTTCTTCCTTGTGTGGAGAGGGGGTTGGGGGGTGGTCAGCGACGTCGCGTCTCACAAGCATATTATATCATCAAGTTAACGTTATATCACACATTCCAAAGTAGTAATCAATTGGGTACACAATTATTCCAAACTTGAAACACTAAGGTACCACTTCCATTTTCGCGTCCCCCTCCATCTCTAGAAGTTATCCTATCCTATAGCTATCCTCCTAATTCTAGCCCCTTGTTTCCTCCTCCTCCTATTCCATCCATCCCAATCCTGTGGCTGATAATTGTACACCCCACCACGATCTTCTACTTCTTCCCACAAACGGCAAACTTAGCCCAGGTATTTCTATCAAAAGGGAACACAAAAACATGAAACAGTTGCAGGGAAAAAAGAACGGAATGAACGGTATATGTTATCAAAGCTCGCTTACAACAGCGTCTTCTCCAGTATTAAAGTAGCACTAAAGGTGTAGAGTAGGTATGATAGATGAAAAGAAAGGAAAATCCCCAACCCACACCCTCCGAGTATCTTCAACAAGGAAAAAAAGTAAAGCAATATGTACCCCCGAACACAGCTAATCAAGTGCAGTCGCTAAAAAAACAATGATTCCCAAACACCGGTGAAAATGAAGCAAAAAAGACCCATAGCCAACGTCCTATAAACCCATGTCCCCAATAATACAAAGGAAAGAGACCATAAAAAACAAACCCACCCCTCCCTAACCGTTGTCCATAGATATACAATCCCAACCGTTCATCAGCTTCATAACCAGCAATAAAAAAAAAGCAAAAAATACGCTCGGTAAAGTGTATAGAGACGGCCCCCGATAATGATGAAACCCCCGGAAAATATCAAACCGACCGCCGAAACCGAACCGTTAACACCAATCTATCTATATTATAGAAGGAAAGGGGAAAGAGTGGGGCGCGTCATGTAGAGTATCGTAAACCAGGTCCGAAACGTCTAAAGTGACCCCCGCATTCCGGCTAAATTTGGAGAGATCTCAATACACCGATCGAGTTGACATTGTTGCAGCACCCAACCGTTCTGGACTGTGATTCTGTGCCCCTGCCAAGAATCGGCTTAACAGACCACCATTCGACCCCCCTGTTCTCAGCCGCTTCTTCCCGGAGTCCAAGATCGGGAGGAGGTTGCGAACATGGTTTTGCACGGGAGGTAACGCAGGGGAGTTCTCCTGCGAACTTGAAACCGAGCTTGATGTTCCGCTTCGGGAGAGGGATGGGATCGAGCCAGTGCTGGGAACAGAGGAAGGTGGGGTCGAGTCATAGCTATATTCGGTTATAGATCGTCGGTGGCTGTGATGGCGATGAGATCGGTGATAGTGCTGAGTGTAGTATGAATGCTCTGATCGGTCTGAGGATCGTGACGAACAACCAGATGAGACGGAGGATGCTGGCGAATGTTGTAGGTGTTGAGTTGGAGGGGTCAACTCGGAGAGGTAGACTGGTGAGTTGCTGTAGACCGACAACCTTGGGGAGTGTCCTACAGTCCTGGTCTTCAAGTTCATCCAATCCCTCTTCATCTGCAGCTCCTCCTCATACTCTCGCTCTCTCTCCATGAGCTTGACCTTCCGGTTGTGGCTCTCCATGATTGGGGTGAGGAAGACTTCGAGGTGGGTATAGAGATCCTCTTCAGTGATCCGTAGATCCCAATCAAGCAAGAACAACATTTGCTTCTCCATCAAGTTAACCTCCGTCAAGGAGAACCCAAACCCGTCGAAGCCACGAGCTATGCTATAGCGAGCCCAATGCTTGTTCTTCGGCGATGAGTCGTTGAGATTCTTTGCAGCAAGGATGAGGGACGCGAGGAAGATGCGGTGCACTGTGCAACGCATTCCTTTGGCCACTGGAGGTAGCTTCTTCCGTAACCGGTCAAGATAGACGAGGCTCGACATTAGTGTTGGGACCTGGACGTGTGATCGATCTACCAGTGAGGTGACAAATTGTTCTAGCGTAGGTAGAGAAGGCTCCCGGGGCTGTGTGAAGTCGGTGTCGTAGTTTCCCTCCGGAGGCGTCTGAGGCGGTGAAAGAGGAAGATTGTTTTGCTCGCACCGAATGACATTGCTTGCTCTTGAAGCGAGGTATGCAATCATCTCCTTGGATACTGGCGACTGAACAAACTCTGCCAGTGCCTCCTTGGGACCCATCAAGCTAGCTGAAGCCATTCTTGCAATTCAAAAGGTATTATTAGGGGTTGTTGATTTCGTGCGTAGAACTGCTCAGCAGTCCTATAACGTAGTGACTGGGATTAAATTTCTTTAGCAAGTCGAGAGTGAAGTCGGTTTCCTTGGGGAGAGTCGAAAAATTGGTCGGGGGAGTTCAGGATGATAAAGGAGTCCGTCGTTGTCGTCGAGCCCGTGGCTGATGCGAAATCTTACGGAAATGCAGAGTGCAGTACCGGCCGTATTACCTAGAAAATGAACGGGGGCGGAGGTGTGTGGTACGTAGATTGATCCGGGTGTACAGGTAAGCAAAGGCGTTCCTTCAAGGAATACGCTGGTGGACGGGGGTGCCGAAGATGAACTTTGACCGGGTAGGGTGGGTTAAGTTTTGATGGTGAGAAGAAATTAAGTCGAAGCACAGCCTGAGGAAGTGAGAGGGCAGCGGGGGCGGAGGTTCCTTTAGTACCGCTCACTCTTCAGTACAGCGCCGTTGGAGGGAGAGCAGATGGATGACGTTTCGGGATACCCAGGCGAATAATGCAGGGTGGACGACGGTGGTGCTGGTGAATCAATCGTATGGTTGGAATCTTGGTTGTGTTTATTTTTTACCGCTCCCACTAATTCCACGATGGCCACAGGTCAGTAGGGATTATTACGACTATTATTACTGATGCATTGGACTCTAGCTGGTTGACGCGCGCAAACCTCACCTCTTTTGTCAAAAATATACCTGGACTTCTGTGACAGGTAGGGGTAGATCGTGTGCGAGGCGTGTGGTTGGTTGGTTGCCCAGATTGCTCCAATCCCCGTCTCGCCAACACTTGCGACAAACTCCAGCTAGCTGCAGCCTATTGGTTCCAGGTTTGTATGAACAAAGAGAGCAGCTCAAGATCCGAATCGAGTTCGTCTTCTTGACAGCAAGGCGTCGCTAGTGTTTTAGATACTTGCTTCCTTCGCGCTGGAAAAGTTCCGTGACAGCCGGTGTGTTTTGCTTGCCGGTGTACAGTTTTGGAGCTGGGACTGCGGGATTGTGCAAAACGCAGGAGAAGGTATTGGGGTCAAGGCTCGCGAGAATAGATTTCCGAGGGAAGTATAGCGCGCGACACAGCGAGGATGGATATATTCCAAAACTTTTGACTTGGCGAGGAGAATGCGGAGAATGCGGAGAGAGCGGCGGCGAAGGGAATTCGAAGGGGGACAGTCAGTCGTGGAACTCTTTAAGGTATCAAATTTTGACAGCAGAACTATAGATAAAGCTTTCACAAGGCAGGTCATCAGGCATCAGGGTATTTTGTTTTTTTTTTTCTTCCATCCACCTTGCGAACATGAACACGACAGCAGCAGCCGTAGCGCAGCATATCATCAATATCTATCACCAAATGAGACGTGCAAGTGATCTGCTTTTTGCCTCTATGTCTCAACAACCCTATCCAAGATCTCGCAACTCAACAATCATATTGGCCTCTGCGGCAGGGGCTGATTGGATCATCGTGCATCCAGCAAAGCAGACTGTCGACGTGGTAAATCCGACGGCGCGGAGCGGATAGAGGACTGAGGCTGTAAACGCACCTTCGTGTCCGACTGCGAGCCAACCAAAACCCTGCTGGCTGTACAGGGGACTTCAGCGGCAAAAGTGGCTGGTGATGGCCGCTAGCCTTGGTAGTATATCACATTTCATTATTAATCCGCACGGACCATGTACCCCATGGGCCCAACAAGGCGTGGTGTTGAATGTCGTTTCAGTTTCAGCGCGCGCCTCAGTGCAGTTTTGAACTGCTCTTCTCTAACCTTTGGCCCTTCGAAAACCCATCGACGATGGCTATCCGCACGGGTAAATACACCAAGGTCACGGCAGAGTACCTGACGAATTGCGGAGATGTATGTGACTTTCCTACGCAAAATAGAAATAATATGAGCTCAACACCATGTTCAGCGACAAACATGTACTTTCTAGCTTGTAGGAATATGCACTGTCTCGCAATAGTTCCGATGCCCAACAGATTAAGCCACAAATAGAGCCCACCAACTACATATGTTACCGCGGGACGCATGTATACATGTATCCTAGGTACAGCAAGCGCTCCGAATCCGATACATTGTGGTGCGGAATTTTGTCCGATGGGAAAAAAGTATGGAGCAGTCACCCGATACATCAATTGACGGTGTCACCACATATCATCTAAACAGCCATCACGAGCCATGATCATCAAAGATTTGCGACGAACCAGCGGCCAGCTGATGAAAACCCTCATCATTCCTCTGGCCTTTCAGCATGGCAATCACAAGAATCCAGATCTCATTTCTTCTGACATGATCGGCAGCACTCAAACACTTCTAGCTTCTCCACGAAGTATATCCGAGGGAATTCGCCTACCTACTTGCCTTCCCGTGGCTGAGTCTATTTCCATCGCACTCAAACTTTGCCTTTCAGAGGCGATGAACAAGACATCCACTTGATTATGGTGATAAACTCGGCATGAAGATCTCCAGAGCCAGGATTAGAACAATTTTGGCGATCCCTGCAGTCGGTGCACTAAACCTTATCGAGACTGGCATCTGGAATCACCAGCAAAGCGAGAAATGACAGGTAAGGGTTTATCATACACCCGGAAGGGTTCGGATCATCTACGATTGACATTCTACTCTGTTTATTGGGGTCTCACAATCATTCTTGAAGCCGCGACGAAACAGTCTTCATCAGCCACAGGTCCACATCATCCGTGACGCAATGAAAAAATCCAATCACACCGAAACTGAATATCCGAATGCCGAAACTCAAATCGTAACGCAAATTCAAAGCAGGTAACTTCCCCGAATTCCACGTACGTATCCCTCGTTGTGGTCGTTTTACCTATAGTAAACCCACATTCCAAATCCTCATAAGCCCTTCAGATCAATGCTCCTGGACGCTTTCGCTCGTAGTGTACATCGAGGGGCACATCTATCCAGTTGCCTGCCCTGGCCGCCCTGTGTAGGCTTGGAATGAGGCTATGTAGGCTCGAGACTCCAACTCTGACTCCCGCAGTGTTCCTAAGCGGCCAGGCCAGCCAGGCTTTGCTTCGGCCCGGCCTCATAATTACAGCCGGGCCGGCCTGATCCATAACGGGCCCGCAGATGTCAACTGATTTGCAAAATCCGGAGTATTCGGATGGTAACTGGTTGAAGAAGTTCGGCATATAGATAGAGCCCAATAAAGGTTGGAGTAAACATAGTATCTTTGTAAGGCGCTTTATTTGTTTGAGGACCAGCGTCCAATAGGGGTTCGCGTCCAATGGTATCAGTCCAAGTGCGTGCTTCGTCTCGTCTTGTAAAACATGTACAGTCTGATAACGGCCAGTCAGAAACTATCATACAAAAGTCTCCATGGTGCGAATATACCTCTTGGCGGGTGTGCTTCTTGTTGTCCATTCTCCTATATAAGTTATTTTCATCACACAAACAATAAGGGGCAAGGCCTTGAGGCAAAACGTAGCACTCGGGCCGCGGATGCAACATCGGCCGGAAGGATACGGAAATTGATGGCAATGAGGTTATGTAGTAAATGAGGTTAGAACAGTGCTCAATGTTAACCCCAGGTTCCGTGCCCACAGTCCGTTGAGCACAACAGGTTAACTAGAGCCGATGGAAAAAGTGTTTGAGGTCGATAAACTGTGGTGTTCAACCGCGATACGTGGGAAGAACCTCCAATTCCTCTGTGGTACCGAAGCCCGTGAGGGGCGGTGCTCAGGTCCTGAAAAATCTGTATCTAGAAATCCCTGGGGATTATTGTTCCACGCAAGGTCTTCCTGCGGACAGAAACCCGTCAGAATTCAGAGCATAGAGTAGGTACGAGTACGCCGATGATAATGTCTAATCTTGGATCATGGGGGAATGTAGATAGGCATGAAGAGGAGGGAGGAGGCACAGGTGGTTGAAGATGTTGTTTGAAGACGCCTTCGACGTCAGAGGCACTGTAGAGTTCTAGGCGAAGCATGGGGTACTCGAGTATCCTGTATTCTCTACTTTGATATAATTTTAGACAGGTGATGTCCTCTCGGGTGTTGGGGATGGGAAATGAGTTTCTGCTCTTGTAATTGTGTTTTCGCTCTTCAGGACTAATTACAACTCCTCCTGCACCGGATGTTCGTGACCTACAAGACCCCCGTGGGTGCAGGAAAAACCAACAGAAACAGCACCAAGCCGCTGAACTCTCCAGGGAACAATATGCAGTTCTGGTCGTAATTACATCATGACTGTCTGAGAATTCGGCGGACGTTGATCATGAACCCCCCAAGAAGAAAATCTATCATGCACAACACCTAATATAATGGGATTAGTCCGATTCGCTAAATTACAGATCATGGATGTCTAAATAATCCTTGATTAATAGAAGTAATCGCGCGCTATGCATTTATTTAAAACCTTCGCTACACCAAGCTCTGTTTTGTTGCAATGGGCATTGGGCAAAGCGGGCGGCATCTTCCAGGCGGGCGCCTTTCTGGGAACCTGCCCTACTATTCAACTGCCACCCACCTCTACTTTAAGAAAGCTCGGCGTGTTGGGGGGAAGGTGCGGTATGGTACGGTACGTACGTACCTCATCCGTGTGGGTGCGGCGCTTCGGGACCCCCGGGACCAAATCCAGTCCAGTCTACGGAAATGAGGACGCGTAGAAATGAGCGAGGCAATCACAGGTAGTTTTGTTCTAAACAGCAAATTCCATATTTACTTTCCATCGATCGATCATGAGGCCCATTCACGATGACCGATCGCTAACGGAGAATCCGTGTTAGAAACCCTTTACAAAGCCCATAACATCGCACTCTACACGCAAGCAAGCGGATGGGGGGTGCGTTGGGTTGGGTTTGAGGTTCACCGTAAATCAAAGGCTTTAGGGTTTTCTGCCGGGGGCCTTATTGGCTACCACTCCCACCACCCCGAGAAACTCTTCATTGTCTCATGAAAATCGATAAGTTAGGCGAACCTAAGCATGTTTCTGTTCGTAATGATGGGAAAAGACTCCGCAGCCCCGAAACCTACCCACAAACTATCACTCATACTTTCCAGAGGCAAAGTCACCTCACGCACCTCCATCGTAAAAGCACTGTGCGTACACGCATACGCCACAAGGCTATGGATCTAAGAACCGAGTTAGGCAGCCGGGCCGCCGCCGCCGCCTCGATGCAAGGCTCAATTTCCAGCTTATGCCCGACCCCACATTCCGCAGCTGGAGCCTTCCCTCGGGTATTCTTGAAGTACAAACAGACAGATACATATCTGAGTCATATAAGGCTCAGGCGCGGTTCATTCATTGGATTCGAATTCGTTAATTCGGCTAGATAACCAGCCTTACTGACTCAACATCTTTATGCATAGTTGCTTCGTACGCTGCGCTGGCAAGTGTTAACAATGTACTCAGTTTTGTTTTGTTTGGTGAGCTGGCTGCAAGTGGCGGGGGGCGGACTGAAGAATTAGCCGAGATGGAAAATCTATGCGGAAACACCCTTGCATACCCTAAATAATCGAGCGTGGCGAGGAAAAATTCAGGCGAGACATCCGATAGCGGAGCCACAATTTATGACGATTACTCTATATCGGCTTCTTCTGTCCCCGGTGGCGGAGATACCGGAGGTGAGGGTGACGAAATTTCCTACACAGCCACCTGTCTAAAAAACCCGAGGGCTCTTTTTTTGCCCTTCAAGCTTTGAGTTCGAAAGAACAACGCTTCTTCGCGACGTACTCTATGACTCCTTAATATCTCGCGGAAGGGATTACCCGGTACGTCAAAAGTAACGCAAAATTTATCAGCAAACGTGTAGCAATTCCTCAAAGTTTAAAACGGTTTTCTTGCCTGTTCAAGTCAATACAGCCAGAACCAGGATGAGAGTCCAGCGGAAATGGGGTGGGATGGGTCATTCCCTTGCAAGCGAGCAAACGTGTATCGAGAAAATGACGATCAAGGGTTTGTTCTTCCTCCAGTACCCTGAGTTATTAAAACCAGAAAAAAGAATCGGCAACTGAGTGAGGTCATCACCTGAGGTTTGTTAATCGGATATGACGCCAAGATACATATCAAAATTCCGTTCTTCCTGGCTCAATGGCTTCAGATACGCAGCCGGTGTTTGGCTGCAACGTGTATCTTCTGGTCTAGAATCCGTCTTAGCAAGACGCCAATGAAAGGATGGGACTTCATGTGACGAATGGAAGAAACGACTGAGACTGAAGTAGAGTGATTGGATAGTGAGTGATAGTGAGATTTCGTGCTGTGGCGCGCTTCCCGCGCTTCAGAGTGAGCTACCATGATTCGAGCATCAGAGCGAGTGGATAAAGATTTGAACTTGTGACGCGATGGCCGGTTTACACTCGCATACCATCCATCCTCAGATGAGGATACACGAGATTAACTGAAGTCCTCCTCTCCACGTACACGCCCTCGAGTATTGAATGATCTCTGGTTATCTCGGATGCATTTGGCGATGTTCGTTCATTCGACAGCAATAACAGACCCCGTTTCCTTGCTACGTCGACCCTCCTCTATCCCAGCGGTGAACCATAAATTTTTACCGCAATATTTACTCCCTCACCCCCCCTTCACCTCACGCGTCATCCTTCCCCGCAATCCTTCTATCTCCTATTCCTCCTCCCTCTCCCCCTGCACAGGCATATCCAGCCCCACCCTCCTCGCCGTCAATCTTGTATGTTCCTGCAAATCCATATCGCCTGCCAGTCCCGGATTATACCGTTCTAGCAGCATCACATACATGCGCTGACTCTGTAGGTATTTCAAAAAATGTTTTGCGTGGTCTTCGGGAACTTCTGCCGGCGGCGCGGCGGCGCGTGCATCCGGGTAGAATGTCTGCCGCAGCGTTCGATGAAGTGATGTTCTGCGCGCCATAATTGGAGGGAGTTCGCGTAGGAGGTGACGGTAAAGCGAGCGGGAGTGGGTGGAAGCCATTGTGGACGCAGCGGGAGAATGATGAGGCAATGTAACCTACTAGGAAGAGCTCGAAAATCGTGAAGGCGACGGTGTTAACTATGGGTTAGGGTTTTATTAGCGCTAGTGCATGAACAGGTAAACAATTGCAACGCCCGGCCTTATGATCATGATATCAAGTCGGAATGACTGACTACTGGTGGAGTCTGGAATGGAAATTCCCAACACATGGCACCCAGGCGGTGTGCCCGTGAAGCTGTGATGATGGCTCATCTCAGCGGTTCGCACTGCACATCTGACAGCTCCGGCTGACCAGGGTACCGAGTGACTGTCATTATGACTATGTGGTTCCGAGTAACGAAGAAGTATTCATAAGTACTTAAAGCAGCGACAAAGACTACCATATACGTTCTTAAAACTCCAGACGTTTAAAAAGACATCGATCAAAATGCATATCAACAAACCCCTTCTGCTTCTCGCCATTTCACCCGTACTCGCTCTCGCAGAACCATATACTCTAGCACTCGCCGCTAGCACGGAGGCACAGGGAAATTGTCAACCCGGTTACCACAGCTGCAAAGACTGGGGACACTCCGAATCATGTTGTGGAGAGGGAACAGACTGCGCTTACACAGAGAAGGGGGTTATGTCTTGCTGTCCTCGTGGAACGTTTTGCTATTCACCACTTAACCAAGAGACGGTGTTTATCCACACTTCAACCTCGGGTTCACGGGCAAGAGTCCAGGAGAACTCGAGGACCAGTTGGCTAGCCGCAATAGTTGCAGCGGCATACGGAGTTGGGAACTGGAAGCGGAGATGGTGGTAATGGGTGATAGGTGGTTAAATGGTACTATGCATATTGGAGGAAGAACAAGTCCATCGCAAACCACAAACAACGATCCAAATACCCCTTCTCCTAATGCCCCTCCGGAATGCCTACAACTTTCGCCGTCGTATATGCATTTACCCTCCTGAGAGCCTACAGTGCAAATCAGTGTTTTTCGATGAACCCTTCTCTCTCATCATGGTCCCACCTTCGAAAGCATCCCTTCTGGCAAACTTCCTCCCCACATATCCATCACTCTCTTAATCTTGTTGTTTTTGTCAATGCTAATCACAACTTTACTCTTGACCACTTTCTCTGTATTCAACGAGCGCACGTTATATTGGTTTTCCACGTCCATCACAATATTTGGCTCCACCTGCGTCACTTGGTGGTTAAGCACCTTAATATCCTTCATCAACGTCTTGAGACTCCACTGAAATTTCCATTAGCTTGAACCCCCAAACATGGGTAATCGACTCACCACATGTCCTTCAACTTCATTAATCCCAATCGCCTTATTCATATTATCCTCAAACACTGCATCCTCGGCCCAAAAGCTCCTCGACATCTTCTGTACTGTCACCTTTCCCTGCAGTAAATCCAGCACCGCTCCCACAACCTGGCGTTTATGTCCCTCCAACGCGATTCCCGGCGCAACATTGATCTCGACGCTCTCAACCTGTCCCGTCAGGGACTATCACTCGGTTCCGGTGCAGGTCTGGTGGAATTGTCGGTGGTGGAAGTGCTGGTGGATTTGATGGCAGAGGATTAATTCCAGTACGCTGAGTCCAGTTGCGTTGAGGGTTTTGCCAGAGGTGCGTCGACGTGGTTTATTAGATTTTTTGGAGGCGGTACGCTGGAGGTGTTGGATGGGGAAACATCGTTGTATGGTTTCGCGTACGGGTGAGTGGAGGAGTAAGAATGGAGGAGGGCGAAACCGGGCGTGGGAGCCGAGGAGGGGAGGTAAGTATAGAAGCGGCGGCGGGGAAGAGTGGAGATGATGCGGGCAAGAAACATTGATATCCTTTTGTTTTCCTTTTCCTGTTGGTTTT
The DNA here is from genome assembly GCA_015178995.1 of Trichophaea hybrida. Classification (NCBI taxonomy): domain Eukaryota; kingdom Fungi; phylum Ascomycota; class Pezizomycetes; order Pezizales; family Pyronemataceae; genus Trichophaea; species Trichophaea hybrida. Next base: position 205,120 of record WHVE01000020.1, read on the forward strand.
ATACTGTTAACTTTGGTTTTGGAAACGTACATTACTAGATGATGGCGTCTTAGGTGTTTTTATTACTTCTGTGGGTGGATAGAGTAGGTTTAACGTCACTGCCGCGGAGAGTTATGGTCAAATTACAATTAAGGCTGCCAGATATAAGCTCTGTTGCACTACCATGTATGCAGTAAATTCCAAATGGGTTGGACATTGATCTGATTGTATTGCAGGGCGGAGAGGTGCCTGTGCGCAAGAAATGCAAAGTCACTATACATCACTCGCTGTAAGCTGTTTCTACCGTCCTCTCTCTGGCTTTTGCATCACACCCCTACCAAGAGGTATGTTAAAAAGGATCAAACTCATAGTAAATACAGTCGCTCGGAAAACAGAAGAGTTGTATCCTCCGGAGGAAGCCTTTGTTTAATGCTCTAGCCACGTGCAACGGCGACACAAAACCAATCACTCGCATGTAGAACAATCACCGTGCAGCGTCGTGCACAGGTGCGACAAAACCTATCGGCTTCCTGCATCAACAAGAGCTCTTATCACCACCACCAACCGTTCCCAACAAACTACTGGTACCATTCCCTCATCCCAAAACACAGCAATGTTCACCACCACCTCTATCCAGCGCACTCTCGCAACTTCTCCACTCCTTACCACCCTAATCCACAATATCATATCCCGCGATACCCCCTACCAACCCCTCGCCTATTCTCTCGCCCTCAGCGAAGTACGCCGTCTCCGCAAACAACATACCCTTCGTCTCTTCGTCCTGCTACTTATCACGCTTATCTCTACCACCTTTATCCTCCGCCACTGCTACAACACCATCTGGCTTCTCATTACGCCAGTCCTATGTTTCATCACCATTGTATTCACCATCGTCAATGAATTTGCGGATACATCCCGTAAAAAGCTGCTTCTGATGTGCGTCACGGGGCTGCTGCATGTGTACGTATTCTGGCTGTTCTACGGCGGCTGCGGATACTTGCCAATAATCGAGGTGCTTGAGTGGGCACCGGTAGAGTTCGCCTTCAACACTGTTATTATGGTCGAGACAGCTGAGGAGGAGTTTCTACGCTACGGGGTAAAGAGGAGGTTGGATGGGATTAGGATGGAGGATCAGGCAGCGCTGGAGTCTATGATTTTGAAATGGTGGTATGAGAAAGCTGGGGTTGAGGTGGAGAGGAATGAGGTTGATGGTGTAATTAAGAGGGATCAATTGTTGTTAGATTCGCTGATTTTTCAGAAGTTTCTGGAGTTAGTGAGGGATGAGGAGAGGCAGGGGAGGAGGGGATGTGGCGAGAGGAATGATACAGGAAAAACGGCGTGATGTTTGGGTTTCGAGTTCTCGAACTGGGGATTGAGGAAGTTTGTTAGGATGGTTGAAAGCAATATTTTGCTTCGAGAATTGCGTGTCATTACACATGTGGGAATGAAAGCCTGGATTTACGCAAACCGTGACCAAAGTACCCAATATGACCGCTCTCTTTAGCCTTGACATCCTCCACTCCTGCACTCCGACTTCAATTGAGATATAAGGTAGAGCTAGCCCTTCTTTACCTGTTTATATCTCTTATCTTCAGCGAACGATACAGTCTCGGAACAAGAAAATGCAGCTGGTTAATATCAGTTAAGTTGCTACCATTTGCAAGTGATCAGGCAGTAATCTAAGACCGGTTCCTTAGGATCATGTACAGATGATGTGGTATGACTCGTAAAAGCGTTTCAAGCGCCAAACACACACGTCCGGACTCAAAACTTGCACTGATCATTCTTTTCTTGTGTATCTCGCGGTTGCAAGCAATTATGCATGCAAAGATGTTCCCTTTCAGCTACGCCATCGTGGGAATTTATACATAACACAAAGTTTTGACGGACAATGTCCCAGAGGTTTGTTATAAACAAGATCGGATCACCTAGCCTAATCCGCAGGGTGCTTTAACATCCCAAGGTTGCAGGATCGAAATTTATACTGATCTTATTTTATTTTCGCGCTTGTTTTATCAAAACCACACTTCGCCACCCAGAGAACGAGTAATTGTCACACGACAAGCAAAAGATGTGGGTTTTGAACCTTGATGTTTACAGCATCAACCTTAGGTTTCGAACCTTGGTGTTTAGAGCACCCTGGCGTTTAGAGCACCAGTTAAGCTAGACTTTTAGTCGTTGATTATTGAAGGTTTGTGGCCTGTCGTGCAAAATAAAGTTCCAATAATCCGTTCATGTATCCGGACGAATAAACTGGCGGCCGTGAATGGTGGTACCGGTGAAGGGGATATGTAACTTCTGCGCCGGTTCTCACGTTTCTGGTAATGGATTCTGCTGTTAGTATAACTGAAATATGGGTTTCAACCAGGGCTGAAGATCTAGATGAAATCGAAGTCAAAGAGCAATTTTTTTTGTCATATATATCAGTCATTTTTTTATTGAGATCAAGTCTTACCCAAAACCTTCACCTCTTACTAGGAATGGTTGTTCGATCTTTACATACCCTCCGCCCCGAGTATAGATAACCCCCCGCTCAAATAGAAATTCGATCTATATTTCAGCGTTCTATTCAGCGTTCTATTCAGCGTCTATAGGCCTACAGGAAGTCCTCTAGTATATCAATATAGTACAACCGGCAATAACTTGATCGTCTTCACGCCCATACCCACGTACTGTATCAGTAGAGGTTGAAAGTACCTAGGTTACTTTTCATGTGGTACCTAAAAAACTCTAGTAGTTACAACTCTTCTAAAATTGTACCTGCCGTGGAATCAAACTAGTTACAGCTTCATACTTGATAGCTCTATGAATTCACTATCTCTCACGCACAACATATTTCCATCTTTACTCGACCCTCCATACCAAACATCGTCCTCTTTTAATGCAGAAGTCTACTTCCCTCTCGCCCCGCTAAGCTCCTCTAGGTATCGCATCTCAAGGTCGAATACAACCTCGATCCACTTCAGTTCCCGAATCTCCTCCACTAACCAGATACTATCGCTCCCTCCAACACATCCACACAAACAGCACACACAAAGCGATTAGACGTCTCCATCGCCCATCGGTTTGACATAAATCAATCTCTATTTGGGTCTCGATGTCTCTTTATGCGACTACTCGGATGACCGCTGTGATCGAGGGGGCTTGTCGCAATGTACTTCAATGCGGACTGCCGTTCAAGATATAGAACTGGTCTCTTAGCCCGCAGCCAGTGGCCACTGCTGCTGGTCGGTTTTGTTCAATTACGGGCCAACCCTCGACCCCGCATTTCAAGAATCGGCGCACTATGATTCCATCATCGATCGTACCAATCCATTTTATTTATTATTATTAATAATAGACCGCCTCGCAACTGCAGAATACCGTACCGTATTCGTTTCATAGGATCCGTAGTTAAGCTTTTTGTTAGTTAAGAGCTTAACTCCGGTTTCGGCTTGCACGAACTTGTGGCGTGACGGTGGTAAATGTCCGACGCATTTTCTTGGAGTACTCACACACACGCATCTCGGAATAAGTAAAATTTTCATTCCGGTGAACGGAATCCCGAGTCCCGGACTCTTGGCATCACTGATATTTTAAGCTTATCCTGTCGTTTACTAGCTTCTCCTGCATAGGTGGTGCGTGCGTCATAGACGTTCATGACGTCGTTTATTCCAGCACTAATGTGAAGTTTCTCGAATCTGAAGAAGCCCTGGAGATAAGAGTCCACGCGGCAACAGCATATCCCGAGAATTCTGAAGTTCACTTTCGTCATAAGGAATTTCTAAACGAGAATTCGTAGAAACCCAATTTCACCCTGGTAGCAACATGACTTGCCGAGGCACGGACCCTCATTTTCACTTTTCACGTTTCACAACATCAAAAAGAAAGTTAAGGTGCGACTAGGGTTACCGGTACGAACGGCAATGACGGCCACATCCGAGAAATCACAGCGACGAATTCACTGTGGCGACAAGCGGCGTCAATTTGACGACACAGCATCATTTACAGAGCACACCAGGAAAACTTGTGAGAGGTTGGTGGGTGGTTCTTTGCCACCTGTTGGGCAACCACAATTTTTGTTCTCTTTGCACACAACATGGAGATTGGACGGGATCTCTGTGATACCAGTAGTCTACATCGATATCATGCCATGTGCATTTTCAATGTTACGCAAGCTGCTGTTTAGCGAAACTTCTACACTCACCAAGAAAGCGCTTACCAATATGTCGGTCTATCCGGACTCCGAGAGCAAAAATTGCAAACTATTCTGCATACCAAACCCTTTAGCCACCACCAACTTAGTACGTACCGCAATTGCTTGAATTTGCAACGCTTGAGATCTCTCGGATGTTGGGCTTCCCGAGAAGGCTTCCATAAGAATGATGGATTTCCACCGAACTGATGGGTTCTGATATCTTATTATCGATATATCTAATAGATACGAATAGCCTTCTATTTATCAGGCCGAATATTTGCACAGACAGAGACAAACTTTACATTGATTAGCTGCATCGATACACACTGATGGCTGAAATCAATGATCTTGAACGCGCCATTTCCCGTCTGAGCGGCTTCAACCCTGAGGAAGAGATCAAACGATCAAGAACTCTTGATGCAGAACTCAGTAACAACTGGCCGAGGAAGGAATCAGCCGCTTCAACATCCTCGAGCGCTTCTACACTCACAAACCCAGACCAGGAGATCACCAGCGATGAAGATGATCCGAATATTGTATGGTGGGATGGTCCTGATGATCCCGAGAACCCTATGGTGCGTACTCTATTCCTAGTTCCTTCTTACCAGAACCACAAACTGACTGATTAAAAGAATTGGCCTCAATGGCGGAAAATTATTGCAGTTGCAATAGTTAGCTCCATCACCTTTATTACGTACGTTCATCCATCCCGGTAACATGCTTGGTCACTCGACACTTGCTAACCCACCCAATAGACCATTAGCTTCCTCCATGTTCGCACCGGGCGTTGGCCAACTGATGAAAGAATTCAAGTCAACGAATACCGAGCTCGCATCATTTGTAGTATCAATCTTCCTCCTCGGCTTCGCCGTCGGCCCGCTCTTTCTCTCTCCGGCCTCGGAACTTTGGGGACGATCCCTCATCTACAACGTGTCCAACGTGTGTTTCGTCCTGTGCACCGTAGGCTGCGCTCTCGCCCCCAACCTCAACTTCTTAATCGGCTTCCGCTTCCTCTCCGGCTGCTTCGGTGCGGCACCGCTCACAATCGGTGGTGGCACAATTGCAGATGTGATTCCCGCCGAGAAGCGCGGTGTTGCGATGGCGCTGTTTGCCATGGGGCCGCTGATGGGACCAGTGATTGGCCCTGTGGCCGGTGGATTCTTGGCAGATGCGGAGGGCTGGAGATGGGTATTCTGGGTGCTCGCAATTTGCTCCGGCGTGGTGACGATCACTACCTTCATCTTCTTGAAAGAAACCTACGCACCAGCGATCCTCGAAGCCAAAGCGCAGCGTCTCCGCAAGAGCACCGGCAACATGAAACTGCGGAGCAAGTTGACATCTCAACTCCCGGCAAAAGAGGTGTTTACACGCGCGCTGGCCCGCCCATTTAAAATGCTGTTCATGTCCCCGATTGTGTTGATCATGAGCATCCATATGGCCATTGTCTACGGTTACTTGTATCTGTTGTTCACTACCTTTCCAACTGTATTTGAAGGCCAGTATGGCTTCTCCACCGCCACCGTTGGACTTGCATATCTCGGCATCGGCGTTGGCTCTCTTCTCGGCCTCCTAATACTCGGCATGGTCTCCGACCGTATCCTCGTCGCGAAAACCCTGCGCTCGGGAGAAAGCAAACCTGAGTACCGGCTCCCCCCGATGGCTTACGGGGCGCCGCTGATCCCTGTTGGCCTGTTCTGGTACGGGTGGACCGCGGAATATGCGGTACACTGGATTGTACCTATCATCGGTACGGGGTTCGTCGGTGTCGGATTGTTGGCCACGTTTATGCCCGTGAACACCTACATCGTCGATGCGTACCAAAAGTATGCGGCATCCGGTTTGGCGGCGACGACAGTTCTCAGGAGTATTGTGGGTGCGTGTTTGCCGCTTGCGGGACCGAAGATGTACGATGCCCTTGGATTGGGGTGGGGGAATAGTGTGCTGGGATTTATTGCATTGCTGTTTTTGCCAATGCCGTTTATTTTTGAGAGGTACGGAGAGAGACTGAGGAAGCGGTACTCGGTTGGGTTTGAGTAGAGAAGGGGTGATAAAAGTTATGTTTCTTTGGGATGGTGCATCTTTTGGGGGCGTTTTGGTTGCTTTTAAGGGGATATAATGACGATGATTAGATGGAGAATGGAATGATAGATACCCTTAATGTTGTGTATATAATTGAGATATATGTACTCTATTTCTAGCAAAAGCGCTTCAAACGCTACGTGCTATAAACACTTGGTGCTTTAAAAATCGCAAGGCCTCAGGATCGAAACTTGTACTGACCGTTCCTTTTTTCGTTTTTGTTTTTACTTGTCTCATAGCATGCAATTTCTATACTGTAATAGACGAAGGAAAGTAAAAGAATGAGTCCAAATTCAGGTTTTAAACCTCGTGTTAACGTTTAGAGCACCAACTATGGGGGTTTCGAACCTGGTGTTTACAGCACCAACCTTGGGGAGTTTTGAACTCTGGTGTTTACAGCACCTGTCAAGCTAGAATTACTTCTTATTTATTTACCGGAATATTCAAATCATGATCATGCAAAAAGGACTTCTAACCATCCGTACAGACGGTACAGTCGATAATATTAGTCAATATGGACGTCTGAGGACGAGTGGGACCCAAAAAAGTAATGGTGAGTATAAGGGACAAAAAGGAAAGAACGAGCATTACAGGTTTCAAATCTTAGTGTTTACACTTCGGTGTTTATTGCACCTGCTCAATCTTGGGGGTTTCGAACCCAGTGTTAACAGCACCTGGCATTTACATGTACCAGCTCAGCTAGAGTCAGCTCTTGTTTATTTACCACAAGATTTACACTCTTGATCATCTTCTAACAGTCAGTGTAAAGGTAATAAATCAATTGCGCTTGCGTTATCAGTACGGGTAGGAAAAATAATTTGGCGTGCGAGGATCTAAATGTACCTTCTTCAAGTCTAATCGGGAGAAAAAGACCAAAAAAAGGACCTCAACTACAGGTTTCAAATCTTCGTGTTTATAGCACCTAAGCCATGGTTTTTGCAGCACCTATCGTTTGCAGCGCCAGCTAAGCTATGCATCATTCTTGTTCACTCAAGACCCGGACCCTGAGGCTGTTCAACAACCCATGCAGTCAGTTCATTGGCGACAACGTTGTTCTCTCTCAAAGAATCTAACGACAGCGAAGACGGTGGGCCTTCAATCATCGGAGATCATTCGCCATGTGGGTGGATGACTTACGTTCCGGGGACACATGTGACTTGATTCTTGACGGCGGTGATATGCTGCTCCATCTATACTGCTGCCCTTTGCTAATTAAGGCAGCAATAACCCAAGCGAGAAGATACTGGGACTAATCAAATATCCACCGAGTAGGTCTTGAAGAAGTACTGTAACTGGCACTGGAATCCGTGCTAGATATTCTGGTTTGGAGGTATTGGTAGCGAACGCAAAGAATCATTCAGGTTGGTTCCCCTCACTCTCCCCTGGGCTCTTCCCTGGCAGGTATCCATGTGTAGGCATAGCGGGATGGCCATAGTTTTTGTGATGAGGAGTACTAGATGCAGGTGTATATATACAGTACTAGGACAAAAGTTTTCGATTTTGCTGCAAAACTGGTGACATTTAGGGTGATGTATTTCCACCACCACAAGTTGGAAATTTCTATTTGAACTTATAGACAGCTGCATAAGTCCATAGATAATGTAATTTAAGTATTTCTAACTTTAAAGATTGATTTGTGGTGGAGGTGTGTAATGCTGTTTGCTGTGCAAGTGAGCATATTCTGATGTCATGCCAAGCCCACATACAAATTCCATACAACCTGAGTGAGATACACAATGTACTTTACATATCTCAACACCACACAATGAGAAATATTTTTGAGGACTCTGACTCTTAGGATGTAGAGGTTTGAGTGCATTTGAATAACTTTGAAAAGGGACGAAAATTTTAGACTTCAGGTTGTACACTATTTTGCTGATGCAAAGTGGTGATTTAGGTGCCTCTTAGGTGCAAAATTGCCAATTAACGAAAACTTTTGTCACGTTACTGTAGTAACCATCGGAGAGTCTTTGGCATTGGATAAATCACAAGCGGGAGAACAGAGACGATAGAAGGGCGACTTGAAAGCAGAAGCACAACAAAGTTAGATGTGTCGCTACCGGTTGTCCTCCAGAGTCCAGATCCATTATTCTTCAACTGTGCAGAACTCTAATTTCGTGGTGCCTCTTCTTGACCGTATGCACCATAATAGAAAGTTTGCATGATAATACCCGAAATCAACGTATATATATAAAACTGAGCGGTTGGCTTACCTGGTGCTGGAAACACCAGGTGTCGGTATTACAAACGTTGGGTGCGGGTTCGAAACCTGCAATGCTGAGGCTCAAACCCTCTGGGACTCAATTGGTGTTGTAAATACCAAAGTTTACAGGCTCAAAACCTGCAGTGCTATAAACATGAAGATTGCAGGCGCAAAACCTGCCAGAGATCTCTCTTTTGCCTAGTCATAACACACTCAACCCCTGGGGGTGGATAGTGCTATGGACTTTACATGATCATAGCTGAATTCGACGTACGTTTATTTAACCGAGCAGTTAGCTTGGGTGCTGGAAACACCGGACGTTATAAACGATAACTAGATGCGGGTTCGAAACCTGGTGCTATAAAACACCAAAGTTACAGGCTCAAAACCTGTAGTGTTATAAACACCAAGACTGTAGCAGGCTCAAAACTTGCAGAAACCTCTCTTTTGTCTGGCCATGATCCACCCGACCCCGCAGCGGGGTGGATAGTGTAGAAAGTGCGTTCGTGACTTCGTGTTTTTTGGATGCCCGTCTCTGTGAAGGTTGACTGATGGGATAGCAAGAAGCAGGTTGTCCGCGTGACTTCATAGATCCAAAGTTGCAATATCATCTTTTATAGCAGGTTTGGACGGAAACACGTCAGCATACCAGTTGCGCATTGCAGCACAAGATATATTCGAAGTGCGATTTATAGGTACGTGTAATCCCGCTTGTGATTATTAACTCGAGAATACCGGAACGTAGCCGAAACAATGAGTGCGGGGTATAAGACGAATCGAAGAAGCTCTTCAAGAATGACGTCAAACCGAAAGGATTCCCCAGAATGCCATCAAAGATTGAGGTGACGCTCACGAATCGTTGCAGGGCTCGTGGCACCAAATTCTATCCTTTCCGCTTCCAAGCTTGTCTTCTCCAGCGTCGCGAGGCCATGGTCATTCGGTGGAGATATGCAATGTGACTGTGATAGGAGAATTTTAAAGAAGCGGATCCCCTTTATAGAATGTATCGTCAGAATTTATAACACTGTTGATGCGAAAAGCTTGGTTAATCTTTCCCATCAAAGAAGGATTGATTTGAGGCTTATCTCGAACTGTCCTTCATCTGTATGGCAAGGTTTCACACTCGCATGCTTTGTGTTTCCTTTCGAATCGTCAATACTAATGTCTCAAATGTTCTACATAGCAGCGGCCCATGTCATATGCATGCCTTTCCATGCCTTGTTTCCATATGCGTCACAGATACCATATCTAGCCTAGTGGTGCAATTTCCCTCCGCTTGGCTGTTCTGTTTGGTAATGTTTGCTTCGAAGTTTATGGATTTCAGGGCGATCCTGGTATTCGCCCGAACGATCGTACAGAGTGTACATAGGCAGCTTAAATTGATACTGTAATTGAAGCGCAAATATAGTCCCTGTATGTACCGTGTATGTATAATGTACGCACTTATGCCTCTGTCGGGGTCGATTTGGAGGCGTCGTGTCTCCGGACAGTCAATTCAGACAGTCAAACCGCAACAGCCAACCTTGACTTTCACATCTACAAAGCCCTGAAATATAATTGGAAGACCTCAGGAAATGCACAAGTATTCTCGTCTAGGTTTCTATGTATTACTACTATATAATAGTCAACTATTTGAACTTTTCCTGCCAGCAGTTATGCAGATTCTGAAGTTGCTTCATTTCTAATAGATATTATTCTGCCCTAAAGAAAAAAGTTACTCCTGACAAATATGGTATTGGCCTTTGGTAAGATCGGCTTCAATCTAAATCAGCGGAGTTTCACTATCTCTTTAGAAAGTTGACTGTTGCGGTTTGACTGTCTGAATTGACTGTCCGGAGACACGGCGATTTGGAGGAGATGCGCCCACCGAGTGATTGTGAGTGCTCCAACTTGAGATGTGCAACCTTTTGCGTTGTTAGGTTTACCAGTCCTGCACCCGAGTCATGTTCTCGCCCGCCTGTCAACTTCCCGTTATTTCCCTATCACTCCTGTCCTCAGTCGTACCTTGGACCCCCTGCCTCCTGCCTAACACTGACAATCTGCCGTTACAGCATTGATGCAAACGCGGCTTTCGACATCTATCTCGAAAATATAGCCCATGATTTGGGTTGGAACAAAAGGTCCATGTGTACTCTGGACAGCTTGGAGGAAGAAAGTTTGACAAATCGACCTGTGAACAGCCATCATCAGTAACGGGCCCATACTTAATGAAGTCAAAGAAAAAAATAACTCGGTCCACGCACTATAGGGCTCACCTGACTGTCCTGTCGGTACTAGCTGAGACTGTGTTTCTTGCCACGTCTCTAGATATGCAAGGTCCACACGCATCCAACCTGCACTTGTCACGGCAGCTGCCCTCAGGCTGAGCGTGTAACGAATTGTGCAGCGCAATAACCGCCACACAATGTAGTATTGCTATCCCTTCGTAGCTACCCCAAAATGATACTGTGGTAAGTAACGCCCTTACTCCACCCGAGGTATCCGGAAAAGGGGAAGTAGATAGATATTTTCGGAGACGCTCAACGGCGACGGATCACCTTGCCTTTCCAGTCATTGCAGAAGCCAAAAGTGCACTTTTCTTCTACATATCCACAGACCCGCGAATCCCCGAGTAGGCTACTTACGCTTCCCTCGTTTCACTCGGTAACACGGCATTCGACTATTCCAGTACTTCAGGCTCACGAATACGGCCTTCACATCCCATAAATACGCCACCGCAGGCTTACTGGCAATAAGAGTTGGTTCAAGCGTGTTGGTCTGACGCAAAACGTCTTTCTCGCATCGTGTGTAAGACGTGAAACAACAGAATTCCGTTTGGTAGTGTGTATCTTAGCCGATCATACACGACATCTTTAAGAAGGAGGCAACCTTTTTTGGTACGTTGTAGGACCGCCAACCGACCTAAGGCTGCGGTTGGAAAACGTAATTCGGTGTCATAAGCCCCCTCCCCCCAATCCTTCCCCCTACCCGAGATATTGGAATTGATAGCCGTCTGCGGGCATAGCTGGTCGAGTGCTTGGAAGTCTCGAAGTGGAATCGGGGGCTGCGTCATATACTCTATGTCTGTGCCGTATTGAAAATCTTGCAATTGGTTGGGAAATGCTGAGCAAAGTTGAATAAACATATCCGAGTACCAGTTGGAGTACCTAGGTACTCCAACTCGGGTGTATACAGGATCATATAAAAGGCGGTGGGGTATAGTGGAGAATGCATATTCACAGTCGTCATGAATTTCCTGTACTGGCTAAGTTGCCAACATTCATTCTACTCCACGGGATGCGATGCAATTCATGTCGTACAAATGTCGTGCATACTTTTATGCAACTTTGATTGGGATGTATTATAGAGTATGATGCACACGGAGGTTAAGATATCATCCAGCTCCGTCTGCGCTTCTGTCCGCACATATCCCGACTAGATACCTCAATCTCCAAGCTTGCCGTAACTCTCGGCAGATCATCGTTCACCGGGTATCTACCAGGGAATTAGAAGAACACCACTCCCTGCTTACCGCCCTGGGTTTTCGTATATAGACAGGACAGGCGTGTACACAGGGTAGAGTACATAGTGCCTGAGCGTCAGCTGCAGAAACTGAAAGTAACGTGCGATTCTCGTGACGACACTTTGCAATGAAAAAAAAAAGGATTAATGGTGGTCCCCGTGAGTATGCACACGGCGACTGTTCCCCCGTAGACCTCATGTTGGAATTTCGGGGTTACAACACCATGGTAACCACGAATGTTTGGACCACCGGAATATAGACGGCGGTCATGCAAGCCCCTCTACATGTAATAAGATCTCTACTTTATCTGTAATTATCCTGAGTTGCCTAGGTCGAGATAGCTAGAGTCGTTTCAATCGCCTATCCAAACTACCATCCAGGATATCGATCTAAACCCTGAATGCTTCAGGAAGGTGTAAATATGAAAATATGGTTTTCTCTAACTATGTCTGTTAGATACTTAGTATTTCTGACCAGAGCACAAACGGATAGGTTACCCATTGGATTGGTGAACAGGCGAATCAGAGGGCGAGTATGAACTTCTCCACAGCGTTGGATATGTGCATGTGGTGGGCAAGGGTTGTTGGATTGGCAGCTGCCCCGATTGTTTGTTTCTTCCCCGCCACAACCGTTGAGACACGATTTCGATAAATTTTATGAGCGATGGGATCGTGTGAACCCCATTTTAGAATACTTATTTTATGCAGATGCTGGGGAGGGTGGTGTGGATTTCGAGCAGGTGGGAGGGCGGTTAATATGGCTTGAGTTGCAATGCTACGCCTGTGGGCATGAATTTACCAGCACAGTGGCAGCGAAGGCTCATCTCAAAAATTTTGCCTCGCATCATCATTTTGTTGCACGACATGATGGGCGGTCGGCCTTTCCGCCTAATGTCGGCGAAAAGGAAAGGCACAAGTAAGGGAGATCAACAACGAATATGTAAGTCGGTATTGTGCCCTTACAGACAGTCAAGGCCTCCAACCCAAGGTGAGGGGAGCAGCTGGTACCTACCTAGGTACGTACTCAGTGAGCAATAAATCACTCAGCATGAGGTAGCACACACAAAATTCGCTCTGAATGTTCTTCCACAGTTGTCTGCTTGGCCGTAGCCAACCAGCGACCAGAGCTAGAGTACTAGAGTACAAAAAGAAGCTGAAGAAAAGGACGAGCGCAGGGCGACAGGAAGAGATAGGAATAGCTTGGACTGTACGCCGGACCTCTCTGGTTATACACCCACCAAAGTGTGTGGAGAGAAGTTGGGGATGTGTGCATAGAGCATTGAGTGAACACCATAGGTACTTTAGTCTTTTAGTATATAGAGCACACAAAATCTGCATGGAATAGCGCTTTTTTGGCTTTCGTTGGTTCCAACAGCAGCAAGGCTATCACTGCTTGTCTCTCGACAATCCCACTCGCTGGCGCCGCTTCTTCTCGTTCGCAGAACCCTTCTCCACAAAAAAAGTAAAGGTCCTGACCGTATCGTCGAGAAAACTGGGCGATCCGTTTCGCCCGATCATTGTCCGTCGACCCGCGAATAGACGTTCGGGCCGCTTAATCTCCAACCCAGCAACGGAACGCCGGCTGCTGCGATCAGTCCCCTCGAAGTGCCAATAGTCAGTGCGCGCTGCTGTCAACGGAGCGAGATTCTGCTGCCTGTACTTGCTTATTATTAGAGTAAGACACCAGAAGCATAGACGTTGAGCTATGTATTCCGAACCTGCCATGGTAGGCCCAGTTCCAGGTCTTCTTTTTTCTTGCCGTCTGTTTCTGTTTCGCACTGGGGACAAAGATGCGCGAGTCGCATCTCTGGTGGGAGTTAGTGCGATCGATAATATCACCATCCTCTCCTACGTTTTATTACTCCGAGCTGGCATTCCGTGTTGCGGATCTGTTGTGTCGTTGTGTTGTGTGTGGCTCGTCTCCGCCAAACATGACACACGCACGTTTCCCCTGGGCTGGCTGACTGGCTGGCTCTCCTTGCCTCCCTTCACCACACCTATCTGAGCTATCCCCAACTCCAGCCGCTCTGTTCCCCATTCTCGCGACATCATCCTCCACCGTGCTACCTAACCCTCTGCACATCATTGGTGGTGCTGCACAACTCCGCTTTAAACATCTATCCTGAGCCCCTCCTTCCTCCCTTCACGGCCTTTTCCGCTACACTACAAAACCACCCCCTTCTGCACGCGACCCCCGTTTCGAGCCCTTTTTATATCCTTCAGAATCGACGTCTTCGGTACCCCCCAACTGCTCTCCTCTTCCTTCTTCTTTCACCTCTCCGCCTGTCGATACTTGGACCCCTCCATCATAAGAAGCTAAACCCTCGGAACCGCCAAGCTGACGTCCTCTATCACTATACAGTTCGCTTCGCAGAGGCTCAAGCCAGCGAAGACACGGTTGATGACCGTGGAAATCGATCAGGCTTCCCTTTTGCGAAATTCTGCAGTTCCAGCAATGACTACCATCGGAACCCCTGTGCCTCCCTCATCCAACAATTCGACCAATGTCGGCTCACCGACGGCCTCGATCATGTCGGCGCCCACCGTCAACGACAATATCATCAACAAGAAGGCCGACCCCGCTCAGGGGCTGTACCAGACATGTCTTACACTTCGGGAGCGATTACGAGATGTTCCAGATTTCGAAAAGTTCTTAGAGCCTCCCGAAGATGCGGACCCCAACATACCAGAAGACCCGGTCACACAACTGTGGAGGTGCTTTCGCTTGGGATCTAGTCTTTGCGTCTTGTTCAATGCTACTCGGCCCGTCGAACTCATCCGGGACGACCGGTTGAATCCCAATCTCAAGACAATGAATGATTGTAAGGCGGCGACATTCCACTTTTTGAAAGGAATCAAGCAGGAACTGGATATACAGGGGGACGATGCGTTCATGATCCACAACCTCTACTCAGACGATACGAATGGTTTTGTGAAGGTGTGTGGTTACCGATTTCAGTATCTCTCTTGCAATAGGGGTTGTGCAGGGTTCATGATTTTACATAAAGAGTCGGTTGTTTCACCAGGGGGCTGTAATCTTGCCATACCCTCCTTCCGACCGTGATTGGCGTTAGATTCTTGCTAGAATAAGTTAAGTTCAAACGCTAACGCATTACTCGCAAATAGGTAACTAAAACCGTCACTAAAATTCTAGACATTCTCCGGTCGCGCAATCTGCTGTTGAATCGAGGGAATTCCGACCAGAACACAGAGACCAGCGAGCAGAAGCCTCTCGATAACCGAGCGCGAATTGTCAAGGAGCTGGTTGATACTGAGAGGAAATATGTACAAGATCTTGAGATTTTACAAGATTACATGCGTTGCCTCGAGCGGGAGGAAGTGATCTCGAAGGATCTCATCCACAACTTGTTCTTGAATCTGAATCAGCTGGTGGACTTTCAGCGCCGATTTTTGATCAGGGTTGAAACACAGAATGATTTGCCAGGAGAACAGCAGAACTGGGGCAGTCTTTTCGTGCAATACGTGAGGATTCATTCGCATCCACTCCAGATCTGACGGCCATCTGACGTTGGCGTGTGAATAGGAAAAATCGTTCACTGTCTATGAGCCTTATGCGTCGAATTTCAACGGCGCGCAGCACTTAGCCCAGGAAGCACGGGACCAGCTCGCCCGGATGCCCCATCCTGTCCTAGACCAACTCGCAGCCTTTTTGATTAAACCCGTTCAGAGAGTCACAAAGTACCCGCTACTTCTGAGGGTGCGCATTTGTAATTATTACTCTGGTGACCTGTAGCTAATGTTCGGCGTAGGACTTAATCAAGCAAACCCCAGCGATTGAATCTGAGGAGAAACAGCTGCCACAGGGACTTGAGGCCATCGAACGAATTACAAGCCAGATCAATGAGGCCATCCGAAAGTCCGAGAATATTGAAATCGTCAAAGACTTGGAAGGGCGTGTTGAGGACTGGAAAGGCCATAAACTAGAACATTTTGGTGAACTCTTGCTACATGGGCAGTTTTCGGTCATAAAGGGTGATACGAAGGGAGAAGTAGAAAGAGAGGTATGCGAAGGACCATAGCCGCCCATTGCGATCGCTTGCTGACCAGGCATTACCTTCAGTACTATATTTACCTCTTTGAAAGGATTTTGTTGTGCTGTAAGGAAATGGGCGTTGGGAAAAAGCAAAACAAGACTATGTCGATGGGAAAGAATGCAAAAACAGCAGCAAATATGAAGAAACGAAGTAGCTTACAGCTGAAGGGCAGGATATTCATGCAGAATGTCACCGACGTCATATCACTCGCTCGAAATGGTGCGTTCTTTGTGTTTATTTTTTCTCCACCAATCTCGTACTGACACAGCTGTTTTAGGTTCCTACACTTTGCAGATATTCTGGAAAGGGGATCCGGGTGTTGAGAATTTCATGATCAAGCATGCTAACGAGGAGGGATTAACACATTGGAAGAAGACGCTGCAGCGACAAAGAGAACAATATACCAAGGCAGACTCTGGGTATGGAAGGCAAAGTGGGCAATCAACTGCGACAACGCAGTTTGCCTGGATGGCCAATGCCGATCCAGGTGATCAGGGTCGAGAGAGTAGAGACGTCTCAGACGACGACGACGATGCAACCATCATCCAAGAACCGAATGGTCATTACTCTGGACTTACTCTATCGCCGAGCCGTAGCGGATCCATGACGAACCTGCGGTCGCGATCAGCGACCAATGAGAACATGCCGCCACCTAGTGCGGCCTCTTTTATGTCTCGAGGAGCACAGCAAACCCCGCCTGCACGGTTCCCTCTTCCAGGCCATACGCCCCCACTGACCCTAAATACTAATCCGATCATCCAGAATTTGACCAATTCGCCCGAGCGCAACAATGCTTCTTACTTCTCACCAGTCGAAACACCAATGATGACAACCCGAAGTAGCTCATCATCGAGCCAGGCATATCCATTCCCGCGATATCCTACGTCCGACTACTATGGGGAATCTAATCAGTTTACTCCGCCAAGCATGTCCCGGTCATCTTCGAGGGAAGGCTCATCCGGAAGCACTCAGTATACCGCGTTCCAAAGCAGTAACACTACGTTCCCTGGTGGCCAAAGATCACAGAGACCCTCTATATCAGGAATGACCACATCAACCCCATCGGTGCCAGCATTAAATCAGCAGAGTCGAATGCGATCTGCAAGCAGCCCCAATATCCATCATTTGCCCAACGCATCACAGCTCTCCCGAGTTTCCCCGGGTGGAAGTATTCCGCCAGTACCTTCACTGCCAACCTCTCTACCAGGAAACTATATTCCCTATTCTGGAGGACCGGCTGTTATCAACCGAGGCCAGAACGATTCCCCCACATCACCTGTTCCATCAGATTCACCTTCATCTCCTGATCAGAATGGTACTAGCACTCCTGTCAATGGCGTCGCAACCGGTAAGAGCCAAGTAAAGGTGAAAGTTCATTACAATAATGACAAGTTTGTGCTTATTGTGCCATACAATATCGCATATGCGCAACTAATCGATAGAATCGAACGGAAGGTGGAGTTCTGTGGTGTCTTACCGACCACTCCCATCCGGGTGCGATATCAGGATGAGGATGGAGATTTTATCTCCATGAACTCGGATGACGATGTTCAAATGGCGTTTGATGTCGGGTGCGAAGGTGCTATCAACGATGTCACAGGTACCTGTGGTGTTGTTACATTATTCGTTCAAGTTGGGATGACTGGGTGATCATGCTCTAGAGGTTTCATTTCTCTTTTTTGGCTGCGGATGTTTATGAGGATTGGTTGATACAGGGTTGGGATGTTTAGCATTTTTGGATGCGGGCATATAGTTACATATTTGCTTGTTTCTTCTGGTGTCCTTTTCTTTTCTTAGCC
The DNA here is from genome assembly GCA_015178995.1 of Trichophaea hybrida. Classification (NCBI taxonomy): domain Eukaryota; kingdom Fungi; phylum Ascomycota; class Pezizomycetes; order Pezizales; family Pyronemataceae; genus Trichophaea; species Trichophaea hybrida. The sequence continues at coordinate 222,913 of WHVE01000020.1, forward strand.
AAATATTTTGCGGTTGGGGTTTGTTTTGACGATATTTGGGTGGTGCTGCTGGCGTTCATGTGTTTTTTTTTTACAGCTTTCTCTTTCGTCTGCAAATCGATAACTGATTATTGATTTGACTACTACTTTTGCCTACGCTCACTGGCCCGCTGTTTGCCGATTGGGCTGTAGGCAGACCTGAGATAGTAGCGATCGACAAAAAACTCTGGGTTCTGCGGTCGTGTATAATTTGTGTTACCAACACAGCCATTTCATTTGTTGCTTTCACTTATTTCCTTTGTTGTACGTTTTTTCCGTGTAGGGGTGCAGCGGAGGGTAGCATCATGTTTTACTTGTGGACCGCTCCGCGAAGAGGAAAAAGCTTGCATTGGACCTGGGGATTGTTTTTTAATTTCTTTTTGGAATTGTCTGGGCTATACCTATTCTGCCCATTCTCTCTCTCCTTTCTTTTGTCATATAGAAGAAAACTCTTGCAGGCCTCCGGGATTTAAACCCTCAGTGCATTCCGGATCCTGCTCTTCCATTTCACACTTTTCTCTTTGCCTCTTTTAACTCTTCCCCATTTCTCCTGTCGTACCGAACTCGGACCTACTCAACCCCATGTAATACGGTGGGCAGTCGCAGCGTTTCAAACGTCCGCCCACCCTTAGCCTTGTACCTATACAATTGCATGTGAAGGATAGAATCGGGTGGACCCGAATTTGAAAAGATTGCACCTTCCACGATGAACTACAGTTAGGAATGCGTTGTTCGATAAAAACTGGATGGTATTGTTGTCATAGTTCGTTGGCCAAAAAGATGAGACAGAGATCTTCAAATAAAAATCTAGGATATGTCTCGTCTCCTTTGAAGGGGTAGATCTCGCGGGTCCCGGGAACTTGGAAGTGGGGTCCGGGGCTGAGGTATATATTACAATGTGTCTGCCTTTGCTGGCCGGTTCTTCACAAGTCACGATTTTGTTCTGGAAGCTTTATTCTTAGTCTTATTTTATTTATTCCCCCCCCCATGGAAAGGTTTGGCTAAGAGTCTTTTTTATTGTTCCTACATATAAACAGTCACTGGGAATCACTCACATACCCTACGGAACGTCTCGGGAAGGTTTCCGGGATATCTCGCCTCACCAACGCGGACGCTCAGACCCCGCCTTTTGTGCCTCATGTCATTATGTACCGGGACAATCTCGTCTCGTGGCCCAGCACGAGCGCTTTCCAACCAGTTCCTCTCTCATTTCTTTAAGATATCGTCATCGAACGGAATTATCGTTAGCTCCATATAGTGTGGTACTTGCCCCCCCCCCCCCCCCAAATGCGTGGAGCATCTGTTTATGTGACGATTCATCTTACAAACTCGTGAAAAACATACATTTCCCGGTGAATATCATGTGGGTATACTTTCCCAATGGGGTAGTCGTACGTATTCCCCCTTCGGCCACAAAAGTATTGTTTCCGAGTCCACCTCATTTTCTGACCGGATGAGAATCTAGCTCCAGTAGTGGGTGGCTTCTGGCATCCCATCAAAAGACGGTTATCTCATCGAAACTGGTGAGAGAAGCGCCACAAAATTTCTTGGAGGGACCAGCGCATAGCATCTCCTTGAACGCGCTTCCCTCGGCTCTCCTCGGTTCGCCTTACCATTTGCTGCGTACAGAAAGAGGCAAGTGATTATCTACATACATTCAAGACCTGAGGTCAGCCTTCAAACTATAGAGTTCACTTGAAGGGATTGAATTTGAGCCAGCAGGCTCGGCTGAGTGATTGAGCATGACTGAGACACTTGGGAGTGGGTGCCCCACTGATTCCCAGCCAGACCTAGGAGCACGATGCTGAAGGGATAAGAATGAGAAGTTTGGTCTGACAGGTTAGTAACGGTGAATTCGTAATAGAGTAGAGGCTTGCGCCATTTTTTTTGATCGGTGCGGCGAAGAAAGAAGAAGAAAGCATAATAGTCTTGTCTAGACGCGGGACGAACAAGCAGCCAATGGAAGACCCCTCATTGGTTTAGCCGGTTTGATATTTTCTACAGCAAGTAGAAACAGGGTGCTTCTCGTGAGCCAGTTGAGGTTGTTTTCAAGTTGTCTCTTGTGAGGTCAATGTTCGTTCGAAAGTTCAGATTCTCAATAACGTTAACTAGATATAAAGTAGGTATATGTCAAAAGCGTAAAGAGAAGGAAACGTGGTTCAAACACTGATTAGTAGAAGATTCTCTGTAGCAAGGCGGCACCGACCCCCCCTTTCACCCACTCTGTATAAACACTCCAACCCAAACTGTTAGACCAGGCTCTATACTCCGACGGCACTCTAGCGGGCCTCTATTGAAAAATATCTGACTATTGAAGCCCTCAAATGTGAGATTTGACAAGTCTGGGATGCGAGAATTCACAGATATCCCATCTGCCGGTCAGAAAAGATGCTGGGGGTGATGTGATATCATGTTTAAAGAGTTTAGAGAGCATTTGTGACGTATGTTAGGCATCCACGCGTCATTAATATTGCACTGGCATGGTTTTTGTATTCCACCACCACTCAGCTGCATTAGTCGATTATATGCACGATATAACTACCTAGATCCAACATGCTACATTCACCCCGCTCGTTGCCATATTGGTAATCGCCCTCCAGTTCCTCCTCATCGACTCCCACCCTCTTGACATCATCTCTTCCTACTGTCCATCCAAACCCATATGTCTTATTCCTACCCATATCCATAATAGCCTTATCCCTTTCCTTCCTCCCCAACGTTGACAAGCCCACAAAATCATCCAGCATCCGCGCAGCGTACAAATAAGTCATCATAGCAGCGAGTGTATATGGAACGCGGGGCATTCCTGCAGCCAACTTCCTCCTGCGGTACAGTGCTAATCCCGCTGCAATTATGGTAGCTCCAAGTGCAGAAACAGATAGAAACATGACAATGTTAGAGTCTAGGTATGTTTGTGTTCCGGAATAGGGAACACCGCTGATAGATACCACGAGCACTTCGATGAGGAGACCAACTGTGCCCACAAGACAGAGAAAGAAGCGGCCACGAAAAAGCGCATATATCTCAGATACCAATGGGAAAGAGCGTGGGTGGTCGCGGAGGAGTGTTGAAACGTGCTGGTGTCGTAGAGAAAGAATGTGAAATACTTCGAGGTAGCGGGCTTCTGCTGGGTTGTCAGTGGATGTATGATAAAAGGTAACATGTATATAGCTGTACCTCGTTCAATGGGTTCCCATCCGAACGAGCTGTTATGGCCAGTACCACGAAAAATGCCTTTACCCCTGTCCCCTGACCACTCATAAAATGTTCTATACGGCTACTAGACGTGAACTGGTATATCAGGAGTATTGTAAGCACACCGACCAAAAATAGGATGTACCCAACAATTGAGGCGGTCCAAAGCGCGAGTGGTCTCTGAACATGCCAGATTTTCTCAATCTGCGGAAACGGGAGGAACCAAGAGGCGCATCGCTCTCGACGGACCCAGGGACGACCTGGATCCCAAGGTGTGGCTTTCCTTGATACTCCCCGTTCACTAGCGCATACCGATCCCCACTTCCCGCGAATAACTTCTTCAAATCATCCATGGAATCCCCAGCGTCAACAGCCCCAAACCCTCTGAAGCCCTGGCCAGTCCGCAACAAGGGTGGCTAGCCCTGCGAGACTCCAGGGCTCCGCGCATAGCAAGCTCTTCCTCCGCCACTGTAGCACCACAATCGCAATCACACATGCCGCAATGGCTCCTAACACACCCTGCAGAACCCGAATTAAGACAGGCTTAGTGGCTGGGAAAGGACCTCCACAGGTTCTCGTGCCTTGAAATCCATCGCACGGTACGGCTGTGTCTAGAAATATTGTTACGGGTGCGAGGGATTGCACGCTGACCAGAAATGGAAAATTTATGATGGAACTGAGGAAAACAATCCATTGCTGTCTCCACGCCGCCCGGAAAGAAACCAAATAGGAGTTTGTGAACAGCAGATTCTTGGTCAGGAATTTAGCCTGGGGCAGATTTTCCGAGAGCTGATAGAAGGTCTCGATCCGTTTGATGTCGGTGTCAATGACTCGCCACAGCATCGAAAGTAGAACGGCAATGACTGTAGGGAGGTATTGAAAAGCGAAGTAGACGCGGTAGTCGACTCCGTTCAAGTTTGTTTGCGAAGAACCATCGGATAGTTGGGAATCGTATCCGCTTCCGTCGGAGGTAGATAGCGTAGTACTATCAGTCTTGGAGGATTCAGGCCCTAGTTCTCTGGTTTATGAGCCGGTTATCGTAGTTGGAGCTCCCAATCCCGTATTTGAAGCCATAAGGGAACCAAGAAACCTCAGGCCAAATGCCTTGGGTGGTCTGTGTTAACTTCATGTTTGGTACGCGGGGGTATCTGTCCTCCTCGGTGGTGTAAGTTTTTGTTCCCGACTCTGACTTGGTTTTGGAGGGACTATCGACTTTGGTTGAACGGCCGATTTCCCACAGCTGAGGGGATATAGAAGGTAGAGCTAGTCCATTATCTAGAGGATGATTTCGCATTGATATACGAGTGGCAAAGGCAGGCGCGGGCCGTTTAAAATGTTGGATAGTCGAAGTGCAATTAACAATTTCCACCCCTCGCCTGCTGATAGTGGTTCTCACGGTGCCGACGCAGGATGTGTCCGTCGTCAGATCCATCGGGGACCCTTGGCGCTTGACTATACTGCCCTTTCTGATTCCCTCTTTGGTCAAAGCTGCAGTCCTGAATGAAGCTTCAAGCGCAGCAATACATCCAAGGCAGAGAATAACGAAGCCGAGGAGCGTGAGAGGATGAAGAGTTGTTGGGACGTATTTTTTACGCTGACTTTGTTTGTTTGTAATCATATTGTATTCGGCCGCTTGCGGCCATGACATAACCTAATCCTAAGTACTTCCACAGCCTGAGCCGCTTCCAAGTCGTACTTCCTGTTGTTTACGCTGACTTTGAGCAGTGGATCCAGAGTCTAGATGAATGCGATCTTCAGCTCGTTTCCAACCATGTGGTGGGAGAATAGAAGACCAATCTCAACCCTCTGCGTAAAGAAATTCGTGCCGTAGCACATGCGGTGTTACAGCTCCTTGGGTCTTGGAGATAAATTATGGGGAACCTAACATACCCGAGTTGACCGGCTCGTACCGACTCCCGAGTTTGTCTGTTGAAGGTGCTATATCATTAATTCCCTCTCTTGGAAGCGTAGAAGCTAGTTCAACATACCCAACATGTTGAAAAACTTAGCGAAAACACAACGAGCGAAGGTTTTCGAGCGGTTACAGAACTCTATCGTCCAAGATACGATGAGTAGATTTAAATATGAGATTTAGGGCTGTTCTTGTTTGTCTTCAACATGATAAGTCAATTTAGAATGTGGGGATCAACTATAGCCTTAAAAATATATCTTCCAACCCCCATGATAGTAGTCACCAACAAATCCTGCACCAAACCTTAGAAGGTGGTATGCTCGGAAGCCACGGCATCTGTATACTTAAGTTTCTCGCTATATAATGAAGGTGAATAAGAAATCATACCTCTCACATGGGTGTTAAAGCCTTTCAGCCCCGCACAAAAGACACGCACTGTGTTTCACCTTCCCCTGTCAGGTGCAGTCATATTGCTTTCTTTCGCAACTTTTAAAGCGTTTGAGCTGCATAGTGATGGAGAGTGGCGTGTAGAAGGTGAAGAGTTTGTGTTGAGGTGTGAACTCGAGCCGGCGAGTCTCGACGTTTAGAGCTTCCTGAGCCGAACCACCAACATCCGATTCTGGCAAAACATTGCGTAATGTTTCATGCTTGGTTAGTGTAGGACCACTGGGCTGCAATGGGGGGGTGGGGTGGCCTGCGCTTGCCCGCACAGAAGTGTTGTTGTTGGGGTGCTCGATTTCCTTTTACATTTGGAGCAATCGGTGCTTCCTGGTCTCCGATGAGCGTCTGTCTGGCTGTTTTGTTGTAGAGCGATATTGGGAGTAACTCGGAATGAAAGCTGTAATGAGTGGCTGGTCGTAATGATGATGGCGTATGTCGGATTTAAAAACCTATACCCCAAACCTATACCCCAAACCCGTGACCCTAAAACCTTACAACTATTGCATTGATCGTCGCTAACCTCCGACCTAGAACCAGTGTGAAGTACCTAGGTACATGTCACTTTACGAGTATGTACAACAAATGCAACAGCAACTCATCGGGGTACCTCATACTTCTTCCGATCACTGATTGGAGACTCCTACAACCGCAAATCTCATGGAACCTATTCTAGATAGGGTCCTGACCTTGTAAGTCGGTACATTCGTCTCCTTTTCTACCACAATCTACAGTACTTTCAAACGACGCACAAAAGGAGATCACATGGAATCGGGAAATCACAAGTAGTGAGCCCGATACCGATGAGGTGTCAAGACCGTCCTCAGCACGACTACCGTCCATGCTGGTGTCCCTATATGCTCGGTTTCCTCAGCTTGGTGTGCTGGCCACGATTGGTTGATTCTTGTACGCTGTGGCGTACGAGAACATCAGCTTATTGGCCAAACCTGATTGATCGCCGGTTGCCTCAAGAGGTAAATTGCAACGACAGAGAGTGTAGGGGATGCAAAAACAAGACATGAATCCAGAAAACCGTAAGCAGCGAGCCTAACATGGTGATGATATCGAGACCGATTAGCATCCATACCACCCCACCCCACCCCACCCCACCGCCTCCCACAGTATACCATTGCTCTTATTCTATTATCCTAATGCATAAACGTAAGTATCCAGCAACAATAATTGCCCTTCTCTCAGAGTAGCCGACAGTTTCCCGCTAATGATGAAAATAGTAATAATTTGTACAAGAGATGTGCCAGCCGGAGGCCGGTCTGGCGGGTGGCAAAAAATGAATGTGGTGGTAAAGAAGAGCACTTACCAAAGTTCGGTTGTCATTTGCACGATGCTCTAGTGCTCGGGGCCGATCGTCCACTGCGCTGCCTCCGGCCCTCGCACTTCTGCCTCGTTGTGTGTGACCATGTCGTAGTTTCACTGTTATCAACATGTCGGTATCATCTCAATTGCCGCGCGGTGTCTTGTAATTTGTATTGCACACGAGACGAGATATGAGATAGACCAGGGCTGACTCGTCTCAGTAGCCATCTAGGCTCGCTCGCCTGGGGTCACGCCAGCAGATTTTTCGGGGATCTAGGAACCGAGCCAGAGATGAGGGGTAATGTATCAGTCACAAGCCTCCTCTACCGCCACCAATATGTCTTCTCATATATGGACTCCCTCCACTTCAGTTCAATCTTAGGTTGAGTTCGATGGGCCAACCACAAGTTCAGGCCGACGAATAGGGTGTGTAGCGGTGCAGTATTAGGGACTCCCTTAATGCACCATTCGGAATAATCTAGAAGCTACCGCTCAAACCCTCCACGCTTCATATATCATCACTCGTGAGTACCCGGGAGATCCAGCGGTTATCATCCCCATCCTGCTCGTCATCCAAGGCAAGTGTAATAGTCCTGTCATTCTCTGGTCTGCATCTCACACCAAAGACCTGTCCGCTTTGCTAATTACCTCGGATATTGGTGTAAAAGAGATCGTTGTTGACGAATTTGTAAGTTCAATCCCGACCACTCAAGTTATCACCATACCTGGCTACCTGGACTTACGATCGGCCAGAAGTCAAGCAAGCCGACAAAAATGCTCAGTCTGACGACCCATGTAGAGTCGACGGCTGCCCGTGATATCTCGTCTCGTCAGAAATCCGGTCCCTCCAGAATCCACCCTCAACGCTAGTGTATATCCTTCCAATGATTGTTGCTTTAGATTCAGTTAATGAAGGAGAGTCCGCTGTCGAAATGTCTTCCACGATGCCCCTACAACCAAAGACCGTCCTGAGGCTTTTTACGGATCCTCCAGGTCAGTGATTGTTTCGGGACTGGTCTTCACTACGGTCTGGTTGTACGTGCGTTTGAGGCATTCCCGTTGTCATCAGACCAAGACCCTAATACCGCGCGGCATTAGCAACGGATACATGACAAAGAAACAACAAGGCTGGCTGGATTTCGTCTCGCATTCAATAAGTCTATCCATCAAAGCGTCAGACGAATATGGAATGTAAGATGGCAGATTTATATTGCTGGTTCGACATTTGGGGGTTGGCGGCTTTGTTCCTTTTAGGACAGTACTTGATGGAAGATTAATGTTGGGGCCTTGTTCAGCTGTATTGAGTATGTACATACCTCGCACGTACCCTTCGAGATCTTAGCATAGATCGAGTTCAGGAGTTGGTAAGTAAGAAGAAAATTCAATATAGTACATTGCTGATTTGCGTGCGCAGATGCAGAAGTTATACATTAGGATTACAAAGTCCTATCCAAAGTATATATATATAATGTGAGCTACAGCTTGTACTTCTCATTATCGATGCAAACACAGCAAGCTAGGGGCACGCTGCACTTGCCCGAAAGCTTGATTGATCACTAGATGTCACTTGGTACTTAAGAAGTGATTGTATATATGCTGTTGGGATAACTATATCCAGAGAACGACAAAACGACCGCTAGTCGCGTTGGAATGGCAGCTTCTGTAAAGTTTATGCATGCGATCGCTCTATGATATAAGAAATGAGTGATGAACGCATTATAATTGAACACCACGCATTTACAAGAGTGGAATGTGCACCCCCAACCACAAACATTACCATACCTGCCGCATAAAATTGCATAAACAGCATGTGCGCCTTTGAAGCACCCTTGCAGCAATAGCTTATGCTATCTGAACCGTCGCGACCTCCCCATCGAGCGGTAGACCGTCCAAAATCAGTGAGGACGTCAGGCGGCACCTCTGCCTAGCTGTAAACCGTAACTGTAGATACATAGATACCTCACTTGCATAAACGAAGCCCATCAACGACCAAAAATCCTGTCATTCTGGCATTGGGATACCACCAAACTCTCCACAAAAAAAACCAAACATCCGAGGGTAATTTCTCAAATACCAACACTGACCTTCCCTGCCCCCTCCCATTACAATCTCTCCCTCGCATCACTAGCAGCACCCTTCATTCCCTTCTCCCCATGAACAAGAACACAAGCGCCCTCATACCCCAGCTCTTCCTGGGCCCCATAAACCACCGCTTCCAACCCGCGCTCCTTTGCAACGCGCACACACTCATCATCCCACGCACCGGGCTGCATCCAAACTCTTTTCACGCCGACGTCGGCCGCATCTTTCAACACCGAGAGTGTGATCCCCGGTGGTGTAATGATGGAGACACTAGTTTCTTGCGGCTTTGGAAGCGCGCGGATTGAGGGGATGGTTGGGACTGAGAGCACGGCAGTCGTTTTGGGGATGGGTTTATCGGTGTTGCTGGGAGGGAGTGAGAGAGGTACCAGGCGAAGACTATGACGTCAGTGGTGTGGAGATGAATGAAAGAGGTGTGATTTGCGAACCTTTGTGGCCGAATTTGGACGGGTCTGTGGATGCGCCTACGACGGCGTAGTAGGGGCTGCGGAAGAAGGTGCGGATTGTGGCCTCCATAGTTGATGCCAACGTGCGGTGATAATGCGGGCTTGGTTTGGATCGGAATGATCCGAGGTAGAGAACCACAGCAGGGCATCCCCTGTGTAACCAACATCTCCAGTGATTGACATTCGGTGACGAGCACTATTACCAACGTCAGGAACAGCGCAAATGCATATCCTACCAGCCAATAAACGGTCCTATTGTGTTTTTATTGCGCCCGCTTTAGTCTGGATTCTCTCAAACCTCACAAGCTCGTTTAACATTGACACCGGTCGGTTTTGGGTACTTGGGTCTCCTTGTCGCCTGACACCGATAAGACAACCTGTCATGCGCGCGGAGATACATCTCGAAGGAAAAAAAAAAAAAAGAAAAAAAGAAAGCGCCTCTGCATGTCATTCCCCTGGTTTGGAGATCGAGATCGAGATCAGAACCTTCGCAGACCACACTTTTTGATTGTTTGAATGCCGCCTTATCTCCCTGTCGTGTCGTCCGTCGTACCCCGCCGCCGTCGCAACTTGCTCCGTATACAACCTCACCCTTCTTCATGCCTCAGTCGTCGCTCCTATCAGAGAACGCCCGCCCTTGTTCTTCCGGTGGCTTTTCCGTATCGCCCCCCAGCCCGATACCATCCCTGCGACTCCACAGAGGGAACCGAAAAGCTCTGCACCCGCTCGCAGACGAGAGTGAAGACGGGTACTCATCACACCCATCCATCTACTCCGCATCGCCGGTGGGCTCAGAATCCGATCGCGGCTGTCAAGATGGTGTCGCAGACTCGGTCGCACCAAAGACAGAGGGAATATTCGAGCAGGATGTGGAAGATGACAGTGGGGCTCGTTTGGCGGAACGGAGGAATTTCTCGAGCTTTTCCGGATTGAGTATGTTGGATACCATCAGCGAGCAGAAAAGCCCAAGTTCTCGAAGCGTTCTACATGATGATGAAGATGACGACGATGACGAGGACGACGATGAAGACGAAGACGATGATGGAGATACCTGTACGGTCGATTCCTCGGATGACGAGTATGGATATGGACGATCGTTTTATTATGAATACGCCAGCCCTACACAGCCATTACATCCTGCACATTCTCAGTCCGTGCCACCTAGAGGTGCGCTTCCCAGATATCTTTTGAAGGAGGTTGGGATAAATTGTAATCTGAATGCTTTGGGTTTGGAGGATGCCCTGTTCACTGGAGCTGTTTGGTGATTTCTTCTGTGGAAACCGAACGAACCTGTATCTACTGCGTCTCGCTGGAGATAGCTAGCAATGAGGTTAATCGGCACTCATGCGACGTCTCGCACCAATCGAGCTAGGCCGCTAGGCATTCCGAAGATCAGGGTCCAGCCTGCCTTAGATTCGAGGCTGAGCTGAGTTTATTAGTTCTTCGCTGAAGCTTCTACTGGCACCCGAAACACCCACTGCAGGGGGGGGGGGCAAAAAAACAAATTCAACCCATCCATCGGACCCAAAGCATTCCAGATAACAAACCCGTGTTTTTCCTAACCCCGGGGCGCATCCCAAAAAAAAAAAAACGATACTATTGCTGATGCGAATGACATAAATAGACATCAACCCACTCCAGCACTACCAACCCTCCTCCGTTCCCGTGGTACACACATTCTTTTCTCGCTCCCCTACAAGATCCCCACAACAATACAGCCCTCCTCCGCCACAGCGACAACCATTCCGTCCCCCCACCAGCATGAACCGCTCATACGGAAGCTTGATGGCACATCCTTTCCACCGTGCGCCAATAGCGGATAGTTCGAGAGCTATCATCGAGGCGGATACCAGCCCTACGCCGGATGAGTTGGAGAGCCCACAGAATGAGAGCGCGACGGATTTGGTGAGAGAGAGTGGGTGGAATAAGTTCTTTCGTGGATGCTGTTTGGTTTGTTGTTGTATGGTGGTGGCGGATGATGGGAGGCAGAGACGTTAGGTGGATTGTCGATTCTTTTGTTTGTTTGGGTTATGAGGTTATGAGGTTATGAGGTTATGAGGTTATGGGTGGGATTACTGTATTGTTTTTGTTTTATTAAAAGTAGTGTTTTGAGTAAGTACTTAAGTAGATATGCATGTATGGATGATACCCCCCTTCCCCCTTTGTTATTTATTCACTTTACCTGGGTTGAAGAGGTTTATGCCTTTTGTACGGAATTTTTATTTTATTCAGGCACGGTGAGAGGAATGGGTGTTGTAAGTATGATACGTTGTTAATAGACACTAGCGGGGAAGAGAATGGCATGGACGGTCAATGGAGAAGTAGTTTATGGGATTTCATGGGACTCGAGTGAGATTTATGTGTCAAGTTAAATCTCGGGTACGAGCTGGAAGAAGACACCGCTTGTGGAGGTCGCAGACTGTTTGTGTCATTCCAGCTTCTATCACCTCCACCACGTCCCCGCGTCCGAGGAGTACAGCCAATATGAACCACAGTAGTGACAGTCGCCCGAAATCGTCTTGTCCGCACATGTAGCCGCTGAAATGGCGCTAGAAAATGGGTTAGCGGTTGTGCTAATGGCGGAGACAGGTCTGCAAGTGATATCCCAACAGCAGGATGCCATATCTCCTACCACGACCACGACGCCGCCTCAATATCGACCTCTTCACCAGCACGCACCACATTTGCCACCTGTGCGAGTCCAGCTAGAACCCCAACGAATGCGACCCTGTCCTCTTCATCGGTAATCCGAAACTCCTTGTTCACATCCATCCGCAGAGCTCTATTGAGACCGACCAACTTCCCCGCTTCCACCACTCTGCTCTCTTCAGCGCATGGAGCAACGTCCTCGCAACCGTAGCCTTAACCACCATCGTCTTCCCGCCGCGCACTGATACCAACCAAACCTCGAACTCGTTCTCCTCCTCCGCGATGAATTCCTGCGCAAGGGATAACACGAACGCCGCCTCCTCGGCAAAGTCCGTGCCGCACCGTCTCGGCTCCACAAGCCAGAGGCGTGAACCCACGAATCCCAGCGCATGCCACCAAACTGTCCTGTCCTAGTATCACAGTGGCAGCGGATAGGCGAAACAACTATAGCGAGGGCAGAGGAACATGAGCATGTTCTCCATCAGTTGCGTGCAGACCGAATGGCGGAGTTCAGTATCCTGTGGTGGGGGCTTGAGCGAGATGAGACGCCGTGAGCTTTCGGCGACGGCTTGGAGCTCAAGTGTGCGGACATAATCGGGGGTTACCAATGATCGGCTAGGACGTGGGGCAGGCCGCAGTCGAAACCGCGTCCCGCAGGTCGGATGGTGGCGCGACGAATTGGAGGTCAAGACTGAAGTCGATGGCAGCGCCGACTGCGGCCAGATGGGTCATGTTCTAGTGGAAGGGATCGATCGGGGGCATACGCTTACGCTTCTTGTTGCGGGAGGAGGTGGTGGAGTAAGATGCTGGTCGTTTCATGTTGTTGTCGTTGTCTGGAGAGACGCGGGGGGAGGAAGTTGGAGAACATGGTGGTTGTTTCATGTTGGTGGTGTTTGGAGTGACGCGAAAGATGATCGATCGTGAAAGCAACGTTCGATGGTCTGTCGCAGAGCCTCAGGGCATCTAGCGTCACGTTCGGAACGATCCGCTATAGCACTACTGTATTATATTCAAGCCACCAGGAAGCTCGAGCCCAGGTGGAAAAATCCATTTGTGACCAGCGAATCATTAATTTTCTGGCTACGACAAGTATTTGGTGATTTTCGTAGCCTGCGGCGCAGGATGGTTCGAGACTAATTAAAACAAATTTTTTTTTTACTGATGTAGTGATTTATTGACCCTTATCATCAAGTACTATGTGGGGGTGGGCTTGCATTTGATAGTACAAGAAAGAAAACATTGGAATTTATTATATAGCAGAAGCGAAGCAATCAATATTGTGAGTGTGGACTTGGTTGACTACTTTGCCAATGAGTTGACCCATACACCAAGTCTTCCTGTTGGCTAACTGGCTAATCCATATGCCAAAGAGTTGACCAGTTGGCTAATACCGTAAAAACTCACTTAAGTACACCTCTTAATATGGTTAGCGCGTAATAATTACCATATATGGTATGTGCATGCCCGAAATGGGGCTACTTTACACCTTGGCGTGGTCTATGCACAATTTTTAATTTCCGAAAAATTACTATAAATGGTGATAATATAGGCGCTAACTGTATTGGGCGGTGTACCTCTTAAGTGAGTTTTAGTCTCGGATCACCCTGGCGGGCGAAGCGAAAAAAAAAAGCGTCCCGAGACTAAGTTTTTACGGTAGGTCGACCTGTTGGCTAACGGGAAAATTTGGCGTATGGGTCGGAACATATGTTAGGGCAAGGGCACTAAATGGTGTCAAGTTGCCATTTAAGACCTCCTGTTTCCCACTATCTATCACTACGCAGCAATACTACTATTTCCTCAAGTCGGGCAAATCCTGCGGAAGCTAAGAGTTAGCGTAATTTTTTGGCGGGCACAGCACGGCAATCGCATCATGGAAATGAATATCTTTGCGATTGGTCAGCCACTTCGCGAATGGAATGATTGAAGTGCCCGCTCCCTGTTTGTCTATAGTTTCGCCGGGAGAGGCGAAAAAGTCTGGGCGCAGAACATGTAAATGGACTGACTCCATCTAGAGCCCGGAATTGTCTCGTGCCACCTCCAGTGGTGTTGCCATTCGTAGCTCGTTTTCTCACTTTCCCGCCGGACTTGCCGAGCGAGCTTGCAAGTGAGGCAATGGAGAGTCTGGGGATGAGACAAGCCCAGAACACCTGGGATCTCTACTTTCTAGGAATATAGCCAAGATTACAGCGGAATCTGACGGCCAGACGACATACGGGAGATCTTGGTGAAGAGATCCAGTATCTTGAAAGAATATTTTGCTAGTTTGATAGGGAGGGCAGCATTCACGAAGGACCGATTCTTTGAGACGGGGGATCCCGAGTCTAGACGATGGAGGCGGTTCTTATAGATAAGAGCTGGTTTCTTCCACTGGATGTTAAGAATGCAGTGGATACCAATCCAAAGGTCAAGGAAAGCGCCACGGTTCTCAACCTGGTTGGCGACATCGAAACTTTAGTGGTGGTGGTGGTGGGAGCGGGAGCTGAGTGGAAGAGCCTTGAGGGATATCCAGGATTATTCGAATGCTAACATTGTGAATGAATTGCGCTGATCTTATCTGATTTCAGAGTTACACAATGTCGCCATTGCAAAAGGAATTCCAAAGAGCTTTCGTATGTCCCCATCCCACACCTACGGCAACTAATGGGTATTCGGGGTGGATTTAGGGTGCCAGGAAGTGGTTGCATGTGCAGAGCTATCTACCTTCAACGATTGTGAATTGAACTTCCATACACGATTGGACCTATCAGCTGCTTGAATTGATATGGAGTTCAGGAATGCTATATTGCGGGCAGGGAAATACCTAGGTTGTATCGCTTTGACATCGACATGTTCCTCTCAAGTGACTTTTTAATATACCGACAGTCTAACTTCCTTCCACAAATGATTCAAGCTGCAGAGCATTCCTTCTGGTGTTTGAGTGGTGATCTGAAGGTGGGAATTTTCGAGACTAACTGCGGATCCTAACGTCTGGATAAGACGGAAGACTTGACGTTTTGAAATTTGACTAATGGAAAGTGCAATCATGGAATCGCAATTCGCTGCGAGTCGGAGTTCTCGGTTATTTCTGTGTTGTAATCCAATAACCGCAGCTATGGACCTTGTCCTTGTAACATGTGGGGAAAGAAGCGTGCATGCAGCATTTGAGCCGAGCGTGTGCACCCCCAACTCCAATATAACTGCCATATTATCACCACAGCCCACCACCACCCGCTGAATCCGGTGAAACAGATTGGCAGCTGATGAACGTGGGTTTTGGTACTTATGAAGAAACAAAGATTCAACAGTTTTGTGGGTGATAATTTGGCTGTGTTAGGGGGGGTATTGATGAATTGAAGGTACAGATCGACTAGGTATATCGTCTCACAATATGCCGCGAGTGATCGACCGTGCACGTCACTGCCTGTTTTTACCTTATTTTCCGGTTCATTTACCACACACCATCTCCCCGCATTTCATTAACCGAACGTTTAGATCAACAGAAATCCAGCAGGTCTTCACATGCTGCAGGATGCAGCTGCCGTGACGTAGCTCCACAATCATATATAGCCGACCTCAATCCGCGCGCCCCACCACCTCCGCGGCCAGCACCTTTCCACTTCAATTTACACACACACTATGAAATCAATCAGGCAAGCCCAGCGTCTCCTCCTCACGCGTTCTCAGCAACGCTTCAAAACGTCCGCGTCGATCCCAGCCGAGGGAGCAACGAGCATGTCCAGATCTTCGGTAGCCCAAGATACAGAGCGCTCAAATGACACTTCTGGACGAGAAGAGGTTTCTGGCGGTGGGGTGAGTTTGGGAATTTATTTCTATAGTTTGAGTGAATATGTGTGATGAGCGGGTATTGATCAATCGTAGAACTCAGCGACAAATAATTCAGCACCTTTGACATTTAACAAATGGAGGAGTAAGGAGAGGGATGTAGAGGAGGAGATGGTGAGGAGGGCCGAAGAGTCTGTATCAAAGCAACCTGAGTATCGAGAGTAGGATGGTGCGGGAGATGTATGATACGATAACCACTAATCTGGGATTGGAATATTTTCTTACATGTATAATTGATGGGCTGCGGTTTGTTTTTGAATTTGTTGATGCGATTTGGCTTTGACAGAGAAACTATCGTACGCTGCGTGTTGGATTCTGTGTTTGTAATGCTACCCTATCAAACTACGGGGTTTTTTGGTTGCTGCTGTTTCACTGGACGCTATGTGTCATAGTGTCATCTTAATTGTAGGGTGCATCATCATATCATAGTGATCAGCATCAACAAAAACAAGATGTCTTCCAATATCATGTGACTTCTGGGTTGGGGTTTTATTGTACATAAGCTTCGCTCCACTCAGTTTTTTTTTGTTTTATTCATACTGTATTCACTCTAATTAGAGTATGGCAGAGCCCATAACACCTCCCCGCCTATATTTTCAGGAGCGATACCACTGCGCCACGGGGCCAACTCCTCGCTCCACTCAGTCAAAGGCCCGAAATTTAAATTACCTGTATGGCATCAAGTATGACATCTACACTGTTAAAGCTTCCGACTTTGATCAACCGATCAAGCCTAGAATGGCCATCACATACCTTGGGCTCGTTGTTCATGCGTGTCCCCAGATTGACCTCGAAACAACTAACGGCCATCATACTACATACTCGCCAAATTTTCAAGTTCCCAGCCACAAGCTAAGGTTTCACACCCAATTTTAGCTGGTAAACCCTAACCCTTGGCTGGGAACTTGAAAATTTGGCGAGTAAACCGAGACTTCTCTCGTTCCTAGCGGACTAGCGTCGCCCGCAAACTTACTCCCTTGACTGGATTTATTTCACCACCCTAGGAACGAGAAAATGGATTGGATAGGTATACTAGCACTAGTTAGTCTCTTTTCTTAGTAGAGGGACGGGCGGAGGTGGATGGCTGCAGAGGTGCATAAAGGGCTCATAGTATGGAATGGAGGACTTTGATATGGAGTACTTACAGCAATGCATTTCACAATAGGGATGAGGTGGAAGTGGGAGGTGGGAGAGGTGAACAGCATAAAATTTAAAGCTGGGAGTCGTAAAAAATATTTGAATCACGGGCTAAGCTAAGTGAGTGAGATGCGGTGTACAAAATGTTCCTATATAAAATGTCAAGGATTATCACAACCAACTCTAATATGAACAGGTCCGATTGCCTTCTCCAGTTGGTTTCAGTAACTTCTGCTCTTATAGCAAAGCCCGAAGTGGAACAGCCGCAACATGCGCCGCCAATTGCAGCACTCGCTTTCTGGTCAAAATACAGCAACTTAATAAAAATAATGCCAAGCCTCCAACCATTGACACCGTCTTCACGATCATCGCAGGGATTGCCCATGGGTTATTTTTTGGGATGCGATTTCCAGTCGCGGCGACCATAGGTTCGTCCTCCAAGTACCAAAAAGAGGCATTAGCTATCAAGTTTGTGGGTGCAGTTTTTTTGGATGCCTGTTCTCGAGTAGTTACGCCTAACACAACTTGTGTTGGCCACGAGATGAGGTTCGAGAAGTAATGTGCAGTTGATACACTGACATCATCACTTAAACTCTATTTCTTGAGCGTAAGAAAAATCCTACTATATGGATGATACAAGGTGTAATTTTAACTTTTGATGTCTTGTTCAAATCGCTCGAAAAAAATCTAAAGAAAGTACCTACTTAAGTATATTACGGCATGGGGAAAAGTCGGCAGTTCAGCCTGCCTCAATCAGATATCACTCGATTCTGTGAAGCATCACGAGCTCTGCAAAACCGAGGCACTTTAGATCTAGAATTCGATATTTCATAATCAAGTAACAGAACGCAGTCGTTTATACGTTTTTTTCTTTCATTCCTGCAATGATTCATGTCCACCAGTCTTAACCATGGCTTGGCACCACTGCCGTTAAGCAATTGTCATCGCCACTCGCTTAGTGATGCAAAGGCCCCGGCCACCGTCCAAATCCTCCCCGTCATCTCCACTCACAGCTCTGCTCTTACCACAACGATACGATGCTTTCTACAGCCCGTGCATCTACAGCCTTGACACTGCGATGTTCATCCACCCTCAATTGACACTCCGACAGTAAAAAAGCTGACCTATCTGCGGCAGCGGCATTGCCGTCCAGAAGCATCGCCATCCGAGCAATCTCCACTTCCAAGCCTTCCGCCCTCGCCTCCGCCGGCGGAGTCACACATGTCGGTCAACACACCGGGTTGAGCGAGCGACCGGCGCGTCGTGAGGAATTGCTACCTTCGCAGCAGAAACCGAAGGGGGTAATGGATTACGCATTGTACGTTTCTCGCTGGAGGGAGGGAAATAGCTAATAGGCCGATGTATAGAACGACACTCGATACGGTTGCGAACTGGGCTCGGCAGGGTTCTCTCTGGCCAATGACATTCGGACTTGCGTGCTGCGCCGTCGAGATGATGCATCTCTCCACTCCCCGATACGATCAGGACCGGATGGGAATCATTTTCCGAGCCTCACCCCGGCAATCCGACGTTATGATTGTCGCCGGAACCCTCACCAATAAGATGGCCCCTGCGTTGAGACAGGTCTACGATCAGATGCCCGAGCCGCGTTGGGTAGTTTCTATGGGATCGTGTGCGAATGGTGGTGGGTACTATCACTACAGCTACTCGGTTGTGAGGGGCTGCGACAGGATCGTGCCTGTGGATGTTTATGTACCTGGATGCCCGCCGACCAGTGAGGCGTTATGTTATGGTATATTGCAACTACAGAAGAAGATGAGGAACACTAAGATTACACGGATGTGGTACAGGAGGTAGAGAGGGTTCCGGGGGTGGGGTTTCTCCTTCAAGTTCTTTTTAGAAGGGTTGTTTAGAATGGGAATGGAGGAACAGACAAGACAATGCCGAACAAAAAAGGTTTCTGGAAATAACGAGAATGAGCTCACTTTGCTCTGCGTTCTTTATATGTGTACCGGTATATGTGCAAGGAGGGGAGGGGGGTGGGACCTGTAAATTTTTTTGAGAAGTGCGTTTTTTTTCTTTCTCTCTTCCGTCTTTCACCTTTGAAATTTCATTGTATTCAAATACCGGATTCTTATATTTTTATTTTTTTGTGGTACTTTTATTTCCTTTTCCTCGGCACATGGAAAGAAAGGTGATTGAATATTCGCCCATCACGCCGACAACGTCTATATCTCCAACCGCTGGAGGCTCCACTGCATATTTCCAAGCGAAAGCTCTCTCCCCACTTTCTATGAGCTCTTGAACAAATTCACTACACCCACCTTCGCTTTCCCCAACTACTTACCACAGCTACAAAATGTTGACCTCACGAACCCTCTTTCGTTCTCCGGCAGGCGAGAGGAGGAGCCTGTCATTTTCTCAATCAACACTGCTACTCACTCGTCGACTCCACACCCCACTAGAAGAGCTTCGTATCAACACCGCCCGCTTCCTAGCTTCCGTCCACGAAGTCTCCCGTCTGGGCTCACAACCAAGCTACTCCGCGTATATCCCCCAAATCCAATTGACACCCTCCGTATCTAACCGCACCAGCTTCCCCCCAGCAATCGGCACCTCCCTCGCACCCCCCTCCTCCACCCTCAGAACATACCTAAGCAGAACCCTCAACATCCCCCCACAAATCGACGAACTCGGCAACATCTTCCTAACCCTCCCCTCCCAACGCCCATCCCTCCCCTCCATCTCCCTCGGCGGCGCCCTCGACTCCCCCTCCCCCCTCCCCATCCTCTCCGCCCTCGAAGTCCTCCGCACCCTCCAAGAATCCCCCACAAAAACCTCCCACCCAATCACTTTCTCCGGCTGGTCCTGTTCCTCCGGTTCCCGGTTCCCGCGCGCACTCCTTGGCTCCGCCGCCTGGGCCGGCGAAGTCGGCGTGGAAGAAGCATGGGCGCTCCGGGAAGCCGGGGGGGAAAAGGAAGGGCGGAGAAGCGTCAAGGCATGTTTGCGAGAAGCGGGATGGTTGGGAGAAGTGGAGTGTTCGGTTCGGCATGGGATAAAGTTGGGATCATATTTTGAGATTGTTCCTTCGCCCTTGGTGCCGTTGGGACTTGCAACCGGCGCTGATGCTTGGCGGTGGGTTTCGGTTTCCCTGCGGGGGGGAGACGCGTTGATTGCGGGTGCGCGGATGATTATCGCTGCGCGGGAGATCGCGGGGAGGCATGGGGGGAAGGCGACGGCGGGGGTGTTTGATGTTGAGTCTGCTGGTTTTTCGGGGACGTCAAAGGAGGTGAGGTTTGCGTTGCATATACGGCATCCGAGGTATACGGGGGTGTTGGATATTGAGGGAGCGTGTACGGCGTTGTTTGAGACGATAGCGAGGGAGGAAGGGGGGAAGGTTGTGGGGGTGGAGTTGGTGATGGATGAGCCTGAGGTGGCGTTTGAAGGGAGTGCGATGGAGGTGGTTAGGGGTGCGTTGGATGATATGGGGGAGGTGAAGGAAGGGGTTGTAGATAGACCTGTTGATGCTGTGGCGCCGAGTAAGAGGGGGGTTACGACGGGGGTGGTGTTAGTACAGGAAGGTGGGGCGGTCGAGGAGTGGTGAGTGAGCCCTTCCATTGTGGCTGGGGGGAGTAAGGCTGACGAGAATTGTAGGGCGAAGGGGGCACAGGTGTTATTAACGGCAATTGTGGATTGGGATAGGCAACAGAGTGCTGTAGGACAGGTGACGCAACATGGGTTTTTGAGTATGTGAGATTGCTGGAGGTGATTCTTTGTTAGATGAAGTACAGTTACCTGTTTGTGGTCCCGCCGAAAAAGAGGGGGGTAAGTAAATAAGGCTGTGGCAGTGGAAAATACCACCCAATGGTTTGGTTTGTTTGGAACATAAAGGCTGGGAATAGCTTCTCGTTTTTTTTTTTTTGCTTTTGGAACTTGATGCTATCCAACCTGTTCTATGATAATACCATAATGTTCAGAATCCATTCTTGAGGTTTGAGGTTTATTTTCAAGAGTTGATAGTTTGTTGACCAAACATGCAAACACCAATGCTGCTCAGAAACAGTTGCTATCTTCCATAAGTGATCCCCGAAAAATGTAGGTATAATATTCTAATGCAGTCTTGCCGTTTTGTTTGGCTTGGTCTGAAGCATTTACTGTTACTCACAAGGACATCCACCCATCCCCCTTTCGAACCTAAAAAACAGCCCATATACAAATTCACCAGGCACCCAACCATCCCAACCTCTAATGTGAAGAAAGATCATATAAACATCAACCCCACTAGCGCAACAAGCGAAGCAAGCAGCCACAACCACCGTAAGTGAAGATCGCCAGAAGCTGAGTTAGTATTACCATTATTTTTGACCAGTGTACTAGTATTATTACCCGTGCTATTACCGGTACTAGACACTGTTACCGTAATCACATCCTCATAAACCGGTGGATTCTGTGCATCCGGTAGCACTAAGTCTCCGCTATAATATGTGCGTGCTCCCTTGACATTCCCCCACTTCGTCTTGATACTCTTGGATACCTCTCTTCCATTCACTACCAGTGACACATTGGGTGCTGGCTGCGGCGCCCACTGCTTGGTGTTGAATATTCCCGGATATGATTCGTTAAGGAAGGTTTCTGATAGGGCTGTGTTGGTGCGGACTTTCTCGCCAGTCTTTGAGGCAACAAGTGAGAAGACGTTTGCACCGACGTCGAAGCGGCCTAGGGTTGGGAGATTCCAGTTCGCGCAGACGGTGGAAATCTGGGAGTAGTGGTCTATGTATTAAATGTTAGGTAGAGTATGAGACAAAGACAGGGGCAAAATACCATAGTAATTGTCGTCGGTAGTTCCGCGCTGGTCTTGCGGTACCGCGCCACCGAGGAGAATACTAAACACACGGTTCTGCGTTGGATACGAGTGGTTCTCGTCAAATGTCACCAGTACCAGAGTGTCCTGAACAACAAACCATCAGCACAACCCTAATCCATTAATTGGAGAAACATTAAGTTTATTTACGTTCATGAAATACTCATTATTAAGCAGCGGTTCCAGAAAGTCGCGGGCCCAAGCACCAGCAACGGTCACGGAGGTATCATGGCCATCTGACGTCATATTCGGGGTAATAAACATCTTTTTAATCCTCAGCGCTACTTTCTCCCAGCATATGGGGTGGGGACAAGAAACTCACCCACTGCGGTAAGCTCTTTGAATCCAAATCCTCCACAAACAGCGTCGTATTCTTGATCAACGCCAGCCGCTCCTTACGCTCCGCAACCGAATTGAAGATAACCAACGGGTTGTGTTTCCGCACATACATATTCGCCTTCGTCTTGGGGTTCTCATATTCAAAGCCTTTGAATCCAGTGTACGGCATATCCTCTTGGTATTCACCCCAGCTTATCCCAGCATCCTCCAGTAAATCCGCGATGGTTGAGATGTTGGAGGGAACTTCGGTGTAGTCATCGTTATCCGTTCCAAAATAGTCACCGCTCACTGCCGCGATATAGTTTCCCATCGACGGATGCGTTAAGCCAAAGTAGTTGCTCAGCGTAATACCACGTCCGGCAAGCCATCTTAAGCTTGCTGCGGGGGAAGAGGGTATTAGCGAGCGTGTTTAAAGTTAACCTGGTAAAAGCGGGGAGGTAAAAAACTAACGGTCGCCAGCGGCTTTAGAGTAATCAGTGTTTTCGAGCCAGATAGTGACGAAGCGGTTGAAAGCTTTACCGGTGACGCTGCTTGTAGGAGAGCGTGATGGAACCTCTTGAGCGTTTGTGAGAGCGAATAGAAACCCCAAAGGAAAAAGAAAGGACCATAAAAGCATCGTGAAACGGGCTCGGGGGGAAGACTGTAGTGTACTGGATTGGAGTTATTAGATATTACGACGCTGCTGCTGCCGCCGAAGCCTGTCAAATAGGATGAGTATCCCAGGCGCCCTACCTCGGCCAAAACGCGCTTTCCTTGTTTGTTTTTTTTGGGCGACGACCACGGACACACCCAGCCCAACCAGCCACGCACGTGCACAAAGCGTTACTCCCTACAGCCTCACGACCAACGGGTAAATGGGTAAAATTAAAATGGGCCGATATAGCAACTGTGAAAGCTGAAAGGAACTCCTCTCCTCTGCTCTGCTCTTGCCCAAGATAACGGGAAGCGACAGCTATCTGTTCAGCGGTGTGCGATGCTATACGAGAGGCATGGATGATACTCTGCGTGTTTGCCTGACTATTTTTGTGCCGCACTCGCCGTTGTCGTACTACCGGTATCCAAATTGCAAAGCTAAGAACCCCCGGTGACCAAAGGAAAGGTTTCGAAACAGGATGAGAACGGAGCGAAGAAGCGAAGAAGCGAAGAAGCGAAGAACGAAGTGTGGCCGACCGTTGGGCTCATTATTAAGTAGCAAAGCTTGTCTTCCCGCTGGGAAAAAGCTTGTATGGGAATCAAAGCTTGTGGTCTACACGAGCTCCAGCCATCCTTGCCTGCAGCTAATGATATCCATATAATGTGCTACAAATAATCCTCCCACCCACACCAGACTTACGCGTACAATAATCATCGCATTAATTAGTGTTACAGTACCAATTCAGCCTCACTGTCTGCAGCCCCCCCCCTCCTACTCCCATCGTAGTTCTGCCTGTTCCTCTCAAATGGAGAACTCAACGAAATAATCTCATCCGGCCGCAAACTTTTCTACTGATCTGGTTTTTATATATATATATATTACTCATGTTGCGAAAACCTAGCACTCCAAGTCCGCGGCAAGTCTCGGCACTTGCCGGCTCAACCTTTCTTATACTTCTCTTTGTTTTGTATACCTATTCCGACTCCATCCAGGGAAGATCAAGAGTTCGTCGTCCAACTACCGATATATACTACTATGGCACTTCGTGGAGGAGGGATTCAGGCGAATACATACTCAGCCCATCATGGAATGTCAACTCACCTCCTCAGAAACGATATTACAACTGGACGTTGACCGAGGTCTCGGGGAATCCCGATGGTTCGATCCCACTTTTATATACGCTTTACCGTGAAGTTGACATTTTCTTTTACAGGAGTATGGCGAACGTTGCTAGCCATAAACTCACAGTTCCCAGGTCCTCTGGTGGAAGTAAACGAAGGGGATACACTTGTGATTGATGTGCACAATCAGATGAGCAACTCCACCTCCATGCATTGGCACGGCTTTCATCAAAATGGAACAAATTTTATGGATGGCACACCTGGAATCACAAACTGTCCTATTCCTCCAGGATCTTCGTTTCGCTACGAATTCAAGGCTGATGGTTTACACGGGACGTATTGGTATCATGCGCATTTCTCGACACAGAGGGTTGATGGGTTGTTTGGGCCGTTGGTTGTTCACAGTCCGAAGGAGAAGATTGAAGTCGAGTATGCAAGTGATAGAATTGTGATGGTACAAGATTACTATCACGACTTGTCGGCCGCGTTGTTACCGCAGTATTTAGCACCCAGGAACGAGAATGCTGAGCCGATACCGGATGGGGCGTTGATTAATGGTCGGAATATTATTGACTGCTCGAAAGTCTCAAAGACTTACAAATGCGATACTTCCGAGATAGGAATGGAGATGTTGACGTTGGGGAGGAATGCATCTCATCGACTACGGTTCATTAATGTCGGTGCGTTTGCAGAGTTTGATGTTGAAGTTGATGACCATGATGCTTCCCTGATAGAGGTGGATGGGATGGAAGTAACCCCCTACAGCATCAACCGCTTCCGAATCAACGTCGCCCAGAGATACTCGATTGTTGTTACTCCTCGCCACTCCCGTTTGGAAGACGAATCGTATTGGCTACGGGCGAAGATGGTAGTCCATTGTTTTGCAGATATCCCAGAAGCTTTAGATCCCGAGGTGAAGGCTATAGTTCTATACACATCCCCATCTTCAGCCCTTCCACGAATCCCAGAAACAACAGGATGGAGCGAAGACCCCGAGCTCGAATGCAAAGAGATGGATCTCGCGGAAGTCGTCCTAGCAGTTCCTTTCGACCCTCCACAAACCGCCGACACCCTAGTCTACCTCCGTAGCAACTTCGAAATCGGACCCTACAAACTCAGCCGTGGGTT
This sequence comes from Trichophaea hybrida, assembly GCA_015178995.1. Classification (NCBI taxonomy): domain Eukaryota; kingdom Fungi; phylum Ascomycota; class Pezizomycetes; order Pezizales; family Pyronemataceae; genus Trichophaea; species Trichophaea hybrida. The sequence goes on from WHVE01000020.1 coordinate 247,988, forward strand.
TTTCAACTACACCTCCTGGCGGCCCTCAGAAACCCCAACACTGCTATCCACAATCTCGGGAATCTCTTCAAAAAACACCTCATTTACTACTCCGAAAAATAACGTCCTCGAAGGCGCATTCGACGTGAAAAGACAACTTGTCGTTACCATACCTCACGGGAACACGGTGGATCTGTTGATCGATAACTTTGACGATGGAAACCACCCTTTCCATCTCCACGGACACAAGTTCTGGGTGCTGGGGCAGGGGAAGGGGTATTTTGATGCGACGGAACAGGGGAATATGCAGATTACTGGTCGAGTGAGGAGGGATACGGTTACTATTGAGGCGTTTGGATGGGTGCTCATTAGGTTTGTGGCAGATAATCCGGGGTTGTGGGCTATGCATTGTAAGTTTCTCCCCCACCCGCTTCTGGGAATAAGAAACTGATGATAAGGTAGGCCATATTGCATGGCATGTGGAGGCGGGAATGTTGATGCAATTTTTGGTAGCCCCGGAGGTGGTGGGGAATTGGACTGTTCCTCCGAAGGTGGAGGAACATTGTGGACAGCGGGAAAAACAAAAAGGTGGGCCGATGAGGGATGAAGATTTTCATTGGTGATCACGATCCCTAAAGAATAGAAAATTTGTAATGAGATGGTTCGTTTGGCCATGGATTGGGAGGCATATGGAAAGGCTATAGGGGTGGCCTCTGCTTCAGTGTACTTATTTACTTATTTTTTTGGAAAAATGAATTTAGAGTTCCAACTGTAAACCCTAAATAAATATACGGTAGACACACCCCGAACGTCAAATTTAGATGTTGAAATATCCATCCGTCGACGTCTGTACTGATCCCAAACCTCCAGTGCGGACCCCACTCCAAAAAAAAAGGATACAAAACCGCGGGTTGGGTTTACACCCTTCAGCTGGGGCCTCGGTGTTTGTAACACCTAAACATTGTAGGTAGCCGTGATTAGGGACAGTCGAAGTCCGATTGTCTGGCGGCTGAGCAGTGGGGATGTTAGAATTGTAGATGAATGTAGTTGCTTCTCTCATTCATAGGACGCCTTTATATATGTATATGAAGCTACTCCTTTCTACACATGTGCGCGCACACATTCTCATGCCTTATGATCTATCTTCAGCTCTTCAGCTTGTATGCCCTATGCGATTCAGCTCCTCCTGATCTCTCATCTCATTGTGATCCTGCAATCTACTAATACGAGATTACGGCCATCTCTACTTTTAACAGGGGATGGCATAACTACTCGAGTGAGATTTCCGTGAAGCACGAACCTTACCAACAGAATGTGGATTCTCGGGGGTGGAACTGGCAGAAACCTCGGCCCTGATACCCTGAGAAAACTTTTTTTGTAGCGGTACGGTACTGTGGATTGGTAAGAAAATTCTTGTTTCTACCTAAGTATCTTAAGCTTTTGCAGGGATAATTGTACTAAAATCGCTGCTTGGCGCCGCCCGCCCTTCAACTCGACTATTCCTAGTCGTAGTCACTGTTGATTTCGTGAATCTACATCTGGATACCTAGTACGGGATCTATACTGGACAGGGCAAAAGAGTGAGCCCAAGAGGTTTGGAGCCCATGAGCTCGAGATTTTTAAAGCCTTGGTATGGGTTCTAGCATTTAAAGCGCCGCTTGGTGTTTACACCACCAGGGTTTATAGCATTTGCACGACCTAGCGTTTGTAGCGCTGTGAGGTTTCGAACAATGGTGTTTATAGCACCTGGTGTTATACACCGGCTAAGCTAAGTTATCAGCTACTAAATCTGTAGCATCGCCTACCATTTTGTATATATATATGTAAGACGAAAGCTGGATTTTGAAGGGCAAAAAGTGAGGTTTTGACCCGTTTAGAGAGCCATAGTCTGACGGACTAATGAGATTTCAAACCTGGTGTTTAGAGCACCCTGTGTTTATAGCACTTGCACGACTTGGCGTTTGTATCGCCTGGAGGGGTTTCGAACCCATATGGTGTTTATAGCACCGACTAAGCTAAGTTATCAGCTCTTGTATATGCAATGATTTCTGCCATCTTATACAACGTCAAAGTTGGATCTCGGAAGGCCAAAAAGTGACAGGTTTTGTACCCGTTGTCTAGCGCCAGAAAGTTTTAAGCCATGAGGTTTTGAGCCGGTGTCCTAACGTTTAAAGCGTTATGAGGTTCGAACCACAGTGTTTACAGGTAGCACTGACATTTATAACGCCGGGAGGTTTCGAACCCGGTGTTTACAGCACCTGGTGTTTATTGCACCGACCGGTTAAGCTAAACTATGGGCTCTTGAACATGTAACGAGCAGCACCAACTCATAGATCACTACTCATGTCGCCGAGTGCGAAGCTCGCCACGTGATGTGGCACAGTGACTGCGCAGCGTTAAAGCCACATCACGTGGCGAGCTTAACACTCGGCGACATGAGTATGGTTCACAAGCTTCAGATCATTTTGCTAACAACGCCCTTGTATGTGGCTAAGTATTCCATTATGATATCCCTCACGAAAAAAACACTTATTCCCTCGCCTCCTCATCCTCCTCTTCCCTCTCCGTCTTCTTCTCCTTCCCCGCATCCAACGCCTTCTTCACCCTCTCACTTCCCACCTCATCCTCCTTCTCATTCCACTGGACATCATATTGTTCCGCAACCATCCTTATCTCCCTCCTCAACGCCTTCCCATCATCTATCAACTCCCCCCATCTTTCCAAATCAAACCCCTTTTCCGCATACAGTCTAACCTGCCTTCTACTAACCGTCAAATGCAGTACACTTCTATAACTCACCTCTCTATTATGATACAAAAACCACAAATAACTCAACATAATCATCGTTAAACCCGCAAGATACGTTACCGGCTCCATCACATCCCACCCAAGGCTTGTATGGAACGTAAGAAACCACACACAACCCCACCAACTCACTAACCCCGCGAATCCACCAAGTGCAAGCTTTTGCGCCCCCCGTTGCGCAAGTTGGTCGCACTCCTGCTTTAGCTTGCTGTATTTTTCAATTTCGCTAGAAACAGCGCGGAGCCGTTGACGAAGGAAGTATGTGCGGTCGTGGAAAGAGGGGACTTTTACGGTGAGTGGGGAGGGTGAGTTTTCGATGGAGATGATGAATTCTTGGCCTTTTGATGCGTCGTGGACGAAGTCGCCGACTTCTGTTGCTGCTGACCAACGGGTCATTTTTGAGGAGGAGGGGGAGGAGGGGTCGTGCGCGAGGAAGGTTATGTCAGGTGGGCGGGTTATGGTTGGTGTTTCGAGCGGGAGAATTTCGGCTTGGATTAGGCGTTCGAGGTAGGAGAGAGGTTGGTGGGGGTGGATGAGGAGTGCTAGGGGTTCTTCCGAATCCTTTGGAGTAGGGCGCCCGGAGTTCTTTGGACGGAGTGGGAGGAGGAGTTTTAGGAGACGGGAAGGGGTGGAGACTAGTTTCCCTGGAGCACCGATGTCAGCCAGTTCTTTTTCTCTCCCGGAGATGAAGAAGAGTGATGTACCTCTGCGGTTGGGAATAACGCTGCTTTTCTCCGAATCTGGGATTTTGCGATGTTGATAAAGCGGTGGCTTTCCATCGCTCGCTCTATGCCATGGAACAGACTGTGTCCGTGCTAGCTCCTCCGTACCCTTTCTTACCCCCAAATGCGCTTCAGCTTCTTGTTTCCCCTCGGCTTCTTTAAGTAGCGTTTGATCTTTCTCGCCGCATCGCGATGGGGAGGAGGAAAAACACCTTGGTGTTCCTAATGCTGGAGGTAGAAAGAGGAATGCATTCTGAAAATGAACACTGGGAAGTTTTAGCGGCTTCGAGATGTGAATAGCTGATATAGATCTCTGCAAAGATTTCGAAGATATCAATCTCAGAAATGCGGTCGTTCTAGGTGTCATTTGGGAGGAAAGAAAGTGTGTGACGGAGCTGTGGTAAACAGAGATAACAAGGAAGGTTAATCGATGACGTCGGCGGCTTAAATCTAAATCAAACAAGGCTTGACGTTCGATTAAGATTTTGTGCTAAACAAGACAAGTACTCCACTAGGGGTATTCAAACTAAGGGAATATGGATGCATATATGTGATGAGGAATTGAGGTTCATAGATTCTGCAAATATGGATGCTGTGCCACTATATGTACATATATGTACATATAATTTTAAAACGCATCCCTCAGATTTATTCTGAGAATCTGTACATAAACATGAAGCATTATATCCATCCATAGTGGAAGGTCAATCACAACAGCTACAGGTACCATACCACCACCTCTGCCACCACTATCACTATCACCACCACTGGTCATTGATCGCCAGCAATCATTCCTAGTGCTAGTAGTGGAGTTGTGGTGACTCTGATTACTGAGTGATGGTCAACATGTTGATAGTAATAGTAGTATCAGTTGCCTGTGTGGGGGAGGTAATTGGCTTCGCAGCAGTAGCCTCTATTAATTTGGAGAATGTGTAGAGTTAGGGCTTCACTGGCAATGGATAGATATTAAATCTAGAAAGGCGTACATATTCATATGCCTAGAATATGTGTAGAATATGGGGGGTATTCAATCATGTGAGTTTTTGGAGGAGAAAGCGATCACTATAATTTTTCCTAATATGGATCCATATTTCCTTAGTTTGAATACCCCTACTACTGTGGAATTTGGATATTACCTTGAGGAACCAATTGAGAAGTCGCCGGTGTGTTCCACGAGGTTTTTAGATGTGGTGTCGTCGGCGCAACTGTAGCGGGCGGTAAGGACGATACGTCAGGTGTCAGACACTGTGTTCGTATCTCTAAATATAATATAAGTGTCAGCGTCAGAACCAAAATGTATCATCCCCACCGCCCGCTACAGAATAGTTCCAGCGGGTGGGTGTGGAACCCCCAGAGGTTTTATTCTTTGCTGTCGTGATAAATAATGTAGCTGCATACCAGGGTTTATCTTGGGCTCCTGGAAAATAATGTGTTTGTGCTCTCCATTGGGTGATTCTTGATGATCTGGTGTGTTTGTAGAGTATATGAACTTTAATATGGGCTGTGTCTTGCTTCTAAGTTGGTCTTCACTGCGTGCTTCTGTTGGTTGAAGATATTCTGGCCTTCAAAATGCCCAGAACTTCCTCGTATATAAATCACATGACTCCCATAACGACCCCAACCCTTGCATACCTCAAATAATGGCTCAAAGAACACCGACTTACGTCCGAATGTAGGTGAGATTTCAGTGCACTTCTGGAGAAATTTCGGCTTAACTCCGTCATCAAAAAATCAAGGTGTTGATCTGGTACTGTATCAATAAACGGGAGTTATTTGCCCGATATATTGCCCACAAGGAGAAATTGCTGAATCTGCAACCGTGGGTTCAGGATTGCTCAATGATGGTACACGAGCTCGAGGTCTTTGGTTTTGAAACCACCCATACACCATATAAAGACCCTTACCAGTAAGTGAAAAATGCGAGGGCACAGGAGCAGGAATGCTGCATTATCCCTTCGTTCGTATATGGATCAGACGTGGTCCTAAAACCGCAAATTAGTGTTAAGAGCACTCGGGGCGCTCAATAAAGCACATTAGGCCAAAAGAGTAGAGAAAAAGCTGGTACTCAACTTTGGTGGTGTTCCTGCAATCTATTTAGAGCGACTTTTGGATTTCTTCTCTCTTGATTCGGTGTCGTTGGTTTTGCAGTAGAATTATCGGGACCGAAAGTGAACCCAAAGGTTAAACGAACGAAGGGAGAATTGTCAGGATTGGAGGTGAAGCCGAAAAAGAAGAAATTGCCAACAATATAATCGCAACCAGTTGTACATACTCTTATGAGCAGCGAATAGTAGATTGATGCACACACACTCAGGAACGTTTGCTTTGTTCTTTCTCCCTCTCTTGTGGCACATGTCGCAGCTTACCTGTCTGTTTCCGTCGTGCATACTTGGTACCTTACTTAGTCCGGCTGCACCCATCACCAATTCGATCACCACCGTTTGACAGCTGCCCTATGAAACCCAGCTCCCCACATTTCTCTCTTCCACGTCTAGTACTACCGACATCATCTAGCCCACAAACTCACCACCATAACTTTTCACGATGGGTAAACTCAACTATACAAATGTTCTTCTTCCTTTACACTCCTTCAACTTCCTCCAATGAAGCTCAAACACAGCTAACAAACACTTCATTCCAAGCGCAAAATAAGCGGGGTAAAGCTAGGCTCTACTGTCAAGAAGGACATCCTCAAGCACAGTCAATCAGCTTCGAAGTCTCGATCCATCAGAGATCTAGAGCTCAACCTCCAAGGAAAAGATCTAGGCGACGAAGGACTAGAGATTGTATGCGACGGATTATGTCAAGGACTGGCATCAGGCTCGTTACGTCTCGATGAATTGCATCTCGCCGAGAACAAGATCACCTCGAGAGGCCTTAAGTTCTTAGGAGATGTCACGAGACTAGCTAGTGCAGACTTGAAGGATCTGGATTTGAGGGCAAATGAGTTGGCTATTGTCACTCAAGAAGATGCGGAGGATTGGGAGAATTTCTTAGAATCATTTAGAGATGTAATTCTACCCTCGCATTTGCCGTACGGAAACGCTGATAGATAACCAGGTAACTTGCCTTCGCAGACTGGATCTTTCTGAAAACCCCATCGGCGATCGAGGCTTCGAGGTTTTATGGAGAGTGTACTCGAGAGAGGATCCAATATACATTCCGAAGCATTTGAAATCGCTCCACTCTGATGACTCCGATGCCGGTTACGATACGGATGATATGGGCGGTGACTCAGATGAAATGGATTCTCTTTTCGAACAAGCACGCTCCATGAACCTCCACAGCAGTGCTGACTCTTGTTCGAGTACACATACCACCCCAGCAAAATCAGACCGCGGTATGACCAGGCCTCTTCGAATATCATTTTCACTTTCTAACATGTATACTCCCTAGATAGTCTAATGTCCGGGCGTCCGTCAGTACGATCTCTATCGAACTCTCGTACCTCGGTAGCAGCAGAGATCCATGGCCTCCGCAGCATCCCGTACATGATATTCACCAAGACTAGCGTAACGGACAGCACAGCACTCTTTCTGTCGTATATCTTGCCTGCTCACCCCACACCAGAGCGAATCATGAGGTTCCTACCAGCACCGAAACCAGGAGCACCTACAGAGATTCTGGAGTCATATTATGCTTCCGGTTGCCGGGGAATCATTTACCGACCGAACGACAAACTCAGCCCTCTGAGCAAGCGTGTTCTAGACTGTGCAGAGGCATTGAGGGAAGGAAAGCCAGTAACCCTTATCGCACCGAATATTACGCCATATAACAAGTTCAACGATTCACAATTCTCGCCACGTAAGAGAAGGAATAGCGTCACGTTTATTCTGGGTGGTAGCAGTCCTACAAGTTCGATTCCTGATCTTGAGCGTGCAAGAAGCAAGATTCAAGGAGCAATCCTGAAAGAAAATGGGCCACACTATATTTCTTTGTGGAGTTCTGCACTAAAGGTCCTTGTTGTCTCGCGGGAGATATTTTTCGACCCGAATGCAGGGTCGTACGAAGGCCATCATCGGAGCTTTGGGAGGCATTCCAATGGAAATCTTATGTCGTCAGGGTTTAATCGAGCACCAATTTCACCCCCGACTTCACCCACACGCAGGTTCTCCACGCCGGCCAGTTATTTGCTCGAGTCAACGCCGCTAAATCGAATGGATGATTCCCATGCTTTTCCGCCCTTACATTCACCATTAATTGCTAAAGCAGTGCATTCAGTCGCTAACGGAGTTCAGGGAGCTGTCGTAAAGACTGAGCGACGGCTCCCAGGTGGTTTACCGGAGAGTCTTTGGAAAAACATCATTGCAATGGCTGTAGACCCTGATGGTCTGCTGAGCAGCAAGCAAATTTCTAATCTTGCCGACTGGGCCAGGACTAGAAATACTCTTGAGAAGGAGAGGGAGCTGTCGGGAAAGCTGAAAAGTCTACAGATCTGGAGAATTCTCGAGAGCACAGAGTGTTTGGCCTACGACGAGGGATATTAGGTACCTACGGGGGGGTTGGGGATTGGTTTCAGTGAAAAACTGGGCTTAAAAGGGAAATGAAATAAAAATGAATTACCGTAACTGTGGTTTGTGTTGTCTTTCGTTATTGATTGGGGTGTGCTTCCCGTGAACACAAAAATCGAGAGATAGTATGTTTGTGAATTTGCGTTGATTTTTACCTAAGTACGAAGAGCATCATCTCCATTGCTTGAATTCACTATCGATTTGTTTTTGTTCTTTTGAATTGTGGAAGCTCGTGTTTGCGGCCTCGGCCTCCCGCTTCTTAGAAAACGAGTCTCAAAGGAACGTAATCTTTTTTTCTGCACTATCTTAGTGTTGCGGTTAGTTGCAGGTGACTACTCAAGTTTGCACATTCTCTCTTTCGCAACGCTACACACTTGTTTGTTGCAGACGTAGAGTACATGTATGAGAAAAAAAAGCGTGCATCTACCCCACCGCCGAAACCAATTTTCTCTTATGTTTTAATTCTGTCCCCGGAACTCTCTTTCTGTGTTCTAAATTTTGTGGTGGCTGGGGTTGATCTATGTACCTTTCATGATCTTTGTCCTTGTTATCAAACTACTTAAGTTCTCTTCCATTACCTCCATTTCTGCAACAAACGATTACCCCTCTTGCCCTCACTCCCCGTTTGACCCCTCTCCTCTGTGTCAGCTTTTAATCTCGCTAACCTCACCACCAACTTCCACGGTACCAATAAGAACTTCGACAATCCAAACTTATTTCATCCTCCCAGCGTGCGTTTTCACTGATATCACGACAAGATTATCCTCTAAATCTCATACTTACTCGTCCTCCAACTAGAAATCAGCCACCTCTAGTTTGTTTCACTTGACATTAAATGTATCTTCTCAGTTTTCTCACTGACATCACAACAAGATTGCTCCCTAAACCTCATACGTATATTCGGACCTCTACTTGCAATTAGCTCACATGTCATCACACTTGGATACGGTACTGGCCGGGCCTAGCACCAGCACAAAGCGAAGACAGCCGGAGTCGGCTGACGGGGAGTCGGACTTGGATACAGTACTGTCCGGGCATAGCACCAGCACAAAGCGAAGGCAGTCGGCTGACAGGGAGTCGGACTTGGATACGGTACTGTCCAGGCCTAGCACCAACACAAAGCGAAGGCAGCCTGAGTCAGCTGACGAGGAGGCGGACTTGGAAGGGAGCGGTCGAAAACGTCGTACTCAGGTTTGTTCATAAATCGCTATCGCAGTTTGTTTGACAGTTTTTACTGACTTCCTTCAAGTTCAAATTCCAGACTGAAACAATAGAACCACAAACACTGTTTCGGGCTGCAGATCTTTGTGCTCAAATCTCAAATTCCAGGGATGACACCGTCATCCTACGTTCAGAAGCTATTGTGGGAAAGGTTCTGGAGCGACTTAAGGAATGCTTAATAGCAGACCGAAGTACAATCAACATACTTGATCCCCGCAACGAGATCTTCAATAGCATCTGCTCTGCATTGGAAGAGCAGCAGGATATCACGAGACTAAACCGGCAAACAATGATTGCCGTTGTTGGTGATATCGGTGCGGGGAAAAGCTCGCTGATTAATGCCCTCCTGGATTACGAACAGATAGCACCAGCATGTGGTTTTGGCGGCGCATGCACAGCAATTGCTACTGAGTTTCGACATCGACAAGCTGGAGATAAGAAATTCAAAGCAACTGTTGAGTATGTTACATCTGAAGAATTTCTGGTTGAGGCGGAATATCTTGTGAAGGAACTTTTGCAGGAGAATGATGATGGCAACGAATTTGATGAAGCGGAGCTGGATTCACAACCGGGTGAAATAGCATGGCGAAAATTATCAACAGTTTTTCCTGACCTTGAAAAAGTCAAGCTTCTACAATGTCATGATGAAAATGGACATAGGAGTGCAACTGCAATGATGGAGAATATAAGGGGACGGTTGGGTGATATCAGGGAATTTGGAACTATCCAGACTATCGAGACAGATGACGAGGAAGATTTCAGTCGTCAGGTTTCAAATTTTGTTAGCGATAAAACTGCCGATAACAGTGGTGACGAGGAAGACTCGGAGTGCGAAGTCTTTTTGTGGCCTCTTGTCAAGGCCTTTCAAGTATACCTCGAGGCCGATATCCTTCAAAATGGTGTCACCATTATCGACCTTCCTGGGCAAAGGGATTCAAATACTGCCAGAAGCAAAGTTGCAAATGCTTATATGCGCAAGGCCGATGGGGTTATTGTTGCTATGGACTGCAAAAGGGCAGTTGACAACCAGACTGGTGACGAACTGGTCAAATCCCGAATCAAGCAGGAGTTTTCAAGTTTTACGGAAGGGCACCGCTCCCGCTCTACAATAATCGTGTGTACCAAGACGGATGTAAGTGTTGTCAAGGTTATTCCATTCCATGTAATAGTACCTGACAGATATAGGATTGTGATGCCAGTGTTATGGCAGCCGAAACGAAAGAGATAAGGGAAGCTCTAAAACCAATTAGAGCAGAAATGAAACAACTAAACAAGGAGCTAAAGACTTCCGAAAATCAATACAGAAGCCTAGTTACCAAAGTTGATGAAGCTGTTGGAGATAGACATAAGCATCATATATCTAGAGAAGACATTCCGTTGGAGAATCTCAGTGACAGCACGATGGTCCTTTTTAACAAAATGTGCGCACCATGTACTTCATTCACCAGGTCGCGTTACTTGATACTGATTACGTTGTAGAGAAAAGCTACGCTCAGAGCTTCAGCAGCTTCAAATCAAAGAAACCTTCATTGCAATCAAAATTCGAAATGAATCGATTAGGCAGAAGCTTTGTGGGAAGCTTCAACGCGAGGGTTTCACAGCAGAGGTTTTTACGATCTCAAGCCGTGAATATCAAAGGTTCCGCGGGCGATTCACCAATAGGGCAGAAAACGTTCCTAGTTTCAAGTTCCTGAAGGTTGAACAAACAGAAATCCCAAGTCTGTATTCTTGTTTCTGCGTGAATTCTTTCAAGTCTAAAATTTTGGTCAGATCTTCAGGAATACCTACAACAGTTTATAAATAAACGGAAAAAGTACTCAATTATACATTTTCTTAGGTTTAGGATTGAGCAAATCCTAAGGAGATTAGAAACGACTCGGCATTTCAACGATCACCGGCGGATTCAGCCCTCAGATCCAACAGTTCTGCGAGAGGGTACTAGAGCTTTGGCGCGGAAGCTTCATATCCAGAAGAACGAGTTCATCCAGCAACTCTACAACACTACAGAAGAAACGGTGAAATTCGTTTTAGAGGAAGGTAACCAAATAGTGGCTTCTGCAAAACTTGAAGAGATCGTTAATGACTGGCATGGCGCACACTGCACCAATCGGATATGGTTTCCAACCCTCAAGGCTGCCATCATTCGTGATGGTTTATGGGTACCCCAGAACATTGACCTTAACCAGTTGTTTATGCAACCACTATACACCGCTATAGATTTCCATTGGAACCAATTCTTGTCGCCTAATTGTATCAGTATATGGGTTGACAGCTACAAGAAGGTAAGATTAACCATGAGACGAGAAGGGCCGAGACCTCGATAGCTCATTAGCAAGAGCTAATTTCATCGGAAACAGTCAATCAACGAATTTCACCAAAGTATTCTTAACCAGTTTGATGTTGCCTCACGGCAGCAACTCATTATCATCGGCGAGATACTCCTGCTGCATCAAGATGAGTTTGAACAGGTCCATGCAACAGAAGTAAAAAACTTCTGGAAACAACAGGCCGAGTACATATCCGTGGCCGTTTCTCTCTAGTGTGTACTCTAACCGGTAGCAGGTTTGCCTACACAATGTTACCGGATATGCTTCAAAATAGCCTCAGAGAGACTTATGCCGAGTGTCAAAGCATCAAGGGCAAACAGTCAATTCGAAAATGGCTGAATATCCTGATCCACAGCCTAGTCCAAAAACAACCTGGAGCCTTTTCTACTTGTGTTGAGGGTTTTGGAAACTCACTCCGGTTGTTAAAAGAAGAAACGGAACAACGGGTGGAACAAATTACCCTCGGCCTTTTGACAAAACTGGAGGCTGCATATGGAGATCTCCTGGAAGAACAAAAACCAGACTATACAAACAACAGGCATTTGGAAAGGGTAGCAGCCCAAAAATCCATTGCCAAGATGCTCGGTGATTCGGAGAAGTTATTGGAGAAGGCGTTGGAGTCAGAGTCGGAGACGATAAGGGATAAAGTTCTCTCGTGCCCAGAGGTGGCTAAAATATTAATTAATTTAGGCACCGGCGAGAAATCTCATTAGATATTCCGAAAGAAGGGGCTTGGAGTTGTATATACTTACCATTTCATACTTGAATATAAGGCGTTTAGATGGGCCGCGGCGATTCACTCTATTCAAAACTGTTACAGCTTATCATACTACTCAACTACTTGCATGTGTTCCGTACCATCAGCAATCCCAGCAGGTCGCAGATTGTAGAGGCTGGTTTGCAAACGGGCCCCATTCACGACCCAGTACCGTAGCTTAGTGAGTTAACAATTTTCTCAGGCCAGAGTTAGCAATCGAGCTCACTCATTATCAGGCCAGTGTCTTATTTCTAGTGTTTGAGTGATTAAAGCTTGAGTGAAGGTGGATGGTGGAGGTAGAGGTTGTAGGGCGATAACAAAAATTAAAGTTTCGTGTGTTGACATACAAAGTCACTCGCACTTACTGTGCCTCGCTCTGGCGGATGGGGAGAAGGAGAGAGGGCGATGCGACTTGGAAGCGGCCTAGGCCGTGGAAGCATCGGGGACTAGGATATATGTCATGGCCGCAAGCGGCTGAATACAATATGATTACAAACAAACAAACTGTGCCTCGCTCTACTTAAGGTAAGTGTGTGTGCAACAAGGATAAAAGTTCATTCGTCGAGAGGGTAGGGGTTCCCAATTGCTCACTCAGCTGAACAATCATCATCATGGTTGTCGTGATCAATGATAAGATTGTATATGTGAGTTCACTTCTCCCCACATCAGCTCATATGCGAGCATGACCACAGAAATCCGCAAGTAAAACTTCCAGGGCTGAGCCTATCAGTCGTATGTAATGTAGGTACATGACCATCCATAGCCCCCGCAGCAACGACATGTCTCAACATATGTACAGTACACACACAGTAGTCATCCTTTCTTTGTCATACATCCAATACCTCTCCATTATTCCGTCCTAATTGCCCACTACCCCTTATGCCAGGCATCTTGACCGCCCGTCTCGTCGAGCATCTCCCCTCTCTTCCCTGGGCAAGCCCCGCCCATGATTCCCACGACTTAATTTACCCTTGCCCCCAAGCCAATATCGGAGCCTCTGTATGTAGTCGCTAACACGCTACCGGGTTCTTCTCGTGATATCAAACAACATCCAAAAAGAAAACGTTTCCTCCACTCATCCAAATCACCCCTTCATCTCCCCCCCGGTGGCCGAAGCCCCGTTTGACTCCCATGAATTTCCATTTCAATATCATCCTGCGGGTAAACATTCCCCCACTTAAACCCCTGACTTCCATCAGTGCTACTATCCCTACTACTATTACTCGACAAAAACGCTTGTCTGGGAGTCTGCGGGCGTGGAGTTCTCGGTGTTCCTGGCGGTGCTTTGTTGCCATTCTTATACTCATTCGAAGCCCTCGAATATTGTCTTGTTTCGCTCTTCTCTCTCACAAATACCCTCATGGCTGGAAGGCATGCGGCAATGAATGCGGTTGTAACCTCGATCTCGGAGGCTAAGTACAGCACGTCGTAGAATCTCTGGACGGCGGCGGGTGTGCGAGGTTTCAACGGTTTCAGGGCTAGGATGATGATAGTGAGACGCAGGATTGCTGCGATAATCGGGATTGCAGAGACGGTAAGGAAGAAGATTACGCCCCAGCGCTCGCGGCGGCCGAGATGGAGTCGGCGAAGAATCGCAAGGAAGAGAATGACGAGGTAGAGGTCGGTGAAGATATTTGCGGCGGCTGTTTTGGAATGGTTCCAGATCTTTTGCTGGGGGGAGCAAAAGTAGTTGGAGTTTAGTGACCTGGAATAGAAGTTAGATAGACGTCTTTCGCTGAGCAGGAGCAAACAAAACGTACCATACGCGTTCTATCGGGAGACAGGTCAGGATCATCATCAAAGTAATGATGACGAAAGAAGCAGCAACCAGGAAGGTCAAAATGTAGAGGGCGATTTTGCATGCTTTCGTTATCTTTTCTCGGAAGTGGAAATATGTTGACAGGAATGCGGCTTTGATAAGCCACACCATGATGAAATAGATGAAGCTTTGAGCATAGAGTAGCTATAGCACCTCAGTTAAAAAATAGTTCCCTAGTAATACAGAACAAAAAAATACCTTCAATTGAAATATTTGCTCTTCGCGCCCTGGACGCGATACCGTTTCATCCCCAACCCGAATGAGCCTAACATTTTTCCATGTGTTTATGCTCACATTGCAGGTCCCCACCAGCAGGACTAAACACAAGATGATCTCCGTATCGCATTTTCGGTACATCGATTTGCGTTTCCGAGTCCAAAGTACGAATATCCGCGCGCTGCAAATGCCGTAGGTGACTAACAGACATAACCACTCGATGACGATCGAAACAACCGGCGAAGGCATGTTGAGCATGGAGTTTTCTTGTTCGTTTCAAACAAACACGTTTTCGATCTTGATCACACACGACCAGCTGAGTTGATGCGGGGTTGCTCACCAGCGAGCTACAGGGGGTCGGGTCAGTGATCTCAAGAGTCGTCCAAGCAGAAAGATATACACACCTCAACGTGATATAAAGTTTCAGCACTCGACCAGAATGACGAGAATAAAACTGCGAACACGATGGTTCAGAAACGAAAAGCGAGGGGGAGGTTAATTATAAATAAGAAAATGCCTTTTGGTAAGGGTTCTTGCAGATCACATCCAAGTTGTCAGTTGTCGCATAGCCGCGCATGTCCAATAATCGTCATCCGGTCATACTATGCTACTCCTGCTGCTGCTGCGGAATTTCTGCGAAAGGGCAGTGCTGTAACACAAGGTTGACCCGCCCTCCCCACACCTTCCCATCCCTTCCCCCCCCCCTTCCCCGTATTGTTCAGTTCCGATGCCTGGTGATACGTTACGTTGTACCCATGCTGCAGCTGCGATGTCAGCAATCTGACTGGACGCATTGTTAGATTCTCCCAAGTCTCAGCTTCGCAGGGGTCGTGAAAAAGACGAAGCAAAGATTTTTCTTCCAGTTACGCGTTCAATCTATGAGAATCCTTTATGTACTCTACATATGTGTGAACTCTCCACTGACGAAGCAGGATCATACAGCTATTTGTACTCTCGAATCGCGATTTCGGGTACTCTAGCTAGGAACGGGATAACCCAGGCACACCACAAGGCAAGTTGTAGAGGCTAAGGACGATCACTCTGTTGGTCCAATCTTCAAGATGTACGTAGGCGAAGGCCCAAAGTGTCTGAGTCGTAGATGAGAGCTTTCTTCGTAAGTGAGAATACCCGTTTGCTCAATACTCACATTAGTACACTCGGTGACGAGCAGACAGCAGGACGCAGCCCTACGAGGGCAGATAGCGACCATGCTGCCGGAATACCGATATCGCACATATGAGACGTAACCAATCTCCACACCGAACCGCTCTGATCGATCAGATCCAGTGCGTTGCTTTTTTTCGAGTTAGGGTTGATGCACACCAACCTTAGGCGCAGACGCTGGTTGCATAGCCACGATTGGCCAGGAGATGTCCTGATTGAAATTGAGATGCCAGTTGTTCGGTGAGAGCTAAAATGACCGATCCAATTATTTGTGTGGTCTCGTTAGAAGTTCTATTCTAGTATTGAGGCCAAAGAGTATTTAGTTTCAACAGCTCGTGGGACTGAAACTGGGGTCACCGGAAACTTCATCATTGGTCTTCCCAAACACATATATACATACTTGGCACCTACTTAAGTAGGTATCTAAACATGCATGTACTGTAGAGAGTGTGATGCTTCGGATGAGATTTTTCTTGTGACAGATTTTTTCCATACCGAATGACCAAGAGTGAGCGGAATCCTCTTCGGACGAGGCTTTTGTGACGCATGACGTCCGCAACATCGCGCTCACTACAGTACCTAGATAGACGTCATATTCAAGCAAACGCCACAACCAGAGTCTCCTGGTCATAAAGCATAAGGTGAAAATACCAAGCGTCCCTTCTGCCTAGTCTCAGAGTATAGGTACACGTCCCTGAGAAAGGGCAAGAAACGGGGGTTCCGTAGCTCCTAATACCTATCCAGCTATCCCCGAGTGTAAATATATATATAAAAGAATGTATCGGCGCTGAGCACCAACTGATTAAAACCACTTTAGCTCTCCGGTCAGAGAGTTTCGAACTTCATTCCTAGCTTCTTGGGTTGGATCATATAGTAACAGATTGATAGGTTAGGTAGATATCTTAAGTCGGGCTTTTTCTGGATCGATATTGACTGAATCAGTCTATATATATCGGTCTATGTTTGACCGGTCTGCCAAAGTTCAGACCTGGCTAGCTAGCTTGTTTAGAACACTGGAATTTAGCCCCTTAATCATACGTTGACAGCCCCCTTCTCCGTTATTCACATTCTGAAGGCTGGTTGGTGACCCTCAGATTCAGGCTTGGAGATTGTTAATTCATGCACGATTGTCTTGGTGCTGTTCTCCTCGACTGCATGATAGGTCGTCTAGCTCACGGACCACATGAAGGTCGCGGAGATTTCCGGCAGAGTTGATACAATAGACGCAGACGCTACTGCATAATCACGGTTGGACGTGACCATTGAACTTGACTGCCGCCACAGGCTAATTCCGACAGCGGTTAATAAAATTAGCCAATCTTCCCTTAATGAGCTTCGTCAGTCTTTTCTTTCCAGAGGAGAAGTGCCTTCAATGTATAACAGACCTGAGAATAACTCCTCAACATAAATCTAGTACTAGCCTGTGGGGTTTTATCATTTCGGAGTGCCTTGTGTAGAGTACAACTTCCCTCCGTTTCACTCGCATCATCCAATATCCAAAACGCAGAGTAATATGCGAATAAATGCAAAGCAAGCGAACGCCACAACCGAAATCTCCTAGCGGTGCATAAGACACAATGTATCATTCTCTTATCGGCATATAGAGGTGACTGATGTTGAATCATGTTGGATGCTTCATCTCGGACCCAAACCCGAAGTTACACGATCAGGATGAAATTTCCATAACGAGCAAGCACTGTTGACGAGCTTCATCTTCAAAAATGCAGTCCCGACCCAAAGTAGTTTTCAGCGTCGACACAGCCGTATCGTTTGTAGGGCACGGCTCGAGATACCCTGCGTAACGGGTTTCCGTTTATCAGTACATGGGCTCCGCATGCTTCATCCTTGAAAGGGATTCTCGATCAATAATCGTATGTAATAACCTTGTGTTCCATTAGACTCGCCATAAGTGCGACCATCCACGAGTTGATAAGAACGACAACCCCCGCCCTTTTGCCTTTATCTTAAGAACTACCGAGTTTGAATAGTAAGCGGGCGGCGGGCAATCGAGAAGCAGTTATCTGACCGATCAAATGTCGTTGTTGTGTTGTACAAATGATCCACTACCCCACAACCCCGTTTAATACAAATACTGAACGCATAAGCCACCCCAATGTGCTGTCTCATCGCAGTTTTGAAGGTGAGAGACGCTTCAAAAGCGCACATGCCGTTGTTTATTCAGACCTGAGTATTCTAGCAATAAGTGCTACAGATACAGATGAATATAGCGTAGGGAGATTCAGCCCTATTTGTTACGTTCACCTTGTGGAACCCTACACCCACCATCATGATCTAAACCATCAGCCCTATTTAGCATCGACCGAGAGTGTTTATCACTGGGTATAAATGCCAAACATCCCTACTTTGACAGCTGTCAGCAACTCCACGTAACCAGAATAATATGAATTTGAATGAAATATTATATAGATGCCTGCAATTCTCGGGGAATATTCTAAATGTAGCTGAAACTGGCGAGGAGTAGATGTTGTAACTTGCTCGAATTCGCAATTGGAAACAATTGATCGGCTGGTTGCATCGGTAGTCTCGAGGTTGGTAGAATCTATTAAACACAAGTGAACACGCGTGTGGGGACCACACGGTACCGTCGAAAATACCTAAGTAGGTTTCCATTTTTCTCTCAAAATTAGGCCGAACTCCTTCGGACGTGTGACAGCGCTCCCAAGCTTGCCATACTCCTACCCCGGTCGGGTGGTGGATGGGGGGAAGGAGATAGGGACAGTACGACTTGGACTTAAGAGGGCTGAAGGGACACCTGAGGTTCACACTGGGGAAGTGCTAGGAGTAGGGGATAGAAGTGTAGTTAGTTGCCATGGCCGCAAGCGGCCGAATGCAATATGATTCAAACAAACAAACAAACCCCGGTCGGGTAAAATTTCGTGTAGTGCGCCTCGTCTGCTATATAGTAGTGCACATTCCTCATAACATTCCGGTCATTTGCCCGAGACGCTTCTATTTGTATTGTCGTGCATAAGGGAGCTAAGTTTGGGAGCTCGCCAAGACCATACCCGTGACGACTCGTTATATCGAGTGACATCCCATGAGTTAAATCGACTGAAATTTTTACGAAGCTTCTCTCTCTATTCCTCGAATAACTAGTAAAGATAGATTTTCCAAACATTAAACTTCATTTGCAAAAGATATTTTGACACGATATCACCAAGTCCATAATTGCGGCTCTGCTCTTTGTCAAACCGGGTAATGAACTCTAAGCTTCTTCTTGTCAGACAGCACGCACCCTCACAACACACCTCCCCAATTCTTGCTTGACGCGACAAACCAATAAACCCATAGCTACGTTACTCGCACAACACTGCCGTCATGAAGTTGGTTAGGTAGCGCATCTTTTCTCCGCTCTCCGCGTTTTAACGCATGCTGCTAACTCATCCAGGTTTTTGATGAAATGTCAAAATGAGACGGTGACCATCGAGCTTAAGAATGGTTCTTCTCCCTTCCCCTTCCTTTGCGTGTTTGGATCAATTCAACTGATTCGCACACTCGGGAAAAATAGGCACAACAGTTCATGGCACTATCCTCAGCGTTGACGTCAAGATGAATACAGCCCTGCGCACAGTCAAGATGACAATCCGTAACCGCGACCCCATCGCGCTGGACACTATTAACATCCGTGGCTCCACTATCCGCTACTTTATCCTTCCAGACTCGCTGCCGCTCGATACCCTGCTCATCGACGATGCGCCAAAGCCAAAGAACAAGGCTCGCAAAGAGAGTGACCGCGGACGCGGAGGACGTGGAGGAGGAGATCGTGGACGGGGTGGTAGGGGAGGAGGAAGAGGTGGCGGACGGGGCAGAGGTGGTGGAGGCATGCGGGGTCCGAGGTAATTGTCAGGTGTTGTGAATGCGTTGCTTTATACGAGGATGTAATATACGATGTCTATGAGCATGAGCTGGGACAACGGTAATAGACAAGCTGCGAGACGAGGAGAATAACCAAAAGCAACTCGTTGCCTTCGACTGTGAACGTCGTGCCCGTCATTTAATATTACATTGTACCGTCGGGATTCCTAGTTGGAGCCCCGAAAAAACCCAATGGCGTTTTATTGGACTTATGCAACGTTAACGCTATGTGTGCTCTCGATTGCGGAAAAACCATCTCCCAAAACGTTTTTGCCCACGCAACCTTTTACCGCTCCTTCTTCTTCTCCACTTCCTCTGTCTCCGTCTGCATCATATCCCCTCCCGCTTTCCGTAGCTCCCGTATCCGTTCCGCCTCAGCTTCCACCTTCTTGACAGCTTCAAGTTCGTTGACAAACCACACGACCGCGGACCAAAGACAAGCGCAGATAATGCTGAGAAAGACAAAATGCCAGCTGCGTGTTGCGAGGAGGAGCGCAAATAATGTTGCTTGAAGCGTGGCGAAGGAGGTGTATGTAGCTACCAGCACGGAACGATTGGTGCCAGGCTCGAAGACGGACGCCCAGATCTCGGAGATGAATTGTGACATTGCGCGCGGGTCGAGTGGAATATTTGATCGGTTAATTATGGAGGAGGGGGGAGCCGGTGGGGAGACAGGTATGCTTGTTGTGGAGGAGATTCGAGTTTGAACGAAGTCGAGTTGAACGAAGCCAGATCTTGAGACACAGAGCGGCTCTTTCCCGTTCCCACCACCACCTCTTGCCGTGGAAATGTTGCCAACCCCCGATACATCCCATATTGACCCCCTAACCACCTACGAGCCCTCCTCTGACTCTTTCCTAATCCTCGATACTCTCACCTCCGATGCCGCATTCCTTGCCGCGCGATTTCCGCTTACCTCTCCCACACCCGTTGTCCTAGAACTCGGCACAGGATCGGGAATCATCACCGCCTTCATCGCCTCGCACTCCCTCCCTTTATTCAATCGCTCCGACCTCCTACTCCTTGGAACCGATGCGAACTCCCTCGCTTGCAATGCCACAAACAAAACCGTCTCTCTCACACCACAACCCCACCTCTTCCTCGGCGCCCTCACAGCAGACCTGTTCTCCCCGATAAGAGCGCATGCGGTTGATGTACTTGTCTTCAACCCACCGTATGTCCCGACGCCAGAGGTGCCAGAGTTACTCAAACAGGAGGGGGAGACGCCATGGGAGGAGGAGAGTAGGTTATTGGCGTTAGCGTATGCGGGCGGTGAAGATGGGATGGAGGTTACGAGACGCGTTTTCCAGAGCTTAGAGGAAGTGTTGAGTTCTCGCGGCGTAGCGTATGTGCTGCTTTGCGGGAGTAATAAGCCTACCGAGGTGGTGGCGGGGTTAGAGAAGGAAGGGTGGAGATGTGATAAGGTAGGGGAGAGTGGGAGGCGGGGAGGGATTGAAAAGTTGGATGTGTGGAGGATATGGAGGTAATGGGGTGGAAATATTGGAGCTGGGTTCGGTGGAATAGCAATCCCGAGAGGATGACCGAGCGGACTGACAGTGCAAGTGATAGCTTTGTGTTGGTCTCCTCTTCGAGTCGGACGATGTGGATTCAATCAAGCCTTGGGACCCAGTTACAGTAACTGACCGATTATTAAAGAGTTTGAATTGGGGAGGAGGATAGTCAGGTTTCTGTCTTGTTGGTACCCATTGCTCTTCACGATTCAGCACTCGAACGGCGAACTTATTCCCTTACGGCAGTCAGAACGAACACCTACTAATGCAGCACTTCAACGTACTGGAAATAAACCAATGCAGTCTGAGATTATCAACTGTATGACAGTTTGGTCAGAGCAACTCCCGGACTGCTTTACACCTGGACTTGATAAAGATTAAGTATGATGGCCCTGACAATGACCTAAAACCCTGTCCACGGCCTCGAATATCTTCAGATCTGTGCTTAAACACTGCAGCAGTTTCCATACTCTAATAGCAATCGATTTCTTTTTAAGTTTCATTACTTCGTTCGCTATTTATTCCGTACCTCAATAGAGTCGCTTGTTCGATTCTCCCACTACTTAAGTAAATCTAATGCTATTTGCACCATACACTCAAACACAATCTCTTCCCTTGCCATACGACGTTTAGTATAGAGAGTGACGTCGACAAGTCCAATGTACGGGCTAGATTAAGATAAGATTAGATTGACGCTAACTTAGAGGTACTGGATCAGTGCGGCTCTTTGATCTTGGCTTTTGATGTGTGTTCGAGTCGTCGACAGGCAATTCACTTCAAATGTTCTTGTTTCTTTGCTGCTTCACGAACATACTTGCATCTCCATAGAGCTTCTTCGCCGTCATGTATGACCCCTTGATGGTTTTTAGTACGGTGGATCTGCTTTGTTTGCCGATCTTAGGCGACCATGGTTTGCCATTGCATAAAATCGACGCTGACCCTAGATGACGGGTGGGATTGCGAATGGTACAACGATTAACGAACCATCCAACGGCGTTTTGGGTTGAAACTGGGGTTACTCGGGATACTGTTAAGGTTTCTTTAATGACGGGATTGACGGGATTGACGGGATTGACGGGATTAACGGGGTTGACGAGTTAGATATTAGTATCTTGGTTCAGCTGGAATTCAATACTTTCAATGAGAAACTTAGTGCTTATCTTTCTGGTACCAATGGAAACGTGTTTCGCAAAACGTCGCCGAACATAGCCTACATGGTCTGATGACGGGTCTGAAGTGTGTGGCCAAATAATTCACAATTACGACATGTTGATGGAACTGTGGCTATATGGGGCCTTATATGTCTTCCCTTGATTCCCGCGACATCGCACAGCGCCACGTGTGCCTCGTGGTCTAGAAGGAGCGATCGCAAGAGCCATGTACGACACGCTCACATCGAATCGTGCACAGATACTTGATTTGGTAAATCTATGTCACTTCCTTGGGGTCTCATGAAGTGGTCCGTGCTGGCTATATATAAATTGGCAACCAACATAGCATCCCACCCCATGGAATGCTCTGCTGTTTTTGGGATTCATTTCAGCTTCGAGGGTCTTTTCTACTTTATTTGGAGGCCACTGGTGAAGGCGGTTCTTTCTTGTGGACAGCTAACAGCTGATCGTGAATACGTACTGCGGATCAAATCTCCAAATTCGAATCTGACTGATGTAGTTCTATTGAGCCGCAGATTTCATAGTTTCTCTCAGAACTAGTATCAGGATAGAACTGTACTATCAGCAATTGATGACCGTGTAAATGGCAGATTTGGGGATACTTTTCCCGTCCTTTGCAAACAATGGGTAGAGTTGACATCCTCCGCTGCAATTACGTGAGTATCGATCGTTGATTAACTTGATGAAGACGCTGATCGACATATCTTTTGGCTGGCAAACAAGAATTCTCGATATTTGATGGTAGATATTACATGGAGAAACGGACCTGCTGATATATGGTATGCAGTAGCTTTCCCATCGCCCGAAGTCAAACAATCCACCATCTGCTACGAGATGAAATCTTCCCATCTCTATATATGATCGGTGTAAGCAAGCATAATGATCGATTCTTCAACAACGTCGATGAAGAAGCGAACTCCATTTACCTCGGTTTTTACGAATATCTTATTCATCACGATTGTTAATGCCTCTACCGATTTCACACAGTGTTGCACCAAAGCTGTTGTACCAGACGATCTTAAACCCTATCAATGGGATGCCTGCCACTCCAGCTACAATCAATCGGAGATGGATCTTTTCAAACGGTTCGCACCTCCGATCTTTACGACGCTGGAATGGTGCCAACAGAACTGTGAATACAACGGAATGTTCATGATCAACGAGACAAGTCAATGGCTTACTCCTTTCGTCTCGTGGGTGATACCGGCCACTGCTATGCTCTTTCTGTGTCCGATATCCGAACATTTACTACCGCCGCGGGAAACTCCAAGCTGGCGTGTATGGCTAGATGAGTTTGTGTTTAACTGGTTGGATACAGTTGTGGAGTACATGCAGATTTTAGGAGACCCGGCGAGTGCGTTCAATGGTGCTTTGGCGCAGATGATGAACGACGTTACACTTTGCATGTGCTTGAAAAGGCCCGAAAATAAATATCGAGAACGGTCACTTATTGTCACCGTGATTCTTGCCGAGCAAGTGGATATCGAAACTCCCATCGTCCGCACCACCTTTCAGATCCTCTCGGGGCTGGATAAGGCCCAGGAATACGCTAAAACAGCATGCCGGACTATGATGGCGGCTCGAAGGAAGTTTCACATGACCGTTACTTTGCCGGTGGTATTCTACATCGGTGTAGCGGCAGCGATCTTTTACGATGCGTATGGAAAGTTGGGTGACAATAATACTTCGTAAGTTACTATATCATACTGTTTGGGGTAACACTTCTGACTTTACCGTAGCCACAGCCTTGCATATGGGATCTGGTACAACTGGATTCTGCTTCTCTCCATCTTCTCCAACTGCTCGGCATCTCACATTTCCCCCGAAGCCATCCGCAGCAGTCTGGAAATCATCATTCGAGGAGTTGTCGAAAACCATACTTGGGCCGAAACCGAAAACTTGGGCTGGGACCAATCAGTCGGCCCTGCAAGACAATTATATGAACTTGCGGCATCCTCCATCCTCTCACAAAAGTTCCTTCCTCTCCCCAGCCCTTGTCCCAATACCTTCACAGGTTCCCGCGCCATTAAGTACCAGGGAACCATCGAGGTCAACGCCCTCCCACTTGCCGACCGCTACTTCAACGCCCTCAGATGGAATAAGTGGCTCTTCGACCGCGGCGTGGATGTGTGCCGTCCCACCCGGGGAGTCTGGCGATTTCAACGCTTCTGGCTCGATCACTGGAGCAAACCGAGCCCGATGAGGCGCTATTGGATCTGCCAAACCCTCGCGTGGTTGTTTGTTCTCTTCCCATGTCTCTGTGCGGCTTTTGTTTCCTTCACCACACCGAAGGTCACACTCGGCTGCAGATCCTTCAACCACCTCCTCTACGCCTTCCTTACTTTCATTGCCGCGTCTTTGCGGGTCCTCAAATATAGTGTCGGCCAGAAACGTACACGCCTGTACCGGGCGGTGAGATATGCACATCAGAGTTTGATCTGGTTCAATGCGGTGGTAGTGTTGATTGGCGGTACAGTGTTGCAGTTGGTGGGTGCGTTCCAGACCTGTTGGTGTGCGGCGGGTTTCTTTGCTGGAAAGGATACGATTATTTCGATGGGGACTAATACCTTCAATGATCAGTTTTGGGCGCAAGCTGTGTGGCTCAATATCGGGTACATAGCTTATGGATGGATTGTGGTGGTGGCGCTTTGTGCACTGGCGGTTCGGCTGTATATTTCTTATATTATTCGGGATGATTTGGATATTTAATGGGTGCTTCCCCCCCCCCAAGCTTCGCTCGATTGTAAGTGTATATTGTGTATTTTTGTATATCTTAGCTGTCATAATTAGGGGGAGGAGGGTGTCTAGAGATGCCTATTAGTTATATAGCTGGTTCAATTACATAGGAATGGCATGATTAGATATAGATCTTCAATTCATGGTTTTGTCTGATATCGCCAGCAGATTCACTGCACTATTGATTTGATGTTGTTTCAGTCCCGTTCAAGGATAACAACGATGTCTAGGGGAAAAAGGGGAAAATCAGGGGATCTCCGCCACCTAGCCGGCTCGCCCGGAGGCGGAGGGGAAGTTGGTCCAGTCATACTCTAGTTAGAGTGAATACAATATGAATAAAACAAAAAAAAATAGCAACGATGTCGTCACGCGAAAACAAGTGACCTGAGCTTACCAGGCCTAGAGGACCCGAAAATGGCCCGGGCAAGACTTCTGCGTACATATACACACCAAGGCAACACAGACTAAGCGTTGGGGTACATTAGGGTTAGGAAGGGGATCGCAAATACTTCTCGATCCCCAAGACGAAGTTCAAGGAATATCTTGATCGGTTTACGGATGTTGCCAGATTCCCGGAAGAACCCTATCCTGCTCAACACCAATGAAGATGCAACTCTACCCATTTCTGAGCGGCTGCTTTATAATGCTTCTCGTAGGTAGGGAAAGAAACAAAAGAACAGGTTCCAACCCTGTGCCCTAGCGTTTGCAGCGCCATAAGGGTTCCAACCAGCTGCCTGGCGTTTCGAACTCCATGAGGCTTCGAACCTCGATGTTTACAGCACCTGGTGTTTATAGCACCAGCTAAGCCAAGCACCTAGCTCTTGAATGTGACATAGTTTTCACCGTCCTGAGGAGTATTTGGTTGGAGACATGATCGGATATTTTCCGTATAAAGAGCTGGTGCAACGCATACTCTCTCCATTTGTAGAGCACTATATTGAGAACGAGCACATTTCACTTTAACATCCGGGGCCTGGGTTAGGACAAAAATAATGAGTGCTGTAGGTTTCAAACCGATGGCCTGGCGTTTTCAACGCCATAAGGTTTAGAACCCCGGTGTTTACAGCATGGTGACCTAGTGTTCCTAGAATCATGCCGGCTGAGCTAAGGTATCAACTCATGTATATGTGATGGTTCTCACCATCTTCTACAAATCCTAGCTGGATTTCGAAAGTAAAAGTAAGTTAGAAAGCAGCAGGTTTGGAACCCGTGGTCTAGCGTTTGCACCGCCATGAGGTTTTGAGCCCGTGTCCTGACGTTTAGAGCATTATGAGGTTTCGAACCCGGGTGTTTACAGCACTTGCAGCTGGTGTTTATAACACCAACTAAGCTAAGCGATCAGCTCTTAAATATTCATCGATTTCCACCATATTGTTCAGGACCTTCACTAGGATTTCAAGGCAAAAGAGTGAACACCGCAGGGTTGAACCTCTCTCGTTGACCAGAATTTCTCCTCAGTTCCAGTCTCCCCGCGCGAGCTTGTGAACGAGGCAAAAAGGTCTGGGCACGAGAACAACCTGTATAGTAGAATATTTGAACTTAGAAGATATCGATGGACGCATAGTGTATCCAGGTTTACTTGTATATTTGATATACAGGTGGTTTTCCACGAGAATAGCAAAAGAATGATAGAGTGTAGAAAGTTTAAAGTTGATGTGTGAAAAGCAATTTGTCTGATTGGGTTAGCTTTTCATTTTCACGCTGGCGCGAAAACGATTTCATTGGCTTTGCCAATGAAGGTTTCGAACCCGCTCACAGCATTTATAGCGCAAGGTATTTACAGTACCTGGTGTTTAAAACACCCGCTAGCGGCATGTTTTCAGCATGAGCTAGGCGGCCTGGCATTGTTGATATACGATGGACTTATCGATCCTACTTCCTGCGGCAAATCCGGACACCTGCGCGGAAATTTGAGGGATTAGAATTGAATAGGTATTTGGCTCCAACTTGAGAGATCCCAGTTCTATCACATATCCAAGACAAGAACCCGATCCAATAAACGAAGAAGACCAGATCGTGTTGCAAAAATGCTACCAACAAGTACTCTAAACACGAAACAGCATCGTAGGCTTAAAACATGCACATATAATATCTTTGCTGTCCTCAGCGCTTGGTCTAGAGGAGGGATCTTCTACTCCAGTGCCCCGATCATCCCTTCTAGTAGGAACACACCTACATAATCCACCGAATGGTGCAGAAGATATCGATTTGTTTCCCATTCACAACCGCCAGATTACTCGCGATAGATCTGATACAAAGGCCAATTGAACACGTTATTTTTATTATGTACCAGGATTCAAACCTTCCATCAAGCAAGGGCTAAGAACCTAGCTTAACTGGCGCTGTAAACGCCAAGGTGCTATAAACATCTCGGTTCGAAACTTAGGGTTGATGTTATAAACATCAAGGCTCAAAGCCATCTTTTTCTCTCTTTTGCTTGTCTTGGAACAGTTCAATTGCTCGTTCCCTTAGGTGTCGACGAGTGAAATTGTAAGAAGTACAACCGGAAAGCATAGAAACCCAGCAATTAACTCCCAGGCACAGGAATAAATAGACATACACGGTCTTATCTCGTCCCTATGCTCGGGTTCATGTCCCTGGCTCGATAACTCCCTAGCTACAGTACGAAGGTCTTCTTGCAAGATATTGTGTATGGTAGTTTATCTACCGGGCCGGCAGTGAATTCGGACAATTCTGTGGTATAAAAAAGAATTATCAGTACAAGTTTCGATCTTGCAACC
The DNA here is from genome assembly GCA_015178995.1 of Trichophaea hybrida. Taxonomy (NCBI): domain Eukaryota; kingdom Fungi; phylum Ascomycota; class Pezizomycetes; order Pezizales; family Pyronemataceae; genus Trichophaea; species Trichophaea hybrida. The sequence goes on from WHVE01000020.1 coordinate 275,545, forward strand.
TTGGAATGTTTTTAGCACCCTGGCATTGGCGTTTTTAACTCCCGTGATCGGTAGATTAGCGTTTAAAGCACCCACCGGTTAAGCCACGTCATCCAATTCTATTTACACAATAAACCTTGGGATTTTGGTTCGTCAAACATTGTGGTGGTAGATAACGTACCGATTAATTTCCCACAATGGCATATACTTAAGTAGTAGCTGGCCAGGAGTGAATGCATTTATCAATCAGGCATACATATATGATCTTATTTCCAACCGCGCGATAAACAAGAAAAAAATAACAATAATCGGTACAGGTGTCAAGTCCGCTTAACGTGAGTGTGGCGTTTATAATACAGATGGGTGGCTCTATGGATCCGGAGCCTCAGTCATGATCACACCAAGAACTGATGCGTATGCCCCCTACGAGGGCTTGGTGATATGACATTTCAAAGGCCAAGTTCCAAGGCCTTTCTTCGATCACTGCAACGAAACGAAAGACAAGACAGAAACTATAGTCAAACAGAAATCTCTGCCAACACACTGATTCCGGATGCCCTTAGTTCTCGGCGTGGGTGGAGCATGCAAATCCCTTTTCCAAGTCTAAAATTATACAGCGAAATCACCAGACTTCTCGACCGGATGGGCAGAGGTCTCGTCTCAACCTAAATACACGCAACCACGAGATTAATAAATTATCTGATGCTAATGAAAACCCAGATAATGCCATCCTCATATTCATAACGTCCCCCAAGAAAGTCCTATCTGGATTCATTCAAGAAAGTCGGTATCATTTCTATGATCGAATGTATCACGACAACCTCTTCCTGGGTCTTCATACTAACGGAAAAAGGATGAAACAATGCCCCAAGATTTCATTGGCATATCTGGGGGGCACAGAATTCTCGAGCTTGTATTCAGATCTCACGCCGGCCGTCACCAAACCCAGCATGTGAGCACTCGAGACACCCCGGACCTGTAGCCTGCATGAAATTCCTATAAGCGCCAACCAATCGTGACGTCAACCCCTGTTGATTCAAGCTGGGATCAAGGACTTTAAATGACGTTCTGGAAATTCCATGACCCGCCGATGACGGCGCGCCAACTCTACGCTTCATGAAGATCGCGAGACTATTCGCTGATCTCGTATACAAACCCTGTTTTCTGCAAGTAAATCCAACGACGCATCCCATTCAAAGCAGGAAATCCCTTGGAGCAGTGAAAGGTAAGTTGTATAAAAACGACTCATCTTTTGTCGTTGATAATCCCTTTCTTCTCCTTCAACATCCTACAAACAAACCACTACAAACAAAACTTACTACCACTACCACTACCACTCAAAAAAACACAAACACAATCAAAACGATGCGCCACTCCCACCGCCGCACAGCCCGCACCACCCCGGTGACAACCACCACTCGCACCAAGAAGCCCTCACTCTTGTCGCGCCTCACCAGGCCGCGACCCGCAACCACCACCGCAACCACAAGACGGGACCATCGCAATCACCACACCACAACTCCCGCTCCCGTCACAGCAACACACCACCACCACCAACGCAGGCCTTCCATCGGCGACCGTATCTCTGGTGCGCTGTTGAAGTTGAAGGGAACTGTTACTGGTCGTTCTGGACAGAAGGCAGCGGGGACCAGGAGGATGAGAGGAACTGATGGCCGAGGATCTACGACGGCGAGGAGGAGATATGGTAGATGATTATGGAAAAGGGGGGATGAGGAGGAGGAGGACGAAGAGAGTGATATGATATGATACCTATCTGTACTATTAGTTTCTTTGGTTTGGCGGCTTGTGTTTTTATATATGATGGGAGCTTTGCATTTTGCATGAATTCGAACAGTAATAGCTTTTGATATGATCTCTCTCTGCTGTGATATTATCGAGTGCATTCCCGAATCTACATGTGGTCCACAGTATCAATCCAAATTGTTTTTGAATTCCAAGTCAAAAAACACTACACAAACATTTCATTAGCATTAATATCTCTAAGCCAACATATACGCCCTCCCAGCAATATTAATCTATTTTTGAAAAATCATCCCCCCATTCGCACACACAACTTGTCCCGTACAATACGACGCCTCCTCACTACACAACATCCCGATGATCCCCGCTACCTCTTCCGGCGTCCCCCATCGTCCTCCTGTCTCCTGATACAACTCTACCCGGTCTTTATACCTCCCCTCCTTCTCCGCCTCACTCAACTGCGCTAACGGCGTCGTCTGCAGCAGCGGTCTCATCTGCACCTGAAACTCTTCCGTCGTAGTCCCATACCTACACCATCCATCAGCTCCTCCTTTAAAAACCCGGGGAGGGCACTCACATTCTCGTATCCACAGGTCCAGGGTTAACACTATTGACCGTCGCCCTCTCTGCCAACTCCCTCGCCCACGTTCTCGTCATAGCCTCCAACGCCGCCTTAGTTCCACCATACACACTCTGCGCCATCAACCCCAAGGATGCCGAAATACTACTGACATTAACGATTCTCCCGGACCTATCTGTTGGTAGGAACGGCAGGGCTTCTTGTATCAGTAACAACGGACCCCGGACATTGACGTTGTATTGGCGTTCAAATTCTTCTGGGGTTACTTCTGCGATGTAATGGTTTCCTGCAACGCCGGCATTGTTGATTATGATGTCGATTTGGCGGCCGGAGGCGGCAGCAACGAGGGTCCGGGGCCCGGTGATGGTGGATATGTCTGCTTCGATTACGATGACTGAGATGGGGTATAAAATGCAGAGGGATTCGGCGACTTGGGCACAGGCGGATGCGGAGGAGGCGGAGGAATGGCTGAGGATTAGGTCTGCGCTTTTGGAAGCTAGGTTGTGGGCTATTGCGGCACCAATTCCTGTGGGTGGGTTGCGTTAGTTTGTGATGCAGGGTGGAGGATCGGGGATGCGGTTACCGCGTGAAGCGCCTGTGATGATGGCGAGTTTTCTTTGAAGCGGGGAGGACATTGTTGTTGATTTTCGGAGTCGTGAAGGGATGGAAGGGGTTTGGAGGTTATTTATGCTTTGCACGAGTTGCGCTGGTGTTTGCAGTAGATACTGTTAAACAGGTCACATCTTCATCATATATAGGTTGAGACCTGATATTCAATGGATAATACAGTTTCTTTAGGCTAATCCACCCACCCCGCATGCAATTGAACCCGACGATCCCTAACCCTCGTACAATAAACTTCCGAGCGCCCGAATATAGAGCGCAGGTGCACATCCGCCAGGGTTTAAGAATTAACCTGTAAACCCGGCACCCAACCACTTCGCCACATTAAGCGTTACCTCGCTCGCCGGCCTCCCTGCCAAAAAGTCCAAAATAGGTCCATCATGAATCTCTTTATCATCAACAAACAATTCAAACTTTGTCCCACCTTCAGCGCGAATCTTCTTGTCGAGTTCCAAGATGTGGTCCACCAATGTCTCGCACCCTCCAGCTGTAATTCCAACAAACCTAACCGCATTTTCCAGACCCTTCCACCAGCTCTCGGGAGCCAACAAAGCTTCTGCATGATACCGTCCACAAGCCGCTTCGTTCTCGGTTGTCCCCTGGCCCATCGCTAATCCTCCCCAGTATTTTATAAGCTTCGCTGTAATATAGTCGATGTCTTGGTATTTAACGATGGATTCCGAATCGGTGGCCATGGTTACCCACGGGGAAATAAGGACTGCAGATGCGAGTGGCTCTGAGAGAGGTAGCACGGGTGTGATTCCGGGGTATGGGTGCAGAATATGTGAAAGTATTGAGAGCGTTGCATTACCACCTGCAGAGTCTCCGACAATTGAAATCTAAACAAATGAAATTTGTTATGGTATGACCAGGGATTCAAGGGCGTAATGGCCTTACGTTTGACGGAGGACATCCCGCTGCAAGAAGGTGGTTCATTGCCAATGTGGCTTGATGGAATGGAGTAGGAAACACCTTCCCCGGGGCCGTCGCTATCACTCACATCAGCCAATATCTTCCCTTCCTTAATGGTAGAACCTACAGTATTCTACCACTGCGACGGACACATCCTGTCCATGTGTTCTCTTCACTTCCTCCCTCAAAAACCTCATCCACTGTAGCTGCGCCGGAGCAAGAGGCATCACAAATCCCCCTCCATGGATATATAGCAGCACCTTACGGCTCGTATTCCCCGTCTCCCACGGTGGTCCAATCCACATTATCCGCGTCTCTAACCCACCACCTAATATATCCTCGACCGCATGCTCGTATCCCAACCTTTTTTGTGGCGCTTCTTCAACCCACGTCTTGTATGTGACGGACGATGGGGGAGCCCTCAAATGTTGTTGGCGCCAATTTGTGGAGCCGAATACGGTACGGAGTGCAGCGGATTGAACAAGAACTGCTTTGGGAGGGCGGTTCGGAGGAGGGGAGGAGATTGATGCTGCGAGGTACTGTTGGAAGGCAAGTCGCACTGTTTATCCGTCAGCGGGCTGTTAACAAGGGGTGGGCGAGTGCTTCTTACGAGCATTTGCCATTACCAACGCGAGCCCGAGCTTTTCAGTTACACTGACCTGGGGAGTCTGGTTGGATTTGAAGGATGATGCCATCGTAAGTGGGTGATCGGTTAAGGGCAATTGGAGAGAAGAAGTATTAGTAGAAGAAGAAGAAGAAGAAGAAGAAAGCAATCTCGTAGCGAGAAATCTCGGGGTTGGCTGTTAGGCGCCGCACTTGACGGACGAGTCGCTCACTATGGCAGACTACGAGACATATATTACCTTATCTTTACGAACAAGAGAACGAAGCTTTTTCAGCTGACTCGGGACGTGGGCGAGATTATACCATATTCTCAGCACTTAGTTCGATACCCGCCCCCATAAACGAGAGGAACCAGTCGTGGTGACCGGGGAGACCCTGCGCAGCTAGAGGTCGAATATCTTTACCTCGGCGTGATCCGGCGCAGGGCCTGCATATACCCGGTGAAGGAAGCCTGCAGAATTATGGTAGAATGGTTCAGAATTTTACAAAATGTGGAGATTGATGTGATAACCACCATGGGTGGAGGTGGTGATGATGGCGTTTGCCCAGGGGGATTGTTTGTTTGTAGAGGGGATTAGGCAGGACGGAACGAGCCCTATACCTAAGCCCTAAATCCTAGGCTTGGAAACCAGCTCAGCCATCTTTGACCAACGGCGATGCGCAGAATCGTGGACGCGTTACACCATTGATCGGGTACTGACACGCGTGTAATGGAAGATTTGAGTGCAAACCGACAAAGCGGAAGAAATAGGAGAACTATTTGGACATTTTCTGTGGTTTATAAGAATGTTATGCACACAAGGTCAACCATCACCTCTCTGCGGCTGTTCTAGTCCAGTGGGACATTCTTAGATAGTTTTGTAGACATATCGATGGTATTTAGGGAAGACCTAACATTCACAGGTAGCCTGACCAGCGGGTGATCGCCGAGCGGCTTGTTTTGCGATCCTCACGAGCGATTATGTTGCAGCGGATAGATCCCAGATCATGAAGCACACTCTAACTTCTGTAGGCATTCCCACTAAAACCCGTGGGTAGTATATAAGTGCAGGGAGGTGTTCCGGTCTAGTGGGAGAACGGATGGACCGGGCATATGTGCATACGAGGGGCACCATCAGCTGCAGCGAGTGGCCTGACTAGTTGGAGATCTTTGCGCGATCCGGCCTATTATAGGATTATTTATAATGTGACAGTGCATAGGGGAACAAGTAGACGTGCAGGTGCCAAATGCGTGATATCGCCCGCTCCATGGTGTCTCTGGAGTTTGTCCTAAAGGAGACAGTAATATGGACGCCTGATATATCTGTCACATCCCAATGCCAGCATTAGCATTCCCATCCATTTACGTCAAACTCTTCCCAGTCCATATCCCCATTACCACGCACTATGTTCTCCATCTATCCTTAAATCCGCTCTCGTCATAAAAGGTGCTAGCACTGTTGAACAGAAACACGGAAGCTCCGAGATACTCTTTGGGGGAATTTAGACGTCCCAACATATTTGCGACACTTAGTTGCGGTTCTCTCTTTCGGGAAGTTTGAAATTGTGTTCAACCACATACACCTGATGTCAGTCCTGATATGGCTCATGGTGTGACGATGTATCCGGGGGAAAGCCTATTCATCCTAATCCCATGCTTTACCCACGCCGCAGCTAGATTACATGCCAGCTACAAAACCACTGCCATTGATGCGTTTTTTGCGCCGCACAGAGAACTTCCTCAGTCAACCCGGAGAAGGGAAGGAAGAGAAAAAAACAACAAACCCGATTCGCAATACTCCCACTCATACTCCCCAACAACTGCTCCCTCCATTCACATACCGCACCATTTGCATCGCCACCGACTATGATATCCTGCTACATGAAACAAGCGGATGGGCGCTTTTAGGCTAGATCTTAGTATATTATCACTCACATGCATAAAAGTCACGAAGTTTGACTCTCCCTTCTGAGAGTACAGTCACCAAAACCAGTCATCGTCAACGTTCGTTCGGCATTTAATCGCCATCACGTTCGCAGGTACCGCTCATTCAATTAGAACGGCGTTCTACCGTTATGGTGCAGGAGAACAAGTCCATGGAGTCAATTCATAACCTACAAATCTGTCCGGTGGTTGATCTGAACGCTGGGAATGGCAACCTCTCTTGATTCCAAACATTGAGAAATAATGTTCTGATTAGTTTCCCTTGTATCCTACAAGATATAAACTTTACGCTGACATTGTGCAGCACTGGTGACTGCGTACCTTACATGGCTGGCACGACGTACTTTTAGTGCCTATCTGAGACACCAAGGACGTATCGAACGCCGATCGTACCCAGCCCTATCAAACAAATTTTAAGTCCTGCATTAGATCATGTAACCAACACAACCAACGTCTCAGGACCTCGTATTCACGACCTTGGCATATTTCTGCTGTGAGTTTAAGAATGAGTTTTCCCCGGATGTCTATCTTTACGGCCTCCTTTTCTCATTGCCGTCATCGACTTGCCCGCAGCAATGACAAGAAAGGGACCCTTTTCCATTGTTTACATCCTCATCCGTGTGTCTCAGCTCTTGCTCTGCCCGCTTCTAGAATACTCGTGTGGAGCGCTGGTGTTTTACTTCGACAACGACTTCACCGACTCCAATTATGGCAGCTATCGCCTCGTCAGGTGTTATGCTTTTCCGGGGAGAGGCGGTAGCGGGGGAGGATCATCATCCTCACACTCCACTCATACTTCCTCATCCTCCTCATCCAGCTCTACTTCAATGAACCCACGAACTCCGCAAGCATTAGTCCTAGCACTAGTGCGTACCCTCCGCACTCACCGTCTCACCCAACTCACAAGCATAAGTAGGGCATTATCTCTGCCCTCACCGCCCTTGCCTCGCTCAGCACACAATGCTGCAGCTCACGACGTAACATCAGCGCCCTGAAATTCTTCCACATATGGGACACATTCCTCTTCGTTCTCTAGCTAGCCGGGATGGCAATGTTAGGAAGCGTTATGAGCGCCCATCACATCTATAACAAAACAGGGCTGCACGTGGGTTATTACAAAGCGACATTTGCACTCACAATCACATTGATGTCAGTACAGCACCTCAAATCCCACCATTCTAAATAGTCTGCTGAAAAAGAAGAAAAAGGTTGGCGTTTCTTGTAACCGCCGTATACGCTGCATGTTTAAAGAAACGCGGTGGTTCAGGGGATAAGACTGCTGTTGGGGCAACACAGGGTTATATGCCAGTGCCGAGTAGGCTGCAAACACCGGTTTCGGGGTATTCTGTACCGACTACACCGCAGTTTAAGCATGAGCCATATGCACAGCAGCAGCCATATGCTCCCCCGGCGGCAGCGGTGTACGCAGTCCCGCAACCGCAACCGCAAACTTACCAGACTACGCCTTCGCCCGTGAATCCGTCGGCGTATGCTCCCCTACTGCCGCAACAGCAGCAACAGTATCAGTACCAGCAACAGCAGTATATGTCACCACCACCACCGCCACCATCGCAACAACCCCCAACGCAGCCACAGTGGCGATAAATGGAGCGGTGGGGGTTAAAAGCTATCGGATTTTGTTTTGGATATTTTTTTGGTTGACTTTCTTCTCCGGCTAGACTTTCTGCTGTTAAATTACCAAGTAACTTCTTAATGTACTACCCTATCCAGTATGGACATCTCTCACCCAAAAACACAAGAAGAGCCCTAACTAGTTCCCCATCAACTTCTACAAGGGTTTTTGGGGACCACCGATACCATTTTACGCCTAGAGAACTCACCCATGTCGTCATGCATATTCCTAGTACAAATCTGAAGTGACCTTTATGTGACCTACAGACTAGTGATACCGGATGACCCTACGAAAACCATCCATTTGGAGGGTAAAATAGTGAGACTTGGAGGTTTGAACCAGGTCCACTCGAGTAGCGTTTGTAGCACCGTGAGGTTTCGAACCTTGCATTTGGTGTTTATAGCGCCATCAGGTTTTGAGCCTGTTTCCTGACGTTTAGGTTTCGAACCTTGGTGTTTACAACACCTTTGTTTACAGCACTTGCGCGAGTTACAGCATCATCAGGTTTCGAACCCGGTGTTTATAGCACCTTGTGTTTGTAGCACCGGTTAAACTAAGCTATCAGCTCTTGTATATGCAACGTCCTCTATCATTTTGTACAATGCCTAAGTCGGATCTCGAAGGACAAAAGAATCATTGCGCATGCAGGTTTGAAACCTGTAGTCTAGCGTTCGTAGAGCCGTAGGTTTTACCTGGGACGTTTGGAGCGCTGTGAGGTGTTCTGACGTTTAAAGCGCCTTTAAATTTGACTCGAAGGTTTCGAACCCCGGTGTTTTTAGCACCTGGCCAGCTGGTGCTTATAGCACCACACCGGCCAAGCTAAGCCGTTGCCTGTTGTACATGTGATGATTTCCACCATTTTGTGCAAGTTCTAATTATAAGCTGGATGTCGAAAGGAAAAAGAGTGACCTATAGTTTGATGTTTGTAGTGCCAAAAGTTTTTAAGTCAAGAGGTTCTAAGTCCGTGTCCTAACGTTTAGAGCGTTATGAGGTTTCGAACCCGGTGTTTACGCGCCCGGTGTTTATTGCACCAGTTAAGCTACAAGTTCTTGAACATGTTGCTACCTCTACCATCTTGTACAACACCAAAGCCGGATCTTGAAGGGCAAAAGCAGGGCAAAAGCAGAGCAAAAGAGTGAGCACTGGGGGTTTGAAACCCGGGGTCTTGCGTTTGCAGCGCGATAAGGTTTTGAGCCATGCATATGAGGTTTGGAGCCCGTACTTGATGTTTAGAGCGTCGTGAGGTTTCGAACCCCGGTGTTTGGAGCTCCCAATGTTTATTGCACTGATCAAGCTAATCTTTCAGCTCTTGAACATGTAACAACTTCTACCATCTTATACAAAGCCTATCTGGAGCTTGGTGGGTTAAAAAGTGACGGGTTTGGAACCCGTGGTCTAGCGTTTGTAGCACTGTATATGAGGCTTTAAGCTTGAGCCCTGTGAGGTTTCTAACCCATACTAAACCCTAATAATAAAGGGTGCCTTTTCCTTTGTGGAATATTTTGACGACAGACCACATAATATCTTAAGTTGTGCTTCTCAGAATTCGAGACTAGAGACCATACATGCTTTTACTCCCCAAAGCATCAAAGGTGTCATCTGGGTTTCCGCTGCGGATATGGCAGATGATATGTTGGTTTTAATCACGGTCTATTTGTCGAGGGAGGATAACATAGAGTGTTGGCACGAGAATGGTGTATTTTCAGTAGACAGATATGTTAATTAAGGTCTCTCCAGATCATTCGTGCGTGAGAGCCACCTCCGAAACACCGATACCTTCCTTCACTTGTGATTTGTGCATTCATTTGAGATTTGTGGACTTCCCAATCATACACACAATGATGCCCATACCTTCCTTCACTTGAGATTTGCAGGATCACTTGAAATTTATGCATTCGCTGATACACTATCTACACGCACTATTTGATGACTAATACTTTATATGGCACTCTAGAGCGCACCAAAGCTCACAATAAAGGAAAACATAATATACTCCCCATTTGCCCGCTCCGATGGGTCCACGCTCTTCACTACCGGCGGATACCGTCCTAACTACTCATGTTGCCGAAAAATTCCCAGCTCACGTGATATTCAGGGTTAGGGGTGCACTGTAAATTGGTGTTGAATTATCAACCCCAAACCAGCATCCCAACTACAACAAGTCTGCCGGGTGTGGCCTTGAATTATATAGACCGAGTTTCCCGCACATTACCACAGCTTCTCATTGACACACCCCTAACCCCGAAGATCACGTGAACCAGGAACTTTTCGGCGACATGAGTAGGATCACTGAACTTCGTTTCGCAAGCGAGGCTTCCACACCTACCGCTTTATGTGCTTTTCTTTTCCTTCTTCCGCGGTGCCTGTAGGTGTCAAAAATGGGTGATGTGGATTGGGAGATGAGATACGATAGTGATGTGTTTTGGGTCGAACATGGTTGGTTGACTTCCGTGGTGGTGACTCATGGGAATTTTTCCAACTTTTACTCTATGAAGAAATTCTTCGACCTGTTTTGCATCTAAATCTGCGTCTGGTATTCTCTCGTGCCCAGACTTTTTGCCTCGCTCGCAAGGGAAAAATCTGGCCAATGAGAGCACGTTTGGTAGACTCCCCGGCGCCGGCGTCTCTGGATACCGAATGCGACCATCTCGGTAGGAAAGCTATAGCTTGTAATAATGTGACATGTGTGAACCTCTAGGGTATATGGAATTCTGAATGGCGGGGTAGGTAGAGCGGGTGAGAACCGGCAGTAAGTTGCAAACATGATATAAAGAACACCTCGGCCCACAAACCGGCGGCGTATATGTATGATCGATTTGCTTGCAAGGGGTCCCATATTCGGAGCAGGGTACAAATACAACGCCATGGTTTTAATAAAGTACATCATCCCATATATCCATATATATTCGTCTGTCATAAACCCCCCAAAATGCATGAAAAGAAATCCAAAATGATATATATATCACAAATCCAGATACAGTACGTACATGATACTCCCCATTGAATAGCACTTATTATCGTGTAACATTTTCGTCTTACTGGTTCAACGCACAGTCACCAACGTTCTGATGTTTATGTTAGTGAATGAACCGATGGAGATAGAAAGTAAGCCTGGACATACCTGGTGACACCAGAGCTGCATGACGGGGCTAGCTTGAACCCCTCTGGCGACCATACGCTCCCTCATCTCTCCCAATCTAGGGGACGCATCCGCAAACGTCCTGTTCACACCGTTTGCATCTGTACGGCCACTCCAGAGAACCTCGGCGGCAGCACTTCCACGGGGCCAAAGCATGACGTCCAGAGACTGTGAATCAATTTGCTCCGACCAGATGTGAATCTCTCCGCCCAGGACGAGCTTGGCTTGTTCCTTAGTGAGGAACTGGTCGGGGGAGTATGAATAGATCAATCTAATTCCAGTCAGAACAATTCCATGGCTAGAGAATGGATGGCGATGCTTACCTCCAGTTCTTGCGAGGACTGCAGTAATCGGCGAACGGGTAGAACTTCTGATATGCGGGGCCACCAAAATCCAACCATTGACCTAAAATACTGTCAGTCTTTGGAGATTGTACATCTCAAATGGGGCTACTGACCGTGTCCACAGTCGAGATACCAGTAATTATAATTCCCTGCAATAGTCCTATATCCGGCCGTTGTCGTCTTCACTGACGCATCATCCGAACGCCATGTCTGCACAATCGTCTTCTGGGGCAACGTAATATTCCAATCCAGCAGCATCTCTTCCCACACAACAGGGCTCATCTTCTGCTTCTTGACCTCACTCTGCACGTGGGAAATGAACTTTTGCAAGTATGGCTGGATTTTTTGCTTATCGTCCGTACCCACTCCAGGATCGAGCTTGTAAATAGCATTGTTTACCTCGTCACCTCCAGTGTGGAAATAGTTTGTGTGGTGGTTAAGTCTGGGGAGAAGGTCTTTGAACAATTTTGTTATGAAGTTGTCGACATCTTTGTTATTAAGCTTCAAACTTCCCGACGGGGGCTGGGCTGCATATGTGCTCCAATTGGGCTGGATATTGCGGCCAACAATCAATTCCGGGTACGCCTCGGCGATGGACGTGGTATGACCCGGCATATCGATCTCAACAATAACCTGAATTCCTCTCGCCTCGGCATAATCCAAGATATCCTGGACATCCTGAGGAGAATATGTTAATCCGGGGGCATAGGCACCCTTCTCTGCTAATGCTGGCAACGCTGGGATTTCGATCGGCCAACTCTGCGAGTCGGTGGCGTGAAGGTGCAGTCGGTTCATCTTGTTCCAGCTCAATGCGTCAATGGTTTTCAGGATTGTCTCCTTTGGATACCACTGTCTCGAAATATCCAGATTCAACCCTCTGTGCTGGAACTTGGGCTTGTCCGCAATTTTGACTGGCCCCTTGCCCCAGACCGCATCGGACTTCTTAGCCGGTGCATAGAATAACTGCTGAAGTGTTGAGAAGGCATGGAGGACACCCAGCGACGATTCGGCCTCGATATAGATTGTTCCGCAGGAAGCTGGGATGATGAGGTTGTACGCCTCCTTCATATCCTGGTAATCCGGCTTCTCAATGTCTTCGCCGGTTTGTGTCACTACCACCTTTGTGATCTTCGTTCCGCTTCCTGGGGATGGCTCGAAGTTGTGGCCTTTAGGATGGAATTTCCACGGCACAATGTTGTTCTTGAAGAGTGCATCTTTGGTGCGGTCCCAGGCGGTGTGTATTTTTTTGCTGCTCGTCGAGTCGTCGCCACTGCCATGCGTACTCCCGAAGGCCTGGTTTCTAAATCAGCTTGGGAATAATTATAAATAAAGGGAATTTGAGTGGGAGGGAAAACCCACGGAGCATCCGAGGCCTGCAGAATCACCAGCATTCACTTTTGCATGGCCATGACCAAATTCCAGTGAAACACTGGATGACAACCAAAAGGTGTCGTTGCCTTGCGTGTACTGGGCTGGGATTGGCCAGAGTGCTGACACGCCTTGAAGACTCAGACACGCAGCAAGAAGCACTGCGAGTTTCGTCATGATTGAATGAATGAATGTGTGCAAGCGATAGTTTTGTGAAAGAGAGTTGTGTTTGGTGTGCTGTGTGTTGAATTATGATTATTGATGTTGAAGTTAAGGGGTGGAAGTAGCCTGCGCTCGGCTTTATGGAAAGAGTGCTAAGGCCTTTATCCGTTCGCCTTTTGAAAAGAATGCCGTTGCCTTCGTCCGTTCGGTGTTATTACCGCATACCAATGCCCTGCCAACAGCAGCACTTTATAAAACGATCGATGGAAGGAAAGAGATGGTCAGGTTCATGCAAAGTACCCTCCATCACCCTACTTTCCGGGGCTGAGCATAATGAATGATGTAGGGCAGGGAAGAGACAAAGTACCAGAACTGAGTGGCTGAAACTTACTCGAACCAGTAATTTTCGAAGGCAGGAATTCTCTACATCGAGCATGTTTCAGTCGGGGATTGCCCGCTGTGCAGCAAACTGTGACAGAAATAGTACTGTTCACCCCTGGAGTGAATGGTGCCCTGTGTGCATGTGGTACCTGCGGCGCACGCCGAACCTGTTTTAAAACTTCACCTGCACAACTCCGGATTCGCTAAGCAAGATATAATTGTCTGCATCGAGTTTTCCTTGGTTCGGGTGGTCTGCAGGTAGAATGAGCTGTTGACAGTGGAAGGGCTGAACCGAGAGTTCTAATCTGGGATCGACGAAACTCCCTCACTCAGCTAGCCAGTTAGTCAGCTCGTTGAAAAGTTACCTAGGTTACCTAGGTAGCAGTTCAAAGTCAGGGGAAGCATGAACACATCAACAACACCGGTGCCGCTAGAATCGCGGGCATGCTGTAAAGTGTTACACCCATGATGGATCCACTGCTATCCGGACACCTAACCCTAGCATTGTTGTCCTTGCACTTACAACTTAGCATTCCTGAGTGACTTATACATGCCCGAAACGGAGTGTATGTAACGATGTAACTAGTTCCAGTAGGTTCCAACCACTGGTACCCTATGGCATGATTTTGGATTTCTAAGTGTCGCCCCCGAGTCCACGCTCGGAAGCTTTTTGCCGCTGGCCTCGGAGCAGGGTTAGGTTCCCTGACCGGCCCGAGTTCCGTGGATTTTCTAAGCAGTTGATGCTTGTAGATACTATACAGCAGTGTCGAACACCCTACAAACTCGAAGATGTCAGTGGGCTCGAGCACTGTCAGACTGCTAGATATTTTCGCTAGCGCACAACCGTTGATGTGGGGAAACCACCATGGCTTCTCAACCCATTTCAGAATTTATACCCGGGGGCTTGGGGTTGTAGAGTAGGAGGAGGCTGGGACTCTTTTTTAACAGTAGTCTCAGATGGAGCTTACGGCGCTTACTCTACCAAGGCCGGTACTTTTTGTCGATGCGGACGTACGGTGAAGAACCGCCGTTTATGAGTGCATAAATTTCTCTATTAAAGAAGGGGTTTCAGCGCCTGGATATGCCGAGGTATGTAGAGTACACCGTTGAGCAACGCAAGCGTTCGAGACTACGTTCCAATGGCCGCCAACCATTTTCGCTAGACTCTACTGGGTCTTCGCTTCGTGAACATGGGGCGAGCGAGGCGCAAGTCAGCAGCGTGGTATGACAATATCACAAGTGCTTTTTGTTTTAGGAAAGTAGGGAAGAGATTGCAATTAACACTCAGGCACAATTTACTTACCAAGTCCTTCGAAGTGCATATTTGACAGACCGTAAATTAATGTCGTATCTACTTAAGTAGCCTCGCGATCGTTGGGACGAGGCAGCCACTGGAGTCTGAGCACGAGACAGATTAAATCGTACAAAAAATTATGAACAAGAAGTCAGCGAATGACAAGCAGCAGCACATTACTAGCACCACGTTGAGAGTCCAGCGCAATCGAACCAACCCAGAAACCAACAGGACAGGTGAAAATACCCCTTCAATACAGTTGCTCATTCATTCCGCTATCACTACTACCTCCTCCAACGCGAACAAACCACACGAGAAACTGAAAGGCAACTGTAATATTTCACTTTTTTTTGTGCGCTCATATCGTAACAATCGACATACACCCATTCAAAGAAAGAAACCCAGAGATGAGAACTAGAAACAAAATAAAAAGATACAACATCCATATCCGAGCTTATATTGGATGGTAGAATGCGACAAAGAGAAAGTCCGGCATTTGTCCATTCTTGGGCTCTAAATTCTGTGCTTTTCACTCTCTGCACCACGCCATTAGCAATTGTCGTTAGTAGTATGGATTTCAAAACATACCAAGTCTTGAGTACAGCATGTATAGAGCCATCTGATTGCACTCTTGTGTTCCCGTGATAGTAACCAGACGTTCGTTGCTATTGTCCTGTGGCTCATTAATCTTGATGACACTCCCGGAGAGTTGGCGTATTTCATTAATCTTGGCTCCACCCTTGCCGATGATAGCCCCAACCATGTCGTTAGGGATGAAGATCTGTTGGGTCAGAGGCTGGCCAGGCAGCATAGCCATTGCGTTAGAGGCCTGTCCAGCTTGTGGCGTTGGACCAACAGCTTGACCAGGTTGGTGAGGTCCAGCACCGGAATATCCCCCGGCATCCTGAGGATTGGGGTAATGGATCGGAGCCTGTGGTGCTGGCGCTGGGGCCTGTCCATGTAGGTAAGGCATACCGTAGGGGTTAGCCGGGGTACGCTGGGATGAGTTGGTATGTCGCTTGAAAGTATCTGGATGTCCATAGGAACCGTGGAGAGGCTGTGGCTGGTATGGGATAACTTGCATTCCACCGGGGATGGGGCCAGCCGGTCCGCCGGTTCGGGTAGCATAAGCGGAAGCTGCAGGTCCTCCGTATCGCTCAGTGAGTTGCTCCACAAGAGTATTAGCGATGTAGTATGTGGCGATATGAACGGCATCGGCGACTCCAGTCACGACCAAAGAACGCTCTGTAGAAAGCGGTAGCGTAGATCCGGAGGCATTGAGTCGCGCACCTGATGCGTCCTGGATTTCGCGTATGCGAGATCCTGCCTTGCCAATGATCGAGCCAATGAGGATGTGAGGTACTAGCAACCTCAACGGATACGTTTTTGACTGTGGGGAAGATGCTTGGTCAAGAGGTTCATTGTTGAGTGTGCGAATGATGAGTCCAAATGCCTAACTATTGCATTAGCTAACCGCGCTCTCGAGCTCCTGCAATTGAAGAGATCGTAAATTACCTTGGCGACAGCATCCACGGCCCCGCTGACCGTCAGAATGCGCTCTCCTGCGCCACGCTGATAATCCGACACGGTGCATTTTGCTTCTGCCATTTTGCGAATCTGGGTTACATTTTCACCGCCCTTGCCAATGACTGTAGCAGCTTCAGCAGATGTAATCAATGCACGTATATGAATCCATTGACTTTCATCAATCTGCGGTTGAGCAGAGGTCTGATGCTGTTGCTGATCCTGGCGAGGTGCATCAGGAACAACGGTATCGCCGTCTTTAATATCGGCAGGGGCGGGATCAGTAGAGGTGGTTGTTTCCTTCTCCTGCTCTGCCTTCACTTCCGCCTTAACCGGAGATGGCGAAACGGATCTCTCAGTATCGTCCTGAGTTCCCTTCTCCAGGGCTGGTCTCTTGGAATCATGTTCGTCCTTAACATTGGGTGACGAGGAATCCTCGAGAGGCCGCTTAGTAGCCCCGGATGCGCTTGGGGAAGACATTTCTTGGATTGTTCAAACTACGGTTGAAGGACGCGAATGTTTATACGACCCAATTAATTTTATTCGAGTTTGTCTTGCTGTGTACACCTGAAAGAAAACGCGCTCGGATGGTGATGGACGGTGCTGGGGGCAGGAAGCGAGTGAATGAGGATGAGGTGATGATATCGGTGCAGGTGTAGAGTAGGTGCGTGTAGGTAGGTGTATGACAAGGAGGAATATAAAATCGGGGTCGGGAGCGGGAGCGGGCGGAAAATGAAGTTTCGTGCTAGGGGCTGTGTCTGTCTGGCCTGCCTTGCGTGCTGAAGATCTGGGAAAAGGCTGGTGATGAGGAATATGGAGATGAGGAGGAGATGATGGTGATGATAGACTGGAGTATATGCCTGTGTGCAGAAGGTGGTTGTGGTAATTATGAGATAGCTGAAGGGGGTAGGAAACAGAGAGCGGTGAAGGAGATGTGGACAGAAGCAGGAGACGAGAGAACGGCTAAACTTCTGACAAACGCCAAGCCGATAACAAGCCACAGGATTCTGCAGCCACAATTTGATCAGCCACTCAATCCCAACTCTCCTGATTCTGAACGTTAACGCTCACCTTCTCACTTACTCCTCTCGTCATGAATAATGCACAATTTCGCAAGCTCTTAGAAACTCCCAGGGTTGATCAACCCTCCAGTTCCACTAATAATGCATCATCCGCCACGCCCGCTTTGGGCTCAAAGATGCGATCGTCAATACCAATGACGCCGTATGTTCACCTACCTTCCTCTCTCTTCCTTAGTATTAACGACTCCAGGCGCTCTCTCACAACTAGCAATAATGACTTTGCGCGTCAACTCGCCGCCCATCGAGCCTCGCAACAACCCATCAAGAAATTCCGTTCCTCAGCAGCCCCAAAAGGCACAAAATTCGCCGAAGGTTATACCGATCGCGCTGCAGCTCTCCGCGAAGCTAAAGGCAGTATCGAGGATGAGCGGGTGCGGCGGCTTGAGGCGCTTGAGCAGCTCGCGAAGGAAGGCCACATTGACCGCGAAGAATACGTGAAGCAGACGAAGTTACTTGGAGGCGATGTCAATAGCACACATTTAGTCAAAGGTCTTGATTTTGCGCTCTTGCAACGAGTGCGACTTGGCGAAAATGTCATGGAGGAGGACTCTAAAAGGAAGGAAGATCAAGAACTGGAAACACCAGAGGAAGATTTGGAAGAAAAGTTGGAGAAAGCATTGGAGAAGGAGGTAGTGACTGTTGAAAAAAGGAAGGAGAAGAAGCGTGGAGAGTTGGCACCAAAACCACAGACTCGCGCGGAAATTCTAGCAGAGTTGAAGAGGAGTAGACAGGCGACAAAGGAGGCGGCCCAACCTAGTTTGGGATCCAAGTTCAAGAAAATTGGAGAACCAAAGGAGAGAATAGAAGAGACAAAAGATGGTGTGAAGGTTAAGCATATCGTCGGTGCAGATGGCAAGGTGAAACGGAAAGTCAAGAGGAGTGACAAAGAACGGAAAGCGCAGGTGGAAGGGTCTCCTCCCCGAGAAACCAGGGTCATGGGAATGATGCCACCACCACCACTGCCAGGTGTTCAAGTACAACAGGATGAAGATGAAGATGAAGACATTTTTGCTGACGCGGCTGAATATGATCCTTTGGCTGCACTCGGTGATGATGATAATGATAGTGAGAGTACTGATACGGAACTGCCAAAACGGCAAAAACAAGAGGGGCCACAACCAGGAGCAGAGGTTGAACCAAATGAAGCAATGCCCCCTCCATCTCGACCAGTAGTCAATTACTTCAACGAATCTACGGCAGACTCAGATTCAGATACCTACAAACCACCAGCCTCCGCCTCGGACCTCCTTTCATCCAATCCTGAGCTTGCTGCGGCGCTCCAGAAGGCCTCTAAATTGGCGCCTATCCACACGAAAGAGGAAGAAGAGAGAGAGAGACGGCGGAAAGCACTTATGCAAGCCCATGAACGTGATTCGTATGATATCGACATGGGCTTTGGTGGCAGTACCAACTTTGGAGATGACGACGAGGATGAAGGCTTGGAAAAGAAGGGGGCGGGAAAGAAGCGGAAACGTGGAGGCGGGTCAAAGAAGAAGGGAGACAAGAACAGTGCGGATGTCGTGGGGAAGATTGTTGAAGAGAAGTATGGAAACAGGAAATAGAAAGAACGGGATGGATGGATGTGTGTTTGTATACTAGAGACTAGTCAGTTCGTGAATATTCACAGAATGATTCCCATCAAAGCCGTCCTAAATGAAACACAGACTACCTTCGATATCAACACAGTAGACCCAAGATTCAAAGACGAAGGGTGGTTAGTATGTGCTGTCTAGAATGCACCGCCACTCGGTTGAGCCACATACCCTCTTCGGACTAGCGGCCTCACGCAAGCTTTGATGAGAGCTTTTACTTGCCAACCAACCACCCTTCCTTAACACACGACCCACGAACCCATCTATAACGTCCTTCAGCTACCATATCGTACCCTTTCCTACCTACTTATTTTCTTTTACTTCTTTCCAAATAAAACCCCTCCCTTGTCTCTTTGAACGCAGTTAGCAGCCGCCGACCTACCTCCTTTGCCATCACCGGCGCTCCCTGCTGTGACTCGGTTCATCGCCTCGCCGTTCTCACGCGTCCCCTCTCTCTCCTACCACAACTAACAGCCCGTTTACTCCCTTCGTTAGAACATCCCATCATGGCTCTTGCTCTCAATACCCCACTCGCGGAAGCGCTTAACAACCGCATCCAGCCAAAACTAGTCGAGATTGGATGGAGTGTTGGTGACGACAACTCGCCGCTCGGTGAATATATCTGCCTCATGATGGTCAACGGAAAGAGTCAAGACCAAATCGCGTCGGAACTCTCGGGGGATTTATTGGGACTTGGTCCTGACGACGCCTCTGCGGCACAGTTCGCGCGATGGCTTTTCGACGAGTTGGAAGCGCTCAAAAAATCGATGGGAGAAGCAAACAGCAATACGGAGAAAAGTGTTGCGAATGGTGACGAAGAAATGGGTGATGTTGTTGAAGAAACACCAGAGGGAGCGTATGTGTTATACTCCCGTCATAACTTTGCAGGCCAACTGACAAAGTTTAAATTCAGACCCACAGCACCCAAGGCGATGCGACATCCCAACCCGAGAAGATTAATTAATCAGCTCACCAAGGCGATGGAGAGAAAACCACAAGACGTCCTTCATCGGGTACGGTCACAACCATCAGAGCGGATCGACAAGTTCAAGCGAGACCCGCCCAAGGGTCCTTCACGGCCACATGGACCCTCCCGACACAATAACATGAACAACAATCGCCACCATCAGAACCGTATGAATGGCCGATCTTTCGGTCCCAATCAGCCCATGCTCCCTCAGAACATAACCCCGCAGCAGCAGATGGCATTTTACCAGATGTACCAGCAGCAGTCACATATGATTGCGCCATTTACCAATGGCCCCATGTCAACACCCCCATTTCCCGGCCATATAGGAATGCCCCATGGAGGTCAGCACATGCACCCCCCAGGTGCTGGCATAGAAGATGCATACTCCAATAACCTTTCACAGCCACAACGCGCCGGCGGTAGTCTCTTTGAGAGAATTCAGGCACCGCCAGAACTCAACAACGATTCACAAATTGATACCAATGAAGATAAGACTGAGGAGGGATGGAACGGTAGTAGCAAGTCCGAGAAGCTAGAGGAGATTCCATGCAAATTTGGAACGGGCTGCACAAAGCCAGAGTGTCCATTCGGTCACCCAACCCCTGCCACACCGGCTGGCAAACCCACGCAGTACATCAGTGGTGAAAAGTGCCCATTTGGATCTAAATGCAAGAACAGAAAGTGCACCGGCTCGCACCCATCTCCGGCGTCTGCACCTGGCTACCACGGCGGTTGGCCCACGAAAATAGAGCAAGACTGCAAATTCTTTCCAAATTGCACAAATCCTGCGTGTCCTTTCAAGCAGTTAGTAATCCTTTCTCTATTTCAGTGTATGTATGCTAATAGTTTGCAGCCCTATTATGCCCATGTGCCGTAACGGTGCCAACTGTACTCGCCCAGACTGCCACTTTACGCACGCCGAAACCGCCTGCAAGTTCAAGCCATGTCTCAACCCGAACTGCATCTACAGGCACGAAGAAGGACAGCAACAGTTAGCTCAACCAGGCGAAAACGCGTTCGGTCACAAGGTCTGGACGGCTCCTGGTAAAGGAAAGAATGGTGAACACGTCAGTGAGAGGAAGTTTGTGAGCGGGGAGGGTAGTGAGGAATTGATCATTCCTGGGCAAGATATGGACACCGCACCGCTAGATGTGGAGTAGGACTCACTTCCTTTGTGAGCTGTGTCTCTGTTCATGGCCCTACGGTTATCTTTCTGAAGTGTGATGAGGGAATGGTCTCTGGATTACGATATGATTCTGTCATTGTCAAAAGGGAATTGGTTTGGTTTGGTGTGGCATATTATTTTGTTTCCATGGCAGCTTTTCTTTTGTATCTTTTTTTTCATTCTCAATAGGTTTCAAATGGTTTGCCAGTGTTTGTTCGGAGTTTTACGCACGGTTGGTATTGATTTTTTCTTGCTTATGCCTCTTTTCTATATAATGTTTGTTAGACATGGTCTGATTCTCTCACTGAGTCTGGGAAGGGACTGTAAATATCACGGCTTTTGGGAGGGAGATGATACTGGTTGGCAATGGCCTGCCTGCCTGTGATTATGTTCGAATACTGGCGATGAGAACAGTATAAGAATGATATCTTCTTGGTGTGAATCATACATATACAAATTGCATGATGAAATGAAAGATGGGATAAAAGGCGCAATACATTCTAGCATTACAACCGTGATAGGCAACTATCTCCTGGGAAGATTTACATCTCAAATGCTAGTTCTACTAATACACATTGCTTAAAATGCCTGGTATCTCATCACGACATGTCCATCCGATCACCCCCCTTCTCTACCGTCTTCCCTCTCAATGGAGGTGCATCGACTATATCCACGTCCTCACCCTCTTCTTCTTCCTCCTCACCTTCCTCCTTCTCATCGCTCACGGGTTGCGGCGTCGCGCCACTCCCGACATTCGGCGTCACCCCCCTCGTTGCAACAGGAACCATCAACCCCTCACCCGTATGTGCAGGCGTCGCACCTCCACTCTTCCCCCCTGCGACCTCTCCCTCCTCTCCCTCCTCCTCCTCTTCACTCATACCCTCCCGACGATCCTGCTCATCCTTATCCTCCTTAATCTGCGCACTCATAACCTCAAGCTGCTTCACAATCTCTTCAAACTGGCCTCTACGTGCGGCCCAGACCTGCGAGTACTCGTCGCGCTCACGCTCCAGCTCCTTGATCTCGGCATTCAAGCGGTCAATGTTTGTTTGCTGTTCGTCGCGGGCTCGGAGTGCCTTGATGCTCAGGATGTCGGATGCGATCTTGTCATATTCGAGGCGGTTGATTTTTTCATTCTGTGATTGCTCGAGGAGGGTACGGAGTTCGATTAGGGTGGACCGTGCCTCGGAGGCGCGTGCTGTGATTGTGTTCTTTTCTGTAGCGTAGCGGGAGATCTCGCGTGCGTTAGTGTTGAGGAGGAGCTGGATCCGGGTGAGTGCGGAGGTGAAGTAGGAGAAGTCGAGATTGATTTCGGCGTGGTGGTTTGTTATCGGTGCGGAAGAGGGGGATTGGAGTGTGGTGTTGCGTTTGGTGAGACGGCTGAATGGGCGCGACTCGAATAGTAGTGGGCGCGCTTTGATGAGATCCTCTAGAAGGGTGTGTTAGAATATGTTGGGAAAGGAAAAGGTGAGTAGAGTTTACCTTCGTTCAGAGACATTTTGTTAGTGGTATTAGTGTTGAAGAATTGGGTAACGAACTGACGAGGTGAAGAGGTGAGGTTGAGGTAGCTAGTTGCCCTGCTGAGCCACATTGGATATAGAAGTACACCACCCCAACTCCCCTCCTCCACTATATACTGTACCTGTCAACCTCCTCTACTTCCTACACCAACAAATATTTAACAGCATCAACAACATTCTGCGCTCAGAACTCAATCCAGCTACTCTACACCTCACATTCCTACACCTGCAGCCTCCCGGCCCGAGTCCACGACCAGCTTCCCCCGACTAGCTAGCTCCAATCTCCAATACCACCATGCCCAACACCAATGGCCCACTAACACTATACGCCTACGCTCGCAACGTACTGATAAAATATATCAACTGTCCTTCCCCATCTTCTCATCCCTTCTCTCCGCTAATACCTTCACAGCAATTGAAGATGTAGGCGATATGGAATACCGGATCCTCGAGCCTGCCCTCAAAAAGATCACATCACCTCACCAACTCAAAAAGCTAGAAGCAAACTCCCCCCAGATCGCCGGCGAAGATGTGGAGCTGTGGAAAAAGTTTATTGCGAGAGACTTTGGCATAGACGCGGTTGATAAATTTTCCCCAAAGAACCCAAAATCTTGGTCGAAAGTCTATGATGTACGTTACCTTTTTCCCCAGATATAATCTGCCCCTTATTATTAACTCGGTAACTAACACACCAACCACCACCACAGAAACACCAGAAAGAAGCAACACTTGCTCAAGAACGCGCTGCAGAAGCCCTGAAAGCCCAATTCAGCTCCCTCAACTCCGCCAAAGAGGGCGGTCGCACTCAAGTCCTAGATCCGAGTAGACTTCCTCCTGTACGACGTTCCAAGCCATGGGGATCTTCTGGTGGTGGTGGTGGTGGTGGTGGTGGTGGTGGTGGTGGTTGGGGACCCGCGAACAACTGGGATGCCAAAGTCGGGTCGAAGACCAAAAATATCATTCAGAGGGCGCGGCGGGAAGCAAAAGAAATTGCTCGTCGGAACGGCACCAGGGTTCCCGACAAAGCCAAACAGTCCCCTGCAGTCGTCTCGGCGCTTATGAGGCAAAAGATCAAGACCGTGGAGGAGATCCGGTCAGAGCGCGATAAGATCGCCGAGGAGAGTAGACGTGGCGGAAGAGAGAGTGGGATGATACCCGGGAAGCGGAAGATCGAGCAGAGGAGAGAGGAGGTCGAGCAAGATGATGAAGAGGCTGAGGAGGAGAGGAAGAAGAAGGCCGAGGAGTGGCGGAGGAAGGCGAGTGAGAAACGTACTTTCGTTGCTGCTGGCCCGAAGGCGAAGGCTGCACCCGAGAAGAAGGCGGTAGATCCTTTCTTTAGGCCAAAGAAGGTCAATCAGTTGGCGATGCCATCGAGGAGGAGATAGAGGAGGCGATTACTTTCATTGCTTGGGATACTCAGGGTGGTTTTCTTTTTTTGTCGAGCATACATTTATGGGTGGGTGTTCTTACGAATGAATTGTTTTTCTTTTCTTGTTTATCCGCTGGATAAAGGATGACTTTCGAGCACAATTAATGATCTGAGTATCATTCGACGTCTTTAATTTACTGCGCCGATCTAGGAATTGAGAAACAGAGGCTTGTACTGTTTACTATACAACTTGAGGACTTCGTTCCCAATTGTCGAGGATAGAATTCAACCACACAAGTGATTTTCTCGTTGAGTGATATAGCACAACATAAACATTCAAAAGTTCACCATTACTACCTTTCAAAGCAAAGCAGCGAGTTCTCCCCTTAAAAACCTCCTTTCCCACCATTCCTCACTCCCTCCCCATTCCACTTCTTCTTCTCAAAGATGGCACCTTCCTCCACCAGTTCAACACCATCTCTACCCCCACCATCTCCCTCTCCCGCTCCTCCCCCAACCCGCTCACCGCTATGGCGTTGCTGCACCTGCCGTACAGTATACACAAGTAATCACAACGGTATATGTGATACATGTGACCCTCAACATACACGCTGTCGTCGGTGTTGGCTGTATGTCGGTATTCCATGCGTGGTTTGGGTTAAGATTGGAGTTGTTCGTTGGTTTGGTGGTCGTAGACACTTGAGGGACTGAGTTGAAGATAGCGAAGATATCTCTCCGGTATCTATCATTGTGTTTAAGATATCCGGAAAGGTAAAATATTTTGTTTGGCGTAAATCATCATTCAATCAATGTCATAATTCATCTAATGGGTTCTCGAGTGCTCCCCTATGATGTACTGTATCCCAATCCCCAACTCATCTAAAGGCTGCACAAAACCGTGCACAACCCACAAGTAAGCTCCAACGTGTGTACCATAAACCCGTCCATAACAAAGACAAAAAAAATGGGAAGAAGACACCAAACCTAAACAATCTCACTAACCAACGCCTCCAACTCTCCAGCTTGCTTAAACGTCCTCCACACCTCTTTGGGCACGCCTTTAAACGCAGTAGCAAACCTCTCATCCGAATTCAACATCGCTTCCTCCATCCTATTAACCCCCTCCACAACCCTGATCCAAATCCTCTTGACCTTCTCCGGGTTGCGTTTATACGTGGTCGCATACGCCTCTGGATCTTTCTGGGTCGAGTCACCGATAAGCACCCACTTTCGCTCTGGGAGGAGCTTAACCAATCTTTCCATCTCCTTCTCTTTATACTTCTGAGTTCCCACCGTAAGGGAGACTATGAAGCTCTCTAGTTCCTGCCAGGACATCTCACGCAACAGCAGCTGGCCCTGCGGGAAATTATTGCTAATGAACGACCGCAGCATTGGGTACAGATTGTACGGCGATGCAGAGAGGTAGTACCACGCTGGCTTGAGAACCCGGTCCAGATGTAAGTACAGCTGTGGCATCTCATCAACCGACTGTGGTTCGAGTGCAAATGTGTACCTCAACAATGCAATACGATCGCGGACGTGCGAGACTTTAATCGTGTCGTCAATATCTATCCGTGCCATCCCTGTTAGCAAGCAAAGCAAACCCTATCCGTCCCCACATTATACCCAGGGAACGCAGGGTGCGTTATGTAGGGGAGGGAAATATATTAAAAAACGAACCAGAAACAACAGCCCAACCATCTTTACCCGCGAACCTCGTCTTCATAGTAGCAATAACATTCGCCTCATCAATTCCACTCGGTAGAACAGCGGTAGAAATCAGTTCCTCGCCATCTTGATACCCGTGTCCAGGAATTGGGATATGATTCATAGCCACACCACCACCTTGTGCAGGTCCCAATGTGATTCTTCCCTGCCCTGCAAAATCTACTTCCACTGTCCGGCCTTCAATAACAATATCCAAGAACGCCTGGACTCGCTTTGCAATTCGGGCTTCTGCTGCATCACCTTTTCCTAGGCCTAGCTTCTCCGAGATGTCGGCTACGACTTCCGCTACTCCCTTACCGGAGTTGGCGAGGAAGTATGCGGAGATGAATTCGGCTGTCCAGCTTGAGGGAGAGGTGGAGGATGGGTAGGCAATGTTGTCATAGATCCAGATGGTGTCGGTAGGTTTTAGAGGAGTTGATGGAGGTGCTGAGAGGAGATGGGCTTTACGGAGAAGATGGGAGAGGAATGGTGGAAGGTTGGGGAGTGATTTGCAGAGCATGTTTGCCATGTTTGCCATGTTTTATTGTTTGTATGCGGATGTATGCGGATGTATGTGGATGGGCAGGTACGAAGATGAAGCGAGGGAAGGGGAAGAGCAGGATCTAGGAAAGAAGGGAAGAGCAACTCTACATATGACGGCGGAATGGCCGAATGACTCGACTTGATTTTGGCTACAAGGGGAGGCTTGCGTTATCCAACTGACCAAGGCAGCCTTGTAGTGTGGAAATTCCATGGCGTACTCGCTTCCTGTGGCGTTTCTCGTCATATATCCCTTTCAGGTACATCCGCCGATAAAACTGCTCAACTAGGTAACCCGTTACCAGAGATCCGTAAGTTTTACGGACGGTGTGTAACAGCGCATCGTGCAGGATCGCCATCTAATTGGATCACATGCTAACGCAAGCCAGCGATGCCACAACCCCAGCCCTCCGCTGCGATTCGTAGCTTTCAATGAACTGGCCGACTGCCAAGCTCACCACGTGATGTGGCACAGTGACTATGCAGCGCGAAAGCCACATTACGTGGCGAGCTTGGCAGTCGGCCGCGTGAGTCTTTGATCCTAACTCGAGATTGTACCAAAGTCGAGACCACCAATCAGGTTTCACGTAGAAACAGGGCACCAACAAGATCTGCAGCGTTTTCCTTGAAAATCTCGATTTAGGCACAATCTCGATTTAGGCACAATCTCGAGTTGGGACCAAAGACTCTGCGGCACTGTAACACGCTGTCTAGCGCAACACATCGGCCAAATCATGTGAGTGCTTGCTTGAATCTATAGGAAAACTCATACTATCGTACCTCCTGCCAGAACAAACAACGCCCAAAAAAAAAACTCAAGAAACAAACTAGCCACTAAGTTACATCCATCTTACACCACATGAAACCTGACGAATTCCCCACCAGCACAACCATCTCAATCCAGTCGCGATCCCGCACAATATGGTTGACATCAACCTTTGTCCATCCTGTTCCCTCCCCGCCAGACTCATCTCCACACCAAAACGTACTCTCCGCCAGCTCCTCTCTCGTCCCCCATTTACACCTCGGCACCTTTGCCGGCCGCTTCTTCTCCCGGTCCGGGCGTGAATACACCGTATACGACTCGCCGACAACCAACGCTTCCAAATCCTTCGCTAGCAGTAGCTTCTCACACACCAAGTCCTGCCCGGGATATAGAGTTACAAAACTACTTCACGTATCAGCACTGTTACTAACTACATCTTCGGGAGCGGGGGGAAGGGGGGGGAGGGGGGAAACATACTTATCTCCAAACTCCAAAAACCCCTCCTCTCCATCATGTACACGGGTACACACTCTCCTGATCCCCTCGGCCTCCCCAGCATTGGCTCCAACACTCCTCATCGGCCTCCTCGCCGCATCCGCAATACCCCAGAACCCGCCGCGCCCGAGCAGTGGACACAGATCATCAAAGATTGTTCCTCGGCGGTGGAAGGAGACAGGTTGGTCGATATGCGGGGCAAGTTTTGCGGTGAGTTTTAGACGCAGACCAGGTGCTGAGGACTTTTCGTAGCGCGCTCTGGGTAGGGAGAGTTTTACGTGGAGTTCTGGGGTGGTTGTCGTGATTGTCTGGACTGAAGCTCTGGAGCGAGTTGAAGAGCGGGATAGGGGCCGCTTTGGTGATGGTATTGATGGGTAGGAAGGGTCTGGGGGGCTACCGTTGGGGTCGCTCTGCGAGGTCGGTAGGACGCGAGGTGGAGAGACTCTTCGGTGTGCGGTTAGGAGGGTGAACGGCCATGATAGTGGAAGAGGATGAGGAGAAAGAGAAGGGGAGGGAAGTACTAACTCCATATTGTTTTTTGTTTCGATGTGTTTCTTTGGTTTGTTGGGTTTTCGATCTTTGCGTTTTGTGGAACGGAAAAAAAAACTTCTTCATCCCCTCACGGGAGCGCAGGCATGGGTTATATATATGTATGCATCGATGTCACTCTCCATTGTTTTTTACGCGGTTCCGGGTTGACGTGTTTAGTGTTGACGTGGCTACTGCTGCAGTGGTCTTGTGTGTCTTGCATAGTATTCATTTATTCCAATTAAGTGGAAGATGCGACGACGGATGGATGCGCTGGACTGGGAGGCGGGGTACATTAGTTTGTACTTTATTGTTGCTGCTGTCACCTGTTGCGGCGATAGAGTGATGAGTGGTTGAATTTTGAATTGCTATCGCAAGATCTCACTCGACAGATCAGAGCGAGTGACATACGATGTAACTGGAAATGCGGGTATTGATCACCTGTGGAGTAACTGAAACTTGAGATGTGAGGTGCCCGGTGTGGTACTCATTATGGCGAGAACGAGGAATACCCATGAATACGATCACTCAGCTTACGAGCCCCTTCAATTACCTAGATAGCAAACCCACCGTCTATTCCCAGATTCCCCGTACTTGTACATCCACACCTCCCTTCCATCTATGCAACCCACCATAGCAAAACAAAGTCTTGGTTTCGGCCGTGAACCACGCCACGACTTCAAAACCCCAGTGGTCCACCAAAAAAATGTACAGAAAGAAGAGCATTTTAAAAGATAGCGGCATTCATGCTGTTGGGTAGTTGTTAGCTAAAATAACAAGCAAAAGCAAACAAAACACCACCAAAATATATCAAGACCCCGCACCCCCCATCACCCCATATCTCGGCCCACCCTCCAAATGAAAACACCCTATTTAGAGTAAAAGCCAAAGAAAGAAGACAAAAAGAAAAACATCATACATGCGAACTATACCCCCCATGCCAGTCTCTGCCCTTGTTCATAAACTTCCTCGCCTCATCAGCAAAAAACACGCTGCTAGTGAGACACACCAACATAAACAGATCCCAGGCACTCAGAGCCTCTGTTTGGAAAACACCCTGGAGACCGGGAAGATAGATTACCGCCATCTGCCCCAACAAGCTCAGGGCAACAGCGATGTTGAACATTTTATTCCCTAATATCTTCACCTCTCCCTTCAGCACCGATTTTCCCTCTGATCGGCAGGCAAGAGCGTTAAACATGTCAAAGAAGACAAAGCAGGTGAATGTCATTGTGGTATCCCTTGCCGTGACGATGCCATCGGCTGCCATCTCCTTCACGTAAATAAACATGGTGCCGACAACGATGATAGCGGCGGAGGTAAGGATTCTTCGAATCACCGAACGAGTGAGAATTTGTGCACCGCGTAATCGGGGAGGACGGGTCATGACGATTGGATCTACTGGTTCGACGCCGAGAGATTGTGCTGGAGGGCCATCCATCAGAATGTCTGTCACATGTTAGCCTCTGATCCAGCTCTGCAGGGTAAGAGAGCCATACTAATCCACAAGATCTGCATTGGGTTCAATGGGTTCTTAAGGCCAAAGAACGTGCTCAGAAGGACCAGGCTAAGAGCAGCAACGCTGGTGCTTAACTGGAAAGTCAGGAAATTTTGAATGTTGTAGAAAATTCCTTTCCCTTCTTCAATCGCAGCCAATATCGTCGAAAAGCTGTCGTTACTCAATATCATATCTGATGCCTCCTTCGCCACATCAGTTCCCATTATTCCCATCGCAATACCGATATCGGCCTTCTTCAGCGCAGGAGCATCGTTGACGCCGTCTCCGGTCATTGCCACAACTTCCTTGTTTGCCTGCAGAGCGCGGACAATTCTCATTTTATGTTCAGGACTGGTGCGTGCAAATATACTAGCCGTCGAGATGGCTTGTCGGAGTTGTGAGTCGGTCATCGCGTCAATATCTTCTCCTCGAAGTACAGGCTTAACCATGCTATGAGCACCATGTCCAACAGGAAGGAGCGGCATTCTAAGTTTGCGGGCTATTGTTACGGCAGTAATCTCAGAGTCACCGGTTATCATCATGACTTTGACGCTGCCACGCATGAGACGACGGATAGCTTCTTCGACTCCGGGTCGTGGCGGATCATGCATCCCAACTGCTCCAACAAAGGTCAATCCCGTATAAGCCTTATCATCGTTTGTTCCGTTCTTGGCGGTCACCATGGTGATTCCCTTTGCGAATCCCAGGACCCTGAGCCCCTCCTCTGCCATTGATTCCGCCGCCGCAACAGCAACCTTCCGCCGCGCATTATCCAACACGATCTCTCGACCATCTTTCGTGAGATAGGTATCACATTTAGAGAGAATTTGCTCCAGAGCACCCTTAATGTATACAGAAGCAAGAGTACCATCCGCGGAATTATCGCATGCCACTACACCCATCCACTTCTTTGCCGAAGTAAACGGAGCTTCGGTTATCCGGTGGAAATGATCACGTACATCGTTTTCCTGGAATGCATCCATCATATCCAACAATGCAACGTCTGTAGGTTGCCCGACAAATCGAGAATTGTTGCTTGAAGGGTCCTCGTTGATACCTAAGGCGGCAGTTGCAGCTACAGCGTCCGAGCGAGACGGTCTAGCGTTATTACACATATTGCCAGTTCGTATTATAGCTCGCACGGCTTGGTCCGTAGGGCTTGAAGTAAGTGTCGATACTTCCAGCGGACTGGGAAAATCAGGAGCCCATAACTTGGTGACAGTCATGTGGTTCATTGTAAGTGTGCCGGTCTTGTCGCTGCAAACAACAGAAACACAACCCAAAGTCTCCACACTCGGCAACTTCCTCACAATACCTCCGCGTTTGACCATTCTCAACACTCCCAAAGCCAGTGTTACTGTGACAATGATCGGTAGACCTTCAGGAATAGCTGCAACGGCCAACGATACTCCAATCTGAAACATGTCCAACCACTGTCGCCCTTGCCACAATCCCAACAGAACAATCAATCCAATAACTCCAAAACTGGCATAACTTAGGTCCTTTCCTAGTTTGTCCATTGAGGCTTGTAGAGGCGTCCTTGGAGTAGATATCTCTGACAGCATTGCGGATATTGTCCCGAACTCTGTCTTCTGTCCTGTCGCTATAACGATTCCTCGACCATGTCCGCTGCGTACAAGAGTTCCCATGAAAGCAATACAACTGCGCTCTGACACTGGAATCTCCCCGAGTGTGGGATTTGTAGATTGGGGTGCAACAGCATCGGTGGTCTTACGGACCGGCACTGATTCTCCGGTAAGATTGGATTCGTCGATTTCAAGTTCAGCGGCGTGCGTTATCCGTATATCCGCTGGGACTCGGTCACCAGTAGCGAAAGTGACAAGGTCACCGGGTACCAGTTGCCCTGCTGTAACAACATGGGAGTGTGGGGTACCTCCGTTCGCAATCTCGCTCGCCGTCGGAGCTCCTCGTAACAGATTTGCAAAGTGTGGTACCAATTTATTCAGCGCTTCCAAACTCTTCTCCGACCGGTACTCCTGCACAAATCCCACCGTAACAACAATAAGTACAGCAATTGCTATGCTTATAGCGTCGTCATAGTTCTTCATCAAGAACGAGAGCACCGAGCTGCCGAGCAACAGCAATATAAGGGGCGATTCGACAAATTGCTTGAAGAACCGCACATATATCGAGTCCTGCTCCGCATGAGGAAGCTCATTGAAGCCGTGGATCGCTCGTCTGTCATGGGCATCACGAGTGTCTAATAAACCGTGAGTCAAGGTTGTTTCTAGTCTCGAGGCGGTCTCTTCGACAGATAGTGTAGCGTAAACGGCGGAGGGAGGCTGCGACTCGTGTGTACTCCGTAAGTAGGAATTCATTTAGGGAAGAGATTCGAAGTTCATACAGCAGCAACGTGCGAACTGTTATAAGAGCTGGTCGAGGACGCCGCGTTCAAGGGAGAGGCGATGTTCCGTAAGGGAGTTCCAAGGGGAGTATGTACTCGGGACATAGCGTGAACAGGTTTACCAGTGCACCAAAAACGAGAGATTTACCGGCAGGGGAGGGTTCGAAGAAGCGCAGGGAGCAAGGGGCGGCGAGAAAAAACGCCCAGCGATAGACTGGCAGAAAAGGAAATAAAGGAGAGCGAGATGGCTGCGATCAGTCACTAGACATCGAGGGGACTCAAGAACAGATTTCTACTCTAGAGCGTTCGAGAAGGAGGAGTTGAAGGGCGGTTGAAGGGCGGTTGACAGTCACGACACGAATTGCTAGGCAGTAGCAATTGGATTAGGTATGATGGCCGGAGTAAGGCAGTGCAGGACCCGAAGAGCGTCTTATGGTTGCAGAATTAGAGTGGATTCACTACCGGAACTACAGTAAGGAGGCAGTGTACGGAGGACAAGTTGCAAGAGCAGCGGCTGAACCTGGCGGGAATCAATCCGCAATTAATATCTAATCAATCTGATCGAGATAATCTTCTGCATCTGATAACAGCACTACCTGGCAACGCGGTCATGCAATTGTTCCCAACCTCCCAATTTACTTGTTCAACGGGCGCTCGCACTTCGTCCCCACCTCCGATAGACTGTTTATTCGCCTTCAACAATCACCACGATATCCTGTTTTTGTCAATAGGTTATTCGAAAGCAACCCAGCAAGTCGTGACCGAGACTAGGTACTATCGGCATCACATACCACTTTTCATCGTCCTCCGACTTTGACCTGCAGCCATCATCATCCACAAAAACAACGCGCTTCCCATCCCCGCCACTATTGTCAACATTAACCACCACCCGCCTCCACTTTCGCCATCAACCATCGTTTATCGCGCAATATTTGTCCCGTCTGTTTCGGCTCAGCTCGCCACTACTACTGACGCGTCGGTCGTGAGAGCGCAGCCATGTTCTACTCCGAGACCCTCCTGTCAAAGACTGGGCCACTGGCTCGAGTGTGGCTTAGTGCCAATCTCGAGCGCAAGCTCTCGAAAACTCACATTCTCCAATCGAATATCGAAACTTCGGTTGGCGCAATCGTTGGCCAAGACCAGGCGCCGATGGCCCTGCGGTTGAGCGGACAGCTACTTCTCGGTGTCGTAAGGATCTACTCGCGCAAGGCGCGTTATCTATTGGAAGATTGTAATGAGGCTTTGATGAAGATTAAGATGGTCGGTCAGTTCTTTCTCAGGGCCAAATGCCTTTGACTGATATCATGGCTAGGCCTTTCGCCCCGGAAACGTTGATCTTCCGGCCGGAGCCATATCGCATAGCACTGCTCAACTGACACTCCCCGACGTCATTACCGAACTTGATTTACTTCTTCCCGACCCTACTCTTGACCTTGGTGATTTGGGCAATTTGCCACTTCAGCCGGGTCACCAGCGAAGGAACGCGGATATTACCCTTGACCCAGACTCTTTCATGAGTTCAATGGAACAGCCACGTGCTTATGATCACGACGATGACCTGCAATTGGAGGACGACATTTTGGATATCGACATTGGTGAAGATCGCGATATGACTATTGGAGGCCTTGAAGACCTTATCGCGGGCTCGGACTCGATGGAAATTGGCAGAGACGCACCTCTTGGACGAGACATTGGAGAGGACCTCTTCGATGAATCCCGGATGTCTTTGGATATAGGGCTGGAAACTCCAAAGGCCCGCGAGTCCATGCCTCCTGGACTTGGATTTGAAGATGACCTTGATCTTGGTCTTGACGACGAGAATATCGGATTTGGCAGGGGTATGGATATTGATCTCGAAGGAGATACCACAATACAGCCGCCTAAGGAGGCAACCCCAGTACCTGAAGCTCCAGCCTCAGTAGCTGCTCCTGTTCCTTCTCCTACTCCAGCTCCAGCTCCACAGGCACTTCTAGCTCGCGATCGTTCCGAGTCGCCACTCTCTTCAGTACGCAGCAGTGTGGAACGACAGTTGACTGGCGAAGTCGAACAACTAGGAGACGTCACTTTCCAGGTTGAAGAGGACTCAATGCGACTGCCCAGTGAAGACATTGAGGTCGCTCATGCGCGCCAACATGCGTCTCGCAAACGTAAGGTTGTAATCGATCCGATTACCGAGATCAAAGCCAAAGTTATCAAAGCACAGCAAGCCGATCGAAGTCGCATTCTACAGGAACCCAGCTTTTTGCCCCGTGACCCTACTGTTCTTGCTCTCATGAGCCTGACAAAGACGGGTGGCCTCGCTCGCTCCGTTTTCTACCCTAAGAATATCGCCCCGGAATTGGCGAACTTGCTTGCGCCCGATTTTGTTAAGCGCATGGCAGATTTGAAGCGCAAGCGTGATGCTGGAGAGGAGCAAGGGGAGGAAGAAGGAGGAAAGAGACCCAGCCCGCCGAAGCAGGCTAGATTGGAAATTGAGGAGGAAGAAGAACCACAACCCGAAGTCGCAGTACCTGAATTGGAAGTAGAAGAGTCTAGGGAAGAAATAATGGAGTTTCCCGCCGATGATTCAATCCTACCACTTGGTGATGAGGGTGATTATACCCTACCGCCACAACGTGAAGGTATGATGCAAGCATCTCTGGCTATGTCACGCATTTCTAATATATATCCAGCTTCTGCTTCTCCACAACCTGACATCGTTCCTCAAGGCGATATCACCGCCGAAGAAATGGCTAAGATGGGCGAACCGATGCCTGAGCCAGAATTCGTGCCCCAACCCGTCTCCCGCGAGACACGGCATGCTGTACACGTTCTCCGCGAGCAGTTCTCCGAGCCCAATAGCAAGCCTCTGGTAAAATTCCAGGAGCTTCTTCCCGTCAAGACAACAACCAAAGTGGATGCGACAAAGATGTTCTTTGAAATTCTGGTCTTGGCAACAAAGGACGCTGTCAAAGTCAAGCAAGACGAAGGATTCGGGCAGATTGAGATCCAGCAGAAGAAGGCACTGTGGGGTGCCTGGGCTGAAGAGAAGGATGAACAACAAGTAGCCGAAGAGGAAGAACGACGACGTGAAGCGGAAGGAGAAGCCGGCCGAACGAGGGAAGTCGTTGTGGGAACCGGTAGAAATGCCTGAAATCTGCTCTCGACTGATCTTGGGACGGACTGGAGTTAGAGGCGTTCTTCTGTTTTGGGGGGGATATATCGTTTATGCTTGTTATTATCACCTCGAAGAAAGAGGGATGGAGTGGAGAGATTACACAACACTATTTAATTGGCAATTATACGAGCGAATCCCGTGACATGTGTAGCAGAGAGAGACCATTTTAGTAAAAGTTGCATGTACACTACATAGGCGGCGGTTTTTGGTTGTTTTTTTGGTTTTTTGTGACTTGATATTCATTTTTGGTTGTTGTATTCAATGGTTTCTTGTTCGATGCGATTGTGCTCGTTTCTATGGTGCACGCAGCTTTAAACCTACAACTCGGAAGCAGGAACTAACCGTCATTAGCTAGAAACTGTGAACTCTGAGTATGTTTTTGAACTTAAATTAAGCTTCGATAGTACCAGTAACCACTTGAGTGATTGCTACTTCAGTAACTCTTCTGTGGCTTCTATATACCTTCTTTTTGTAATTCTCATCCCTGAAAATTGCATGACTAGAATATGTCTCCAGAATCCTTTGAGTGCAAGCCCAGCAAGCGGGGAACATGAATTAACTCTAAGCTACTGACATACCATGAAAGCAAAAAACTTTACTTGAACCTCATTCTTCTGTATACATAAAATAAAACCACCACAGTTTCACTACTAGATCCCTAGAACAGAAACTGCTCTGTAAAGTTGTAGAGACCCAAGTACTGTATCACGGTACAGAGTGAATAATTATAACTCTCTCTGTTTCGCCTGCTGCAGCTCGCACAATAATATCACACCACCGGCAGCCTCCGACTTGTAGGTTTAAAACTGCGTGCACCATACCACGTAGTTCTCATTGTTCAAACATGTGAGCTTTGACCAGGGAGTGAACTGTGATGCTGTATTGTGGTGGGGGACCAAATCCGCACAAAAAAATTGATGCAAGGCTTACGCTTAGCTACAGCTGGCCAGGAACAGGAAGAACAGAGAATTATTTGCAAGGCGAAACTCTGACATGTCTGCATACCCATGGATGTCAAAATCTTCTTTTTTTCCATCTCTTTCCTCACTTCTCGTCGATTCGAATCGGCAATCTGGCTGACCGTTTGACGTGGTTCTGGCACTACGAAGGCTACGTTAATCCCCGGCAGTTTGCTCCCCCGCCCAGCACCCCTCAGTCAACCGCCATCTGCTCGCGCCAATTCTTTAATATCACCCGACAACCATCTCCGCCGATTCGGCATCGTCAGGTTTACCGCTTCCGTTACCTATCTACCTTTTGGGGTAGCATATTTTTCCACGCTGTCACTCGTTAAGCGTGCCTCACCAACCCCTCTTCTCCGCTCCTTTCGACCAAGCAAAATTTGTTCACTTGTCACGACATACGATAATCGACTCGTCCACCGCTTCCACCATTGTCCCAACGTTTTGCAACCACACCCCACGAGGGGTACAGTGTCGTCTTCGGTCATGAACGGTGTATCCCAGGCCCGGCCGGAGGGGTCTGTACTAAGTAGTGGAGAGATTAGTCCAAATCTCGAACTTCGAAACGGCTGCCACAGTAATTCCGACACCTCGCCGCCTCCATCTACATCTACTCCGCCCTACCGACGAACAGTCCAGACAACCATAGAAACCGTCGATGCTAACTCCATCTCCTTCAGACCTCCGTCCAGCACCAAACCTGGAGTCCATCCTTTCGAGAATCCCATACTCACTGTTTCGTCGGAAGAGACACGATTAGCCCTCGAATCCGCCGCAGAACTACTACTGGGCGGACAGTGCGTGGCATTCCCGACCGAAACCGTTTATGGATTGGGTGCGGACGCAACGTGTACGGCCGCAGTACGATCGATCTATGCAGCAAAGTCTCGGCCGGCAGACAACCCGCTCATTGTCCACATTTCGTCTCTGAAGCAACTCCGTACACTTCTGCCGAAACCATTCGCTGCCGCACGATTACCCACACTTGCTTCGGCATCTGAAGAAGACCCGGTCGAAGAGGAAACAATACCAAAAGTCTATCTACCATTGATTGAGAAATTCTGGCCAGGCCCTCTTACAATACTACTCCCATTACCGTCCCCTAGTCCGCTAAGTCCAAATGTCACCTCCATCCAGACAACTTTTGCCGCGCGCATGCCCGGCCACCCTATCGCGCTTGCCCTCTCAGCAATCTCCGGTCTACCGTTGGCCGCCCCATCCGCTAATGCTAGCGGAAAACCATCCCCAACAAAAGCAAAACACGTGTACACTGACTTACATGGGAAGATCCCACTGATCATCGACGGTGGTTCAGCAAATGTGGGGCTGGAATCAACGGTTGTGGACGGTTTACACTACCCACCAGCCGTGCTACGACCCGGTGGGATTAGTGCCGAAGAGATCAGAGCTTGCGGAGGTGTGTGGAAGGACGTTATTGTTGCTAAGCGGGACGCAGAAGAAGGAGAAATACCTCGTGCCCCGGGAATGAAGTACAAACACTACTCGCCACGCGCTGGCGTAGTCCTTTACGATGTTGGAGCCAACCCACCCTCAGGCCGTGACCTTATGGTTCCAGCGAAGTACCTGTGGAGGGTAGGAATCGTACGCACGAGGACATGGAAGAAGGGCTTCGCCGAAGAGGAGCTCAGGAAATGTATGCAATCCGGTGATGGGGATCAGAAACAAATTGAGATCTTCGAGGAGAGCCTGGGGAGTGATGGGAAAGATATTGGACGCGGCCTCTTTGCCGTGCTCAGAGACCTTGATGAGAAGGGCGTCGATGTTATACATGTGGAAGGGATTGACGAGATGGATGAGGGATTAGCAGTTATGAATCGGCTGGGAAAGGCAGCAAGTGTGGTCGTGAGGAAGGTTACATGACACTCGGGACCCGGAGGAGACAATGTAATTATGCCCCGTATGGATTATGTCTGCTAAGTAACTCGGTGGAGCAATGGTCTTCTGGTATTATTTTTCTTTTTTCGGTTGATGTTTCATGGGATTAGGATGAGTTCTAGAGAAAATTGGGGGTGGGGTTTGGGTTTTGCGGTTAGATATCTGTTTTTTTTTGTTTCCTTGTTAGTCATCTTTCTGTCTTGTCCTCTCTATCTGATGATCTTTTGTTTTTTATTATTATTAGGAGTTTGTGTGGTTTTGCATTTGATGGTGGTATAGAGTGGAGATGGTGGTGAGTGGTAGGTAGTGGGCGGTGGGCGGGCGGGCGAAATACTACAATCCAATGATGAACTGCTGGTACTCTCTGCCTCTGCCGATGTCCTGGTATTCAGCTGGAAACGGCACTTTGGCTAGAGTGAAAGTTGTTCGAGGGAAGGGATCGGCGTCAGCAGAACCGTCATTGAAAACCAGTGACACTTGATATGAATCTGTCAAGTGAGGGATTGAGGATTATATCTGTTCGAGAGAAGTTACAGGATCCTAATATACACAGCTGGCTGAAGCTACCGCAAGCTAGGGACCACCAACCAATAACCTTCAAAATTCACATCGAGTGATCTACCATACAATTTTAGCGTCTTCTCCACGTGCCATCGTGAACACCTGTTTCGCGACATGCTAAAGCTTTCCCCATCATACTTTACAATCCCCCGACCCAGCACCAAAAAAATGTCGGACGCCTCTTCCGCGCTATCTTCACCGCCACTGACCGACAGCATTGACGCTTTCAACACGCAAACGCTCGCCGCACTGGATGATTCCCAGCTCATCACCACCGCTAGCACTAAAACCACGACTAGGAAGAGGAAGGCGGTAGTCTACAAGGAAGAGGGAGACGAGGAGGAGGAAAAAGATGAGGTCCTTGTTAACACCACAAAAACAAAAGCTCGGAAACGCAAACAAGAACCCATCGACTCCGACTTCGAAGGTGCAGCGGACGACAACGAAGAAAAAACCGTAATTGCAACTGCTACTACTACAGCTACGGTATCCAAAAAACGTAAAACCACCACCACAACTAAGAAACAATCAAAGCTCCCCGCAATGCCCGCCGCCAGTGCTGTCGCGCGTACTCTCGCCTCAAAAATGCTCATCGGCGCCCATGTGAGCATGGCCAAGGGTGTCCAAAACTCAATCACGAACGCAGCACAGATCGGCGCAAACTCACTTGCACTGTTCCTCAAGAATCAACGACGATGGACTTCCCCCGCACTATCTGCCTCCGACACCGCCGCCTTCCGCCGTCTCTGCACTGAACATGCTTATAACCCGCTCACCCAGATCCTCCCCCATGGTAGCTACCTCATCAACCTCGCCACCCCTTCCACCGAAAAACAAACCCAAGCCTACGACTGCTTTGTCGACGACCTTCACCGTTGCGAAGCCCTCGGAATCGGACTGTACAACTTCCACCCTGGATCGACGCTCGGCGAGCCACGTGCGGAGGCACTAGCGCGTATTTCTGCGGCACTGAACAAGGCGCATAAGGAAACATCATTCGTCAAGACTGTAGTCGAGAACATGGTTGGTAACGGGAACGTGGTTGGATCGAGTTTCGAGGATCTACGCGATATCATCGCGGGGGTTGAGGATAAGTCGCGTGTTGGAGTGTGTTTGGATACATGCCACCTGTTTGCCGCAGGTCATGATATCCGTACTGCCGAGTCGTATGAAGAGGTAATGGGGAACTTCGATGAGATTGTTGGTCGTGAGTATCTTTGCGCGATACACCTTAATGATTCGAAAGGCCCGTTTGCGTCAAAGAAGGATTTGCATCAGAATATTGGGCTGGGGTATTTGGGGCTTGAGGCATTTAGGGTGATTATGAATGATGAGAGGTTGGAGGGGTTACCAATGGTTTTGGAGACGCCGACAGAGGAGGATCCGAGGGTGTGGGCAAGGGAGATTAAGCTTTTGGAGGGATTGGTGGGGTTGAAGGGGGATGAGGAGAGTTTTTTGAATATGGCGGAGGAGCTGCAGGAGAAGGGGAGTGGTGAGAGGGATCGGGTTAGTGGGGTGGTGGAGAGGGTTAAGAAGGCGAAGGAGACGAAGGGGAAGAAGACGCCGACAAAGAAAGGGAAGAAGAGGAAGAAGGTGGAGGCGGAGAGCGAGGGGGAAGGGGAGGAGAGCGAGGGTGGATGTAGCCATTGATAATGGTGTTTGGAGGTATACTGTTCTTTCTTTCTTGTACGTACAAGTGGATTTTTGGTGACATCACTTAGTAATTATTGGGATTCATCCAAGCGGTCAGTAGCGGGCGGTGTTGTGTTAATTAATGATACCAATATACTACATGTACTATGTGCGCTCAAAATGTGTTAGAATATATTTCTTCCCTCCACTGATCAGCCATTTCCAAACCCTCCTCGGGCCCCTTTCTTCCTTCCTTCCCTTCCTCCATTTCCTTCGTTGTTAGGTTTCAAAATCCAGAGTCATCTTGCATGCCTTCTCTGCCTTCAGCTGCCTATGTTTCCCGAACTCCATGATCAAAGAATGACAAGACATGAATCCTTCAAATCCAATGCTAGTGGCTAGTTCTCATCCTCAAGTATCCGCCTTTGCTAACTAGTCCTCTATAACACATTAGCTTCTTTCTAATAAGCAGCTAGAGAGAGAAGTAAGACAATACCAAAAAGTCCCAGACAGGCAACTGAACGCAGTTCGCGTCGTCGTCGTCACAACACCCATCACGACGTCACGCTGCGAAGTTCTGTAGCCCAGCCGCCGCCACTGCAGGTAAAAAAAAATATCAACATGGATTCCTGCCGAAAAAAAACCCCTCCAGCACAGATCGGGCATAAATACCGAGTTTGACCGCCGAACTATAGCCTGGTTCTATGACCGGTTGGCGATGGGGGCGGCGCCGGTGGAGGAACAGGGGAGGACGGCTTCGTGGTTACTGAGATCCGGTTGGAGGACATGGTTTTGCGGAGTGTAGTTAATCGGGATGGGATGAGGGGATAAAAAACAATTGATTTCTGGTAAAACTGAGGTCTGGTTTTCTATAGTAGAGATGATGGGATTATATGCGAAGCAGAATCAAAAAATGAAGAAAGCTTTATATACCTCACCGGTGCACAGGCCTGCTGCTGCTCTTCATATGATTAAAAAAAATTTTAACCTCCCCTCCTCCCCCACTACGGTTTACCAAGTTTACCTTACCCCTCCAACGCATCCCAAGAAATTATAATCCAAACGACGAACGGAAGATGCAAAAAAAAAAATACAGTCGCACACGCGTTGTTCGACAAAAGCACGCACACACACGCAGCCGGATGCAATATTGACAGCGCATCGTAGCTATCTAAGAAAAAAATATGGGGCGGAGGAGGAAGCAGGAGGAGAAAAAATTAACTGGATAAGAAAAATGTTTTTGTCTTCTAGAGATTTCTGTGCAGCAGTAGTAACAGAAACCGGATCGATCGCGGATGCAACAAGATCGTATATGTACTAGGTAAGCTGCATCTGGAGTGATGAACTGGCAGCAACAACAAAAACGACGCGTTGGTTGTAATCACAGGTAATGGGACGGCATCGATGAGGCCACGAGTTTGGTTGATGGATGGGTGAGCTCGAGCTTTAGTCCATAGGGATATTTACCCATTCCTTAGAAAGAGGGAGTTTCGTGGGGAAAAGGAAAGAAGTAGAGATGCCCATTGGGATCCAATTAATATCTTTCACCAAGCTTGCAAAGCATCAGGACATATTTGCATAGATAGCTATAGATAACTTGGTACACATCCAATACACAAGGCACACATCCGAGATAGCCTTTTTTTTTTTTGTTTGTGATCATGTATTTATTCGGCGGCTGGCTTGCGGGCATAGCATAGCCCGACGGAGTGAGACTGGTACCGTTGAAACACACCGCTCTACTACTACTACGCCTTCGCCATCTCCCCAGCCACCCGAGCCTTCCCGCCTTCTCGCCGGATCAACATCACCATATCCATCACCAAATCCGCGCCGCCCCCAAGCCAACCGTTTGTTCCTTCCTCGTCTGCGGATCGAACCAACGGACTAGCTGTGATGCTCGCATCGAGGGCCAATCCCGAGAAACGTATATGGGACAAAATCACGTTGCTGCGTTTTCACTCACACTAATTTTTGTTCTAGAGTAGTTTCTGAGTCAAGGAGAGGTATTTTTTGTAATGGCGTCTTTGATGATTGGAGCCGCGTGGTTGGAATTCTACATAACTTCGTGAAAGGTTAGTGGGTAAGAAATGCGCACGGCGGATAAACCTGATGGGTTGTGCATAGACGACGTTGACGTGGAGGAAACTGCGCTATTGGTTGGGCGTCTAATGGGGGTCTTGATTTATATGATCGACCAAATAAGGCAACCCGCACCAACAAACCTTGTGGCGAAGTGACTACGCCAGGGGTAGCGTAGTGACTTACGCATATCAACCACGTCATTGGATATTCCGTGTTTCAAACTTCTGGGCCACAGGAACGGATCAACTATTGGACTAGAACACCACGGGAGAGCCCGTCTGAAGCATTTCCAATCAAACCTTTGTATTGCCATCCCTCCTCGTGGAGATGGGCTCGTATCTCGCCTCCGGTCGACCTCTTAAAGCAAACCGATCGCTGTTCAGCAGTCACAGCCTACTGATCATCACCTGCCACGTTCTTTTGGTTCCTGACGCGGTGCCACATATAGCAAGACGCAGGGGGCCTTTTTGAACTTGTTTCCCCGCCTTTTTGGGGATTGCAGGAAAAGTACTGGGAACCAGCTCGGCAGTACTCTGATAGTTTTCAGCGCCGCTGTATCATGCAGCTCGCTACCAGTGTATAGCACAACATCCATAACTTGGAATCTAAATTTACTGGAGGGGTCTTGGTATTATGGGTTGTTTTGCAGGCATCACGCAATGCAATCCTGCAAGACCCACCACCTGTCGTTAGAGAGAGAGACTGTACCACCCTTACTGTCAGGTCAAAAGCCATGATTTACCTCAGACATGGCTGGTTTCTGAAACTTTGCCGAACAGCCACCCCCATAGAATCTTGTCAATCAAATCAGATCCAGAGACCGGGTTTCGAACGTAAAATCCGAATGCTCCTCATACGAACGCAGATTTTTTGCCACTGTTGGTTACAGGGTTTGGTTTTAGTGTCTCTTACAATCCAATCAACACCTAATAGGGATTTTTCACGGGGGCACGCATTAAACCATGGCTGGAATATTTTAAGCTTAAGCAATACGCTGATTGGCCCGTGTTCGTATCGCCGAATCTGCAGGTACCCAAACCTGCCAACCAATATTATTTCCGAGCGGGGACTCAGCCCTAGAGGCTAAAACATCTGGAACAAAAAACCCACCACTTTGTCTTAAGGATGACAGCAAGTGGTTTTAATTTCCGGCAAATCCGGTGGACGTGTTTGTTCGCTTGTGAATCGTAATACCCCCACCGGTGCACCTCTTCCTCTCCTCCATCCCATTCAATGATGTCGAAAGATTTTAGATCTTCATATATAAAGAGATCATCTATTTCCCCCCCAAAATATTCACTCACCCCCCCCCTTTCCCACCCCCCACTGGCTTCCACAAATTCACACTCTCTGTCAGGAAGCTCCTCCAAGGGATCCGGATTCCGCCATATCACGAAGAGTCACTCGGTATTCTCATCATGTTTCAACGACAGCACACCCCCCTACTCCTCCTCCTCCTTCTCCTCCTCCTCTCCATCACATCAACAACCTCTGCCCTCCCAACGGAACTCCTCCGCCGTGGCATAAACGGAAAAGCAAGTTTTTACAACCAAATGGGAGCCGTAGGATCATGCGGACAATCACACAGCGATAACGACTACGTCGTTGCCTTATCACCAGACCATTTCGCGGGTCAGAATCCGTGCGGGAAGAGAGTGAAGGTGTATGCAAGAAGCGGGGCGGGGAGGGGGAAAGTGGTGTATGTGATCGTGGCAGATAAGTGTATGGGTTGTGATACCAATCATCTGGATCTCGCGGTCGCGCCGTTTGAGGGTTTGGCGGGGAGTGATGGACAGGCTGTGGGGGTTATACAGATTGCTTGGGCGTTTAAGTAGACGATTAGGCTCGAGATGGAGTTTGGGATTGCGGGTTTAAACATTTGTTTAAGTGTATATACATGTGTACTTTAGGCGTTTGGAGGAAGGAATGAAGCTGGGGCTGGGCTCCGGGCTATGTCTTATGCCATCATGTCATACCTTAGGGCTGATACGGTAAATGTAAACATGCTTCAACGAGACCTTATCGGTTTTCTGGTTTCATAAAGTCTTCGCAACGTCTTCGTAGATATTTTGACTATACTTCAGGTAGGCTTCGATGACAAAACGTTTTCTACGAGACTTTATGTATTTGCC
Source organism: Trichophaea hybrida (assembly GCA_015178995.1). NCBI lineage: Eukaryota > Fungi > Ascomycota > Pezizomycetes > Pezizales > Pyronemataceae > Trichophaea > Trichophaea hybrida. Next base: position 319,816 of record WHVE01000020.1, read on the forward strand.
GTATCGGCACTAAGGTAATTGCTGGTCTACTTGTTGTCATGAGGACTGTTGTGGGGTGGTATGATGCGCCTAACGCTGGTTTTTAGTCTCGATCAGTCGCTTTCCTTTCTCCTGCGCGGAAATAGAGACTTGGTAGATCCAGATGAGAGTCTAATATACTTCTTCGGAGTGTCGCTTTGACTTCTCTCTTCCAATTCCGAACTATTGTCTGCGTCCCTTCGTTCATGTACCATAATGAATTTACAGATTCTTGCACTTCACACTGGAGAGAGTTGGTTGGCAAAAGACTTTTATGGCTTTTGAATATCTAGCGTAACTCCATAGTGGAGGAACTAAAGATTTCCGGCTTTTTTTTTTCCATTTACCAAACCTGGACGTTTTTCCGTTTTGTGTATCCAATTATAAGTATGCAGTTTATATCGCTGCAGACTGATACCCCCCGGCAAGTTCGATCAACCGCTAAGTACCCCAAATCCACCACTTCTATTTTGAGAAATATATCTCTCTCTATCTAAGCTGTACGACACGACGACAAATGACGCATTTGGCCCTCGCTACCTGTGGCGAGTGGGGTGGGGTACTTGAACGACACATTGATCGAGAGTCAGAATGTATAATCCAAGAGGATGGGTCAGTCAGCGAATCAATGATGACTTTTTCTAAGTTCCCCAACAGTGACATGCAAGATTGGGGGGGTTTCTACGCTCCTAACCAGTGAGTGGGATACTAAGGGTGTTATCAATGTTGAAGTCCTGCCTAGACATGAGCCGAATTCTTGGTGTTAAAGAGTCAATCTCTCACGAGTAGTTATGTGTACACCGACGAAGTCGTCATTACCCCTGAAGCATATCAATGCCCCACTTTTCGCTAAATATGGCACTACAGGAAGCCGCCATCGTGCTACTCATTGGTTTTCGGTTTCACGACAGTGGATGGCCTATAAAACATATCAGTGGCGTCCATATTGAGCACATCGATCGTAACGCTCCACCTTTCGCTAAACATGGCCTTACAGGAAGCCGCAATAGTGCAACGTGAAAAATGGGCTCTCTGGATGGAAGCGCTGTTATGGTGGCTGGGGGAGAAGAATTATTGCTTAACGAGTGGAAAGATACCAGTGAGGACATCTCTTGTAGAGGGGATGGGATAAGATCTATGGATGTGCCTGGCTATGGATTTGATATTGGAGTGTGTATATACATGTTTCTGCGGCCTTTCTGCGATTGGGGGGTTGCAGGCTGCTGTGGCCAAGAATACGAGTTTTAGGTGATTGGTGTGGGGAGTTCCTTTCTTTGGACATAAAATAATCCTCCATTTATAGTGTCGAGGAAAGGATGGGAGTTTTAATAGGCAGGCGTTTAACATATCTACATACCGCGTCTAGCTATGGAGGAAGTTGATGTTTTTCGGCGGAGTATATATAACCTCTTCATCCGGTTGAGCAAGAATTCCACTGATAAAAAACCTTCACTCACAACTATGTCATTATAACTAGAGGATTGAAGTCGGTTGTAACTACTTAAGTAGTTGATTTCTTCCATCGTATGACTTCAAAGTACTGGTCGATATATTTCTCAACTCTAGGATCCAGATCTACTGATTCCACCACAACCTCTTGGCCGCGTGTGGTATCTACACATGCTTCTCTATCTAACCGTCACTTCAAAGATTTAAGAGTCGACGTTAAATCTGCGGGTTAGGGTTTGGGTCCCGCTGTAAACAAAGATAGAACGGAGAGGCTAGAAGCCGAATGTTTACTTTACTGGATATAGCCTAATCTTTAACGGCGTGGCCTACCAAAGATCGAAGGTGCCGACAAGCCTTGAGCTTAACCGGGGGTCCTGGTCCCCAACAGATATCCAACAAAACTAAATTACCACAGCAACATTATCAGCCGCGAGACTTCTCTTCTCCTTTCCAACGAACCTCCACAAAAAACCCCTAAAAAAAGCCATGGAACTCCCAACCTACACTCCTCACTGTATTACTTTGGGGTGTAATTTTTTGCTGTTTCTGTTTACAAGGAACGTAATGGTATCGCTGATGATTCTCACGGCGATAGCGGTAATGTTGGTTGTGGTGGTGGTGGTATACAGGAAGGTTGAGGCTCGGAAGAGAAGAAGGGAGGAGCTAGGGAGGGAGGCGGAGAGGATGAGGGCTTTGGCGGAGGAATTGCCGTTTTGTGGGAATGGGAATGGAAATGGGAATGGGAATGAGTATGGGGGGTTGGGGTGAATTATAGGTTAATTTATGTTGTGGGGATGATGGCTGGCTTGATGGATGATGCTTGTTTTACCACAATAATGCACCTGCTCTCTGACTATTCGCCGTCTGGCAGCTTTTGTATTGCGAGTGAGGACAGAAATTCGATTGACGAGATCTCGACTCCAAGAAACACTGTAAGAGGGTACGTATCTCATCGAGTATTCATAATTCTAAACCAAAACAAAAAAAAGAAACAAGACACCAAAGAACCCGGTATCAAACATCGTATCTCATAACTTTTCTTCTGCTATACGGTATTATCATATCCCTCTCCCCCCAACTCTAAACAACACCCGTGATTCTCCTCACCGTCCTCCTTGCTCCATCTCCATGCACCCTAACCTTCCCTTCCGCCTCTGCCGCCCTCAAAGCCTCCGCAAACTCGGCATTCTCAACATTGACATTACTCTGCTCCTTGATTTTATTGAACAACTCCGCGTATCTAATACTTCCGCCACTACCCATAACTTCATCCAACAGCTTGACAATTGCGTTCTTGAGATCTTGCTTACGCCTCCTCTCACTGCCGGAAATTCCTGCAAGGAGATCCATATCGATCCGTCCAGTGACAGGATCCGTCGCGGATTCTTTGATAGCGGAGCGGATAAGACGAACTGCTTCCTTGACGTCGTCAACAGTCACCTCCTCCGACAACCTCATCTTTGCGTGAGCTTCGGCAAGACGAATCATACTCTCCAGCTGTCTGGTAGTAGCAGTAATACGGCGCTCAGCGGCTCTAACATCCTCGCCCAGTTTGCGAAGGGCGACATAGGCGGAGACAAGCTCCTCGCCAGCTTCAGCAGTGAGTTTAGGGTGTATGTTCTGGCGTGCGTATGAGATGTATGCGGTGAGGGTTTCCACTGGAATGATTTCCCGGTCGGTGGCACGTTCGGGTCTATCTTCCAGATACATGCCAACGAGATGGCGGGCAAGTTTCCGGTCCACAGCCTCGTCGACGCGGTCGAGGACGAGGTACACCAGATCGAAACGGGAGAGGAGCGTGGGTGGGAGATCAATATTCTGTGGAACAGGGAGGTTGGGATTATATTTCGAGCCGATAGGATTCGCAGAAGCCAGAATAGATGTGCGAGCGTTAAGCGTTGTAATGATGCCTGCCTTCGCGATTGACACGGTTTGTTGTTCCATCACCTCGTGCAAGACAGAGCGGGTCGATTCACTCATTTTATCAAATTCGTCAATACAGCAGACACCACCGTCGGAGAGGACAAGGGCACCAGATTCAAGAACTAGCTGGCGTGTTTCCGGGTCACGGGTAACATAGGCAGTCAAACCGACTGCGGAAGAGCCCTTTCCGGACGTGTAGATACCTCGGGGTGCAATCTTGTGGACGTATTGCAAGAGCTGAGATTTGGATGTGGACGGGTCACCACAGAGAAGGATGTTGATATCACCTCTGTATCGCGGTGCTCCACCTTTCTCAAAGGTCTTGTTTGTACCGCCAAAGAGCTGGAGGAGAATACCCTTCTTAACGTCGTCAAGCTCATAGATACTTGGTGCCAGAGAACGCGACAGGAGTTCGTAGATGTCATAACGACCACCGAGCTCTTTTATCTTGGTAACTTCGTCGTCGGTGAGCTTGCGGACCTCATCGACATCTGCCATGACTGCGTTTGCAACCTCGGCCTCCAATGTGGAGGTATCCTGCCCTAGGCGGCGTTTGTCGGTCTTCTGAATATGCAGTACGTCAACATACGTCTTGAAAAGAGACTTAATTGTACGCTGACGAGGATTGATCCGAACGGGCACAGATCTAAAGATTCCAGTGACTTCAATACGATCTCCGGCTCTTGGAACATCGCAAAGCTCATCATAGCAACAGAGAGAGACGGCATGGGGTGTCTGTCCATCAGGGACATTATCGGGTGTCTCTTGGAGCTTTATCACTTGCTTGTCCTGAAATTCGGAGCGATTGTGCACTATCTGCATGGAATTGGCGGTTTTGCAAACCGGGCGAGGACATTCTGTGGGTTCGGCGATTTTCCCACGGTCGAGCTCAACGGTTACGGTATGACCGCAAACATGGCAACGGAAAAATGCTGCATAAATGGTGTCAGAAACAATATATCGTGGAAAAAGTCAGCTCATTTCACCTTTGGACATATCCGGAATGATAGACGAAACACGAATCACAAGTCCCTTGATACAGACGATTTTGTCGATGTCTTCACAGTCTAATAAGCAGTGTTCCTTCAATTAAAATAATGATCTTACCAGCAGGATTGAGGTCTCGCATGTTAATGCTTTTGTCGCAGTTAAACGGCCTCGCCTTGTAGCCTTTGGCCAGGCATTTGTCGTATTCTTCAGGGTTGTTATTCAAATACTCCAGCATCTCCTCTTTGAGGCAATTGTCCATAATTGGGATGATTTCTTGAGGATATGCGTGTAGCTGATGGTAAAACTTCTTGGTGGGTGGGAATGCCTTTAGATTTTGCATATCCAAGTTCAGTGTCATAGTTCCTAATTCATGCATTTGCTTCATCATATCCTGGTACACCAATTCTTCTCCTTGTCCAGGAGCTATGAACTCGTTCTCTTGGCGCATGCGGTACTTCCGCTTGAACTCGTGAAGGAACTTGCGGAAGTTCTGGGTGCATTCTTCCACAGAAACGTTGGTACCCCAAATCAACCGTTTAGGCCCATCGTGTGCCTCAGAAGTAGGTCCAGCACTATACGTTGGTGCATCAGAGAGCAAGCCCGCCGCGTCGCTTCCGGCATTGCCGACTGGTACACCTGACTCGTCAACATAGAGGAGACGGCGATGACTGGGCGTGGACCGCAAGTCGGAAAACTGGAGATCTCCTCGCCGCGAACGCACCGGAGTGCCTGCTATTGCAGTTCCACGGCTGCACCAAACTCTTAGCAGATATAGCGATAGGTTCCGTCGCGTTGTTGAACACACCTTGAACGTAGGGCACTGGCACTGGAACCCGGCAATCCAGATGATCTGGGCGTGCGTGCATCCCTAGGAGGGGACGACGATCCGTATCTCAGTGGCGAAGAGTCTACGAAAATATATTAAAAGCCGCTTTCCCCAACGCAAGACCGTAAACAAACCTCTGAAGGCATCAGAGTTGAATGCCAATGGAGTAGATACTGGGCCGGCGGGCGAACTCTGGCGGCCCCTATCTGACGATGGAACAGGCGATGATGTGAGGCCTTCAGGAAACAGGGGAGAGGTTCCTCGAACCGACGATTGCGAAGGGGGTGCAAGTGGGGTACTTGCAGGATTGTTTCTCGCAGAAGCGCGGGGAGTGGATTGTTGTGCAGAAGACTGGCGTGTGGTGCGCCGTTTTGCGGGTGAAGACATGACGGGCTTAGAAAAAATTGGGTTCAAGAATTGGGTTCGAATCTATTTGTCTATTTTGCAAGGCGGTGGTAGTAGTGGTAGTGATGGAGATGATTGCGGTATGGGGATAAAGGGGAGAAACAAATAATCGCGTCGGGTCGCGGGGCCAAGCCACACCCAACTCGCGTTAAGTGAAACATGAGTGAGAACTTATGGATATGAAGAGCCGCACTCTAAATTTTCTCTATTCACTATGGAATTTCTCCACCGCACCATCGCCTTTTCCGACTTCCAACCATCACAATGGCCCGTAAATCCAAAGCCAAGAAGAACCAAACAGCAGCAACTAACAAAGTCCTCGCCGCTGCCGACATACAACCATTACACCCCAGTGACGATCCCCCAGTTCAAAAAGATCGAGAGGAAGAAGAGCTTGAAAAACTCGTTTTCGGCGATTTAGGCGGGTTCAAAGCCGGATTACGAGCATATGAGGAGGAATCGGAGCCAGAGGTTGAGGAGGATGATCCAGAAGTTCGCGGAGACCACAATGCGGCGAAGGGACGAGATTTGGCAGCGCTGCAGGATGATGAAGTGGGTAATATGTTTCCTTGACCGTCCTCACGGTGGCTAATGCATATCACAGCTGTTCTTCATAGATGCGGGACCTGATGAAACACTTGTACGCCGCGACAATGATGACGACGTAGATATGACAGTAGCGGTAACAGTTGACGACGAAGTTGCACCAGCATGGGAAGACAGCGACGATGAAAGGATGATGGTCTCCCTTGCCTCTCACGGGCGGATGCGAAAACTCCGCGACACGGAGGCAGATGACTACGTTACAGGGAAAGAATACGCCCGCCGTCTCCGGAGACAGTTTGAGCGCATCTACCCAGTGCCCAACTGGGCGATCCCAGAAAAATCATCCTCTAAGCGTCGCCGTCTTTCTGCATCCTCCGACTCCTCGGCCGACTCGGAAATGGAAATCGACGATGATAGCACCCCCACCCTCTCAGCGGCACCCCTATTGGCTTTGCTTGCCTCCTCTTCCCCCCTCACATTGTCAGGGTCCTCCCGAAAGACTCCTAGACTCAGACCAGAGGTGATAGACATCGCCCGCCTTACAGATGCCAATATCGCCGCACCTTCCAAGTCTGCAATTCAATGCCTCTCCTTCCATCCCACTCACCCACTTCTTCTCACCTCGGGCCTTGATTCGACACTCCGCCTCTACCATATCGACGGAAAAACCAACCCTATAGCCACATCTCTCCACATCCGTGGCTCCGCACTACATACGTCATTAATCCATCCCTCTGGCACATCAATCGTTGCAGCCGGCCGTCGAAGATACTTTCACGTCTGGAATCTTGAGTCAGGAGCTGTAGAGCGTATTACCAGAGTTTACGGGCATCAGACAGTGCAGCGCAGTATGGAGCGATTCGATATTTCTCCAGATGGAAAGCGCATTGCGTTCATCGGTTCAAAGGGTACAGTTCAGATTCTTGACGCAATCACAAACCAATGGGTGGCGACGGCAAATGTGGAAGCACAGGTAGCCGATATCTCGTGGCATCCCAACGGAGAAACCTTGAGCGTTGTCAATACCGTTGGTGAGATCTACGAATACTCTCTTCTGAGTAAATCAGTCACCTCGGTTTGGCGCGATGAAGGTGCCGTCTCCATCTCTTGCATTGCCAACTCTCCTGTTCAGGATGCCCGTTTTGTCGCTGTCGGTAGCTCCTCGGGAATAGTGAACATCTATGATCGACGTGTGTCTTTCGGTGGGAAGGGCCCTGGTGCTCTAGGGACCCCGACAGACCCAAAGCCAGTAAAGACGGTAGAGAGCATTGTTACAAAAATTACCTCGTTGGAATTTTCGAGGGATGGGCAGATCCTTTGTTTGGCCAGTAGGATCAAGAGAGATGCGCTCAGATTGGTTCATTTACCGAGTTGCACCATTTACAAAAACTGGCCGACGTCTGTGACGCCGCTTGGGAAGGTGACAGCTGTGAAGTGGGGCGGAAACGGTGGGGGGATATTTTTGGCCGTTGGGAATGAGGCCGGAAAAGTGAGGTTATTCGAAGTTAGGGTATAAGAGCGAAGTGTAGATAATGTGAAGTATTTGTAGATACCTTTGTGAATAATTGTGCGGATCAATTATGGCGTGTGACCTCTTCGCGACTCTGTCGCGTCTTCCACTTCTATTACCAATAACACGGCTCAGCAATACAAGCAACACTTTCATCAAACGCACAACAAAATCCTTCAGAAATTGCGCGCAATACCATCCTCCCTGTTAAAGCAACTCAATGCCCTCATCCTCACCTGCACCCTCACCTCATCCAATCTACAACACAACCTACACCTTATATGCGCTCCCTCCACTCTTTTCCTTCCCTGCACTCACCTCGTCCGCATTAAAACCCCATGCAAAACGGCTCCTCCAACTCTTCCGTGGCGAGAACCTTCGCGGCATCGCGCTCCCGCCCCCATCGACCGAGCAAGCACAGTTATCACGGGCAGGGCGGCTTCTATCTTGCACTTGGACTCCACTACCTTCCTTCACAGACGAGGACGACCTGATTGGGATAAGGATTGATGTTAAGTACGAAAATGCATCCTACACAACGCTGCTGATGAGCGACGGACGGGGAACGGTGAAGGAGGGGTTCACACGACTGCCCCTCTTGCTTTCTCGGCTACCTTCACCATTGCGCTCACAGCTCCTGGATTACTTGGCTACAAATTTTGATATACTCCCCCTACCACTTGAACTCCCGGAGACCTTGCTGCGACAATGTTTAGACGAGTATATTACTGCGTCGCGGGGAGGTGAGGGAAAGGATGTGGTGCTTACGTTTGCCGGAAAGGGAGAAGGGTTGAAGCGGGTTACGATAACTGTTGCAGCGGAGGATGTCGAGAAGTTTTGGCGGCGGGGGGAAGGAAGTGAAGAGGACGGTACGGGTTTCTTAAGGACGCTGGGAGGGCATTTGGAGAGTGCGATGGGACTTAGAATAGAGGAGGTGGTGCTCGTAAAGGCTACAACAGGCGGGTTTGTACTGGCGGTGGAGGGGAAGGGGAAGTTTTTTGAGGGTGGAGGGAGCGCAGTTGTGGAGAAAGTTTTACAGGAGGCGGATCTAATTCACCGGAGTTAACGATGCCAATTCCTATTCCGATGTCGAATTGATGCAATCATTGCCTTCCTGCTGCTCTCACACCAAGGATAGGGCTTTGTGGCATTGAGCGGCCATAAAACGCGCCTAAGAGAAGAACTGAGAAATCCGTGAATCAAAAAGACGAACAAAACCAACAGGGTTGAAGTCAGAGAAAGTAAAGATAAATCAAAACGCCTTGAACCGTTCCGAAACCGAGTTATCGTAACGAACCTTCCCAATCCCGGCGTACATTCCTATGAACCTGTTCCACGGTAATATCACCTGTTTCGCCAAAAGAGTCCACCGAATCGAAGTTGCTGAACCGGTTTCGAGGAACACCACCAGGGGAGCTGAGAAAAACAGAAAAGAAAGTAACGACTCGCGATTCGCGAGGAGGGGTAACCTGAGCCGTAAAACGAACCCGAAGAGGATAGATGTTAATCGATTCCGTGCTGCTTTTTCAGCTTTTCTAGGTTCTCCTGGCGCTTTTGCAGGTCTCCTTCTGCACGGACCATCTTTTCGGGTTGGTGGTATAATACTACACGCCCGCGCCAAGCATGCATCATCAGTTTCGTGAGCCTTTCCAGAAGAGAGAGACTAACCAACGAGGTAGCGGTTTTGGAAGTTGAAACCATTGAGCTTGTCACAAGCAGTTTTTGCATCCATCACGTCCTCATAGACAACAAATGCGGTGCCCTTGGTATTGTTGGCGATGCCTTGGCGAATTTGACTACGCGTTCCTTCGTGTTAGCTTCGCAGTCGTTCGGTCGCGTTCATCCAGATAAGATCCTATCGAGTGTCGCATGCAAAGAGGGGCTACGCACCGAATAGGACCGAACTTGCCGAAGAGATCAAAGAGTTCTTCTGAAGAGACGTTGTAGCTGTGTGTTTTTCGTTAGCATGATGCCCAATCATTCCAGTTATATTGAGCGATGGCCCCCCGCGTAGTTGTTGAGGGGAAGATATGCTAAGACAAACATATCATACCAGACTACCGGATGGTCTCAAAGACCTGGGAGAGTGCTGGGAGAGCGAAACTGACCTCAGATTCTTGACGAACAGAGCTCTCTGGACTTCGGGCGCGAGTTTGCCCCTGTTCATATCTCGGCGATGAGGCTGATGAGATGGAAGTTGAACTGAAGATGGTTTTTATTGGTGGAGATGCGATTGGGGAGGTTTGGAAGACGAGATGACCCTAAGGTGTTGTTCGCTAAGGGAGGAAGGTAAGAATAAAAGAAGAGGTAGAAGTTATCGTACCGTATCGTGATCGGACCACGCATGAGCAGGGTTAGGGGTTGGAGTGTAATTCGTCATCGCACAGCGGGACACGAGATTCTGGAATTCTACATTGAAAGATTTAAAGAGTTGCTTAAGTGTTTTAATATCAAATTCAAGCCTCCATTCTTGGAAAGAAGAGTCGGTTGGTGTATTACAATGTTCATTTCTTGAGACAGTGAGGAAGAGCACCCACTTTTGCTTCGCCACCCATATTTACCTCACCATCTTTGTCCCAGATATTTTGCTGGTATTCTCATTCAATCGAGTCAATGGGAATGCGATCTTAGGATATCTAGTTGGATCCAATTACAGAGCAAAGTATTGCACATGAGCATCACTCGAGACTCTGGATCTAAGACCAGAGATTCCGAATTCCGCGAGATGAGAAGTCTCAAGGCTCCATGGTTTTGCAAAACCTCTCGGCCGAGGCATCTCGCGCAAAATATAGAAACTAGATGGGTTGAAACATTGCAATGTGGAACGTGGAAGATGAAAAAACAGATGCGGTTGTGATATATAGAGGCAGTGGCAGATCTAGATATTGAGGGCTGGGTTGTTAGTGCCATTGCGAAGAACTGGCTTATTTAATGACTTTGCGTTCGGGCTCGAGACAGTTCAAGTCCTCTGGCCCTGTCACTCTAGGGGTCTTCAGATCACGAATTCGAAATCTATTTATTATTTTCTGGGGAGACGGTTCCCACCCAATCTCGTTCAAGTGAACACCAACTATAAGCAGTTGTGAAATTCCAGAAGGAATTAGACGGAGTAAGATCGATCGTTGGGATGACATATGCTAGTGTTAAACAACCTTTTTCAAGCTAGATCTATCATACTGCCAAAGCCCTACTAAGCCGACCAGACAAATATAAGCACCTGTTAACTGGCACAATCGGGGCGGGTCGTTATGTCTCTACCCATGAAGGACTTATAGCGGCCACCATGCAGGTTCTTGGAGACGATCACCTTTTAAAATGCCCCTAGGTATACGTAATATTAAGAATAATTAACCGGCAGGCAGGGCTATCCCTTAAACCGTAACAACGGATTTCGGGACCCAGGTTTTTGAAGTCGGGGGCGATAATAGGTGGGGCAATAATGGGTGAGACAATGATCGTATCGCAACCAAGAAATCTGCGCAAGAGAAATAAATTCGCTTCAAAGGGCCGTCGTGTACCATGTTTGAGACTAGATGACGTTGCTATGCTATGTTTAAAATCTACATACTTGATGCTGTGCCAAACTGGTAGTGAGCTGAGTGATGAGCGTTTGATGCAAGAAGTTCACCCAATATTCAATCTCGCAAAATCCACTGTCTTATAAGGCAAGAGAAAAGAAAACGGGAAAATAATTAAGAAGGGATATCACACCTACTTAAGCTTCAGTCAGGAATTAGCATTGATCATGATGCACGGGCCATTAAATGGCACTGGGCGCTCCAGAGCCGCAACTTAACTCAACCTCCAACCATACCGACATTAGCTCCTTTATACATCTGTGTTGGGATTTAGCAAATGGGCACTTAAAAGTGAAAGGTGTAGGTTGGAAGAGAAGGTGGGAAAGGTTCGGAATAGAAGATCCTGATCGCTTTGGCCTTGCAAGCTTGCTTAGACGTCATACCTCAGTTACTGGTAACAAGTTGTAACGGCTTTCCTATTTTTTCACACAACCATGGGGGATAAACATTTAAATATACAACCACCGGAACATAATTCGAACCTACCAGCAGTTTCTGGACGCATTCCATCGAGTGGATGGGTCGAAATATGGAGGACAACAACGAGAGACGAGTCAAAGCAGCAGTGGAAATCCAGGTGCATATGGTACCTGTTCTCATCTTGATAGTGCTTAAGCTAAGTTACATATGGCATTGAACAGAGATTTTATAGAGGCCATCGGGAAAGACGCCAGTTGAATGGAGTTTCTCTCACGTCGGAAGAGAGATGGAGCGAGGTATGTATAGTTCTCGGATTACAATCATATAAGTGCAGCTTGAGGACGTTGTAATGATTTTCAGTAGATATTTGCAGAAGCACGACGAAAGAAACTTGTCCAGTCTGTTTCTCCGGAACAGTTAGGGGACGTTGGCAAAGGTGATGGGACTTTAGGTCCAGACGGAAGACCCCGTCCTCTGGGATCAAAGGGCTTCTGGAAGAAGGCGATAGACGTTGCGAAGCAGGTTCGTCTCAGGGCTGTCTCTGGATGGTTAGATATAGATTTTGAGGGAATCTTGTAGGCCCAGCACGACGATGATGACACGAGCGAGCTGTCGAGTTGCAACGACGAGGAAGAGAAAGGCGGTATGCGGAAGGAGGAAATACGCCGTAAGAAGGCGCTGAAGCGGCAACAAAGGGCAGAATACGCGGAAACAATAGGAATTCAGTATGTTGCTTCTACTATGAAAAGGTTACAGGCTGACCGCCAGAAGATATTTTCTTGAGATGGTTGACTGTAAGCTCTCCTATTGTGGCTGTTTGCTTATCATTTTTAACGCCAATGATAGTAAAGGTATACATTTCTTACCGTCATACATACGACTGCAGCACTCTCTTACTATAATTCAGCATCGACATGGATCGAATCTCAGACCATACCACGACTATTGGAAGCAACAGGAAACAAGGGAGAACTTTTTCCATTGGTAAGAATCCCAGCCTTATGTTTAATCCAATACTGATTATGGCACCAGGCTTGACTATGGCGAAGGCAAGAATCTAGACTTAGATATCTGCTCTCGAGAACGACTAGACCGCGAGATGGTCCGATACCTCTCTCGCGAGGAAAGACAAGCATACTTAGTTAAAATTAACCGGGTGGGTTTCTTCCTTGACAGGAGACGGATTCACGAATTGACATACCGAAGGAAGGCCGGCTGTGTTGGGCAAAAAACGGAGAGAGGATAGATACCACGGAGAAGTATACAGATAGCAAACAGGGTACAAAACCCGCTTATATTTCCGATGATAAATCAGCGTCGTTAACGAAATAGGGATCGTACCCTTGGGGGACCCGAGCGTCTATTCCGAGGAAGCAAGGCGCAATCACAACACCTCATGTAGTTCACCAAATTCTTCGTCGAAGTCTCCTTCCTCGTGCTCACCCGACTCTGGGGATCGTGTCCGAGCAGATGAATATCGAAACGCTCGATCTAACTCCTCCGGCCACTTCAAAAGATCGTTCCATATCTCTCCGGCAAAAATCCTCAAACGGCTCCTTCAGAAGTCTGCCGAGAAAAATACCTGGATCTTCGTCGCGGATATATCGCTTCGACTGTATTCACCCCATTAAACTCCAGCTGTTGCCGTCACTAAAGAACCTGATAGATATGTAGGAATCAAGCAATCTGGGACCTTCCAACACTCCAGTTTCCTTCGGGGCGGTCGAGTATGCGCTGCGGGATTAATTAAGATCGAAGATGGAAGGCTGAAAAGCCTTAGCCCCTTGTCCGGACACTATCGTCCTTCTGCACCTCACTTCAGGAAATTCATCCGCTCACTCCAGGAAGCCGGAGTCGATATGAGTAGTGTTACGGTTTCTAAGAGTTACGCTCTCCTTCTGGGACTAGAAGCCTATGGGGATTTCAAGAAGGGGGAGAAGAAGGCTAAGAGTGTGGTAAAGGATGCATTTTACAAAACCACTCCAGAAAGCATAAGTAGACGCAGAAATAACGATAGTACAGCCGTCGATAAAGACAAACAGGGCGTGGATAAAGGAGATAGACCAGGAACAAGCGACGGAATTGTGGATGAGAATACAAGGAAGAAGGGGAAAACGGTGGAGGATAGTGAGCCAGTGGTGAAAATGGTACAGGACTGTAGGTTCCATTTACTCTCTCTGCTTCAAATATAAGTTAACACGAAGTACAGTGAGTATCAAACCTAGGGAGCCAAAAGCTGGAGGTTAGTGGTTATATGTGGGTTTGGGGAAGTCGAATCCGTGAGATCTGATGTGCATTTGTTATGATCGTGATAATAATTTCAGATGAATTTGCTATTTTATATTCCTTCTTGGGAGGTAGAGAAGTGTGTGGTTCCTGTTGAGTGGCTGTCTGCTGTGAAAAAGTGCACAAGGCTTGGTACCTCGCAATCATGTGCAGCTTGGCTAGCGCATCGCGTCCAGATCGCGTCACCCGAACACCCTTAAAGGATTCATCACGACTTACGACTCACGATTCACGACTCACGACTCACGCTTTCCAACAACAATATCCCATGTTACTGCTGCCACGATGGGCTCTCGTCGTAAACATCAGGCACCCGTCACTGACTTTTCCGAAGCCGACGAAGCCTACAGTGCATCAACATTTGGCGGCATCACTTCGTATATGCGAAACAAGCGAGTAAAGCTGCAAAACCAGGACTCTGTTCTCCGATCACTACATCCCAACGCTCCACAAATCTTCAGAGGCTACACAATAACCTCGCTTGGCTACCTCGATCTAGATACCAATCTTCTCCGAAAAATCGTTGTTCAGCATGGCGGTGTGTGGAGAGAGTTTAAAGAGGGTGGCGCCACCATTATCATTGCTAGAGATCTGCCACCAAAAAAGAAAGAGGAACTAAAAGGGAGGAAGGTGGTCATGCCCGAGTGGGTGATGGAGTCCGTTAAGAAGGGTCAGGTTGTGAGTTGGACACGGTTCAGGGTAGGAGGAGAAGGCGAGGGACAGGCAAGGCTTGGATTTGGAGAGGGTGGATTAAAGGTGGTTAGTGGGGAGAGGTCAGGCGCTGGGACGCCATATAAATCTTATGCCAGACATGAAGAACTATTGCAACATGCGCTCGAGACCGTCAAGTTGCCGCTGAACGCTGGGTGGGAGATTCCGGCGTCGGATGATGAGGGCGAACTTGAGGAGGAAGAGGAAGAGGAAATAGTGGAGGTGCCAAAAGGTCAGCCGCCCGAACCGATGCCTGGAGAAGAGGATGAAGCTCCACCTTGCGGACAGCCGCCATCGACGGAAGAGTACATTGAGGAACATCACGACAATATGTGGTTAGAGGATCCCACAAATTATTTGAGGCCGAGCCATCAACCGGAGAGGAATCATGAGAGTTTTGAGGAGGATGAGGATGACACAGTACGACTAGTAGAACTACCAGAAACATCCATTACTGTCTCTTTTGCCTCCGACACATACGAGGCATCGGCTCGGGGAGAATTAGAATCGGCCACGGGAGCACAATCATCGCAAGCACCCCCACCAACAGCTATAATTGAAGGCGAGCCAGCTTATGAAGTTGAAGCGGTGATTGGAGAGAGAAAACATCCTGCCGGCAAAAAACCAAAAAACAAGCGTGGGAAGATACAGCTCCTGGTGAAGTGGAAAGGCTACGAAGAAAACGAGGCCACCTGGCAGTTTGAAGACACTCTCCGAGAAGACCTTGGGGATCAAGCCCTGGACGAGATGTGGGGGGATTATAAAGCGAGCAAAGCGAGCAAATCGACAGCAACACCAAAGAGTTCCCAGAAACCCCGAAGGCGGAAGTCCTCGCAACAAGTTAAGGGTGGATCGCAGCAACAGAAGGTGGTCTTTTCGCAGGTCACAAAGCCTTCAAGTCAAAGCTCGAACAAAGACAGTAGAAAGACGTCAGTGGCTACCGAGCAAATTGGTTTTCGATCTTCTCAGGATCCTGCTGCGGAGAATGTGTTGCCTACAGGGTTCAGCTTTTTGCCAGAAAGCTTTTCAACTGTCATTCTTACACCGGAAGACAAAGCTGCCGAAGCAGATGTTGAACCCCCAGCACATCAGCCAGAACGACCAAAGTCTCCCGATTATCTTCCACCATCCTCTCAACTTTCAAAATCGGAGAATTCCGATGATCTTCCGCGTCCGCATCAGTTACATGTGCTTAAAGAGGCACCAAACTTTCAAATAGAGATTCTGGCAAAGTTGGTAGGGGTTGAAAGTGGTCATGAAGATATTCTGCTATTACATCCACCAGAACTCAAGGAAGACCAGGAAACAAAATGCATTCTTCCTCAGTTACTACCAGATAAAACTCTAGAAAATGGAGTCTCTAAGTTCCTGGAAATTCCCAACAGTATCTCCAGCATTCATCTTACCAGTGACATCATACAGCCAAACACAACCACAATACCTCCATCATCACCGCCATCTGCGAAGTCAATCAGTCGGAAACGATCCGCTCCGACCGAGTCTTCGATATATACACCTAAGAAATTGAAGTATACGAATTTGGACACGGAAGGTCAAAAGACAGCAGTCTCTTCGAAGGCACTCGATTCTCCTAATGCTGTAAAGAATCCCAAGATAAACAAAGCAAGTGCCCAAACGCCGGAGGAGTTCAACGAAGCATTTCTTGCAGTACCCAAGATCCGAGATGCATCGGTTCTCAATCCCGACTTCCTACCCACGTTCTTCAAAGAGTCTCGTCTTCACTACCTCTCAACCTGGAAATCGGACCTTCGTGCCAGACTACAGAAGCTAGCGGAAAAGTCTTCTCAACCAACGCCTCCAGCATGGAGATCAGTCAGATATGTCATGCATGTCGATTTTGACTGCTTCTTTGCTGCAGTGTCAACGCGAGATCGTCCAGACTTGAAGGACAAGCCTGTTGCGATCTGTCACGGGAGGACGGAAAATAGCACTACTTCGGAAATTGCATCCTGCAACTACGCTGCCAGAAAATTCGGAGTTAAGAATGGCATGTGGATGGCGAGTGCGAAGAAGTTGTGTCCAGACATCATCACTCTGGGATACGATTTCGACAAATATGAAGAGGCCAGCGAGGCATTCTATGATGTTCTCGTGTCTATTGATGGCGAAAGACTTCAAGCCGTTTCGGTGGATGAGGTTCTGGTAGATATCTCGAATCTTGTCTGCAATGACAACTTCCCTAGTGCAGCTGATGAAGAAGAGGCGGCACAACGGCTTGCTAGAAAGGTCCGCGATGAATGTCAGAGGAGGACTGGGTGTGAGGTTTCCGTGGGGATTGGAACGAGCGTTCTCACAGCTAGGCTTGCATTAAGGAAGGCAAAGCCTGCGGGTCAATACATCATTCCACGGTCTGAAGTGCAGTCGTTTCTCGATGGATTGGAGATTAGAGCCTTCCCGGGAATTGGAAAACACACTGCCAACAAAATAGTCGAGAAATTTGGGTCGGATGCAGTATCTGAAATCCGAAAGATACCCCAGGACCGGTTGAAACAAGTACTTGGAGCGAAAACTGGCGTGAAGGTTTATGAGCTCTGTCGTGGAGTCGATGAAACACTCGTTGGTGCAGTCGAGACCCCAAGAGAGAGCATATCCATCTCTGTGAATTGGGGTGTCCGGTTCTATCTCAAAGACCAAGCTGAAGAATTTCTTCACCGTTTAGCGCACGCTGTCGAAGAGCGAATGAAAAGCGAAGGGGTGAAGGGGAGAACTCTGAATTTCCAGGTTGCAAAGAGATCCCCCGACGCACCGTTTGAAACTGAGAAGTTTCTGGGATGTGGCAGAGTCGATGTGACGAATAGAACGTCTGCGTTCGGTGTTGCCACATGCGACGCAAAACTCATAGCCAGGAAATGTGTTGAGCTGCTAAGGCGGGAGAACATCTCTCCGGGCGATATTCGAGGGTTTGGGATCGGGATGAAGGGCTTAGAAGATGAAGAGAATGATAATGGACAGCAGCTATTGAAATTTCGGCCTGCTATGAAAGAGAAGAAAGAGGAGAGGCTTCCGAATGAACAAGCCGTCAAAGTACGACCAAAATCAGCACCGGTCAAACCTGAGTTAAAGCCTGCAGCGCCGATCAGGGTCACGGCATATGTTAAGCCAAAACCTGTGACTCTACTAGATGCGTTCGCGAAGAAGACTGAAAAGAAAAAACCTGAAGTACCAGTCCTTACTGCTCCCTTGGTGAAGGGAATACTCGTACAACAAAAGGAGGACACACCTGAAACACCCCAGCCCGCCCGAATCAAGCCAGCGTATGCTACACCGCCCTTGGATCAAAAGCCATCAAGATCACAATCACTGCCACAAAAGGAAAAGGTTACAGCTGGCCTGTCGGCCCCTTATGCACCACCAAAAGTAACGACGTTGTTGGATAAATTTTCGAGAACACGCCAGTCTGAGGGTTCTCCTGTCATAAAGCAACCACCATCTGTCCGAAAGCCGAAGGACCCAACACCTCCCAAAGCAATGGGCGGAATCCACAGTTCTGTGCAAAAAAATACATCAGTTCCTACGACACCTCTTCCAGCGTCAACAGAGTTATATATCCCATCTGAGTCGCAGATTGATATCTCATGTCTCTCCTCCCTCACTCCAGACATACAAGAACTAGTTCTTCAGCAACACCCACACTTACGAGAAGTTCTTCAGCAACAGCAATCGAGAGAAGCTACGCCGGAACCGGAGCAAGAACTCGAGAAACCGCCAGACTCCCAATGGGATGTGGGCGATTGGAATTCGTTTCCCAAAGAAGTTCGGGATGAGATTAGGACTGAACATGAAGCCGACAAGGCTGCTAAGTTGGCCCGGGAAAATGCACTTTCTCCGCAGAAACCGAAGCAGGACATCACCACCCCTTCTATTTTCAACCGCAATCTCTCCAACACGAAATCTCCCATTAAGAGAGGAGATGCTGGAAATCCCACTGTAGGTGCAGCGGCAGGCCCACCGTTTCCCTTCGTTTTCGGTAAGAACCACAACCGCAAACCACCCCAACCCAATAGGAAGCCTCTTGTGAAAGCGGTTTACGATCGCCACGGGGTGGATGTTTCTTCTTGGCTTTTTTCCCCTACGGAGGCCGGCGGTGGTATTGACCCAGAAATATTTTTCATATACGATAACCATGAGCGAGCGCAGATTGTGTCAGCTAGGTCAAAAGAACGTAACGCGATATTGGAGAAAGAGGCAGAGAAAAAAGCGGCTGAAGCACGGGAAAAAGAAATGCTTCAGAATGCAATCAAAATAAAATCGACACGGCGACACGCGGTATTATGTCTTTCTGTGGGAGGGGAGGTGGGGAGTGCAGATGTTGGTGCAGTGAGGAAGATGATTAGGAGCTGGGTGAAGGAAGTGGATGAGGTCGAGGATGGCGATATGGAGATGTTGCGTGGATTCCTTCGGGCTATTGTTATCGATGAGGGCAGGCTGGACAAAGCGGCAGGCTTGGTGCGGTATTTCTTGGGGTTGTGTGGTGATAGAGAGGGTTGGACGTGGGTTTGTGATGGGGTTGTTGGAGCAGTGCAGGAGGCAGCGAGGCAGAAAGGACTCCGGGGAAGGTTGGAATTCTAGGCATTGGGAGGTTTTGTTTTTTTTTCTCTGGGATTTTGGACTGAAATTGGAATTGGGATTGGGACTGGAATAGAGAGGGGGAGTTAACGGGGTTTTTAATTATATCATTTGTATTGTCTGTTGGGATTCCTCCACGACTCTTCAATTCATGCTATTCAAGCGAGAGGCTGAAGTCATGAACACCTATGTGAAGATGTTACGATGAACCTGTGCAAAGACCTAACCCTCTTGTCCTTGCAGCTTCCAGCCTGCCTGGAGTCTATGGTGCGATAAAGTGGTCAAAACTATTTTTACGACGTCGAGCATGAAATTTGCGGAACCGGGTGTTGGTGCGTATGAATTGCCCAATCCCGCAAATTCCATGCACGACGTAGTGAAAATATAATTTTGACCACTTTACACCGCCATAGGAGTCATCATCTCCAAATTGAAACCATGCAAAGTATACTACCATAGCTTCTTGTGCACCCAAACCTGGAGCTCACTATGTCTCCCACTAAAACTTCGACCAAATTCCAAATCCAGACCGCTTCTATTCTTCACAATTTGTACGCATATCTGAGGTAGCTCGGTGAAAACAATTCGACGCTCATATTATTCCCTTTGAGTAAAAACTGTAATATAGTCCCAGAGCAAGACAAACGAGGTAGTTAAGTACTAAGCAGCAAATCATCGTAAACTTTTGTCAAACGCAAGCGTGATTAGGAACAAAGAATATTCGAATTTAGTATCCGCACATCACATAAAATCCCCACTGCTAAAACTCGAAAAGGGGTTATACGGCCCGCTGCCGCCAAAAGGGGGGCCGCCTGGTCCTCTTGGTCCTCTCAACCTTCCTGTCGGTGGTTCATCTCCTGGTGTCACTGGATCGTATCGAGCACCAGGCGGCGCTCTATACAATATTCATTAGCAGGGCCTCAAGTAAGGGAAGCTACTGATCTAACCTCAAACCACCTCTCATCCCACCCCCATTGCCTCTTCCTCCGAACATAGGATGGTCTGCAGTCGGGTGCATACCACTCATCCCACCCTCCTCGCCAAAAAACGGTCCCCTTAGCGGCGGATTCGGGCCTAACCCAGGTGGATTCAGGTCATCTGCTCCGATACTCAACGGGTTCCTACCACCAGGAGTGTATCCGCGTCGTGGCTGGATAATCTCGTACTCGTCATCAAAACCTGGTATAACTTCTCCAACTGGTGGAATCGAGGAACGACCACCCTCCAGTCGAGGAATGCCATATGGATTATCATTCTCTCTAGGTACATGTGGAGGATCACGATCAATATTCGTCTGTGGCTGTTGACATGCAGGTAATGCTCTTTCTCCGGCACTTTCACGTAGTTTTTCTTCCTCCGTGTAAAGCCCCGGCATAAGTTTCTGCACAATATTGCTCTTCACCAAGTTTGCGAGGTCCCCAATGCGATCTTCGGAAATAAATATATCTGCAAGTTTCTTCGTAGCAGTGTCGTCCATGGTGAAAGGAAAGAAAGTTTCGCTTGTAAAGTCTTTCGTGGTGATGTCGAAACTCGAGATTTTATCGTCTCCTAATTCCATACCATTGATGACAATCTTCCCACCAAGCCGATTGATCTTGACGAGATACTCCCTCGGCGACTGGGTGTGCGAGTACCTAAATCCATAACTACCTCCGGGAGAGTTCCAGTTCGAGCAGAGCGGCTTAGGCTCAGATTCGTCTGATGGTGTTTCTACAGACATCAACGTTGGCAAGCGCTATTTCAGCAAATGGGATATGGATGGTGTACCAATGTTATCATCCTCACTGTGACCGACTAATCGAAACCCGACGGAGAGCATGCAAGCATGCACAAGGATGGCTATTGCATCATGCGGGGTCTTTAGTAGTTGATGTGTTTTGTCGTCAACTTGAGGGAAGCTTGCGCGGATCAACTGCAGAAGATATGAAGAACTAAACGGAATGTTGGACATGATGGTGGCGGTTGATTATTTATGACTTCCTCTGTTCGATCCAGTAGGTATGGTTAAGTGACGTAACTGCGAGTTAGCTTGAGGTCCAACTTATCAGGTGCAAGGCGATAAGCGGTGGCGTAGCTCGCATCTCAAGCACGTGATAGTGTGGCTATGACTGGTTCTTGCTGGAGAGGATTGAGATCATTCTAGCATTTCCATTGCGGGAATTTAGGGTTGGAATCCTATTCCCTTATATTCATGTAGATATAAAAGTTTATGGGAGTCGGTAAAAAGCTGCAATCTCGCAAAACGACTGTCTACACGACGACAGAAGTATGAAACATGTCGGTTAAAAGCCAACTCAAAACGAAACAAAGCATAAGAATACATATATAGACCACTACCTAAACCGGAGGGATGAGGGAGTTCTTTCGCTTAATGTTCACACCGGCATGAATACCAGCTCTGATACGCTTCATGGTCAGAGCTGCAATGAGCGCAGCACCGACACCACTTCCGTCCTCGGACGGGACGATCTGAATGGGGTCCTTGCGGACGTCCTTATCCCATCCGAAGATTTCACGCAGTGCCTGAGCACCACGCTTCTGGAAATGCGGGTACTTGTTGAAAACCGAACCATCAGCACCGACATGGCAAGAGGTTAGGCCCTTCTTCTTGCAAATAGCTGCCACACCACATGCAGAAAGACGGGCAGCACGTGTTCCAATCAGTTCCGCAAGGCGCCGAATCAGCTTACGCTCAGGCTCAGTGGTGTCAATTTTAAGTATCTTTTCAAAAAGAGCGTGAGTCTCCATCAAGTTCTCCCATGGGTCACTGTGTGCAGACTGGTCAGCACTGAAACTCTAAAATATATGATCTAATATTTACCTCTCGACCTCAGCCAGGAAAGAAGCGTCCAAGGAATATTCGGCCTGCAGAACACTAATATCCTGGCCCTCGAAGATCTTCACATCCGGATTGGCGTGCAGGTCAACAAGAACCAAACGGAAGATTTCTCCAAGGTAAAGGCCGGCAACCATTTTTTCAAAGGTCTGTTGGCCAGGACGGGGTGACATCTTGTCAATATGCACATCGTAGGCGGTTCGAGGAAGGACGACTCGTTCATTATCAAACGCCCCCCACTCGCAATTAATGGCAATTTGCAAATTGGGGTCCAGGTTCATGTGTTCTAGCTTTGGAATGCAACCAACTTCTTCCATGTACGCGGCATTACAACCTGTGCCGAAAATACAGCCAATCCTGGTTGTGTCGTCTGTGTATGCGGAAGCGATAAGGGTTCCAGTAGTGTCGTTCACCAAAGCAGTAATCTTGATGGGGACACCCTGTACTGTGTCAGCTCGCATTCCGACCAACTTATCATCAGCCTCACCTTTCTCTCCAAGGCCTCCTCGAACATAGGTACCACGTCATGGCCCTCAACACCTTCAATGTCGAAACCTTTTGTCCAACGTTGCAATACTCCATGATCAATAGCATCTTGCGTGCAAGGATAGGAGAATGTAAAGCCAAGATACAAGTCCTTAAGTTCGCTAATGTCCTCGTCTTCGTGGTTGGCAATCAAGAATTGCTTGACGCATTCTGCGATATAGTCGAACAGCTGCTCGCCAGTGCCTGACTTGATCTCTTCGGGCAGACGGTATTTGGACTGGTAGATGTCGTACTGGCCCTTCTCTTCAGGAAGTTCGACCTCGCATACTCGCAAATTGGTTCCTCCCATGTCGAGTGCGAGGTAGGTTCCCGTCTCGTCACCGGTAGGATATCCAATAACCCATGTAGGATTCATGGGCTGTAGGTGAATTAGTACTGGCCGGTTTGGTATTGAAATTTATCAGAGCAAAACATAACGTACAATGCTTCCACCCTCCTTCGACAAACCTAAATAAATACTCTAATTATTATGGGTTACTACCACCAACGGAGAATTGGGAAGCTTACCTTTTTCAAGCTCAGATTGGAATCTTGCAACAATCTCATGAAGCTTTGGTGTTTCGATTGTGAATTGCTGCTCCAAGTCCTTGATCTGTTTCATCAGGTTATTCGGGACATCATGCATGGAGCCTGAAGACGATGTATCGTATCAGTGATTCTGTAGAGCTGTATGCCATGGACAGCGTGATGATGATGATACACAAGTCCCATGACAATATAGCTGCTGATATTGAATTGACGAACCTCTACGGCTGGGTGACTTGCGTCCGCTCGAGTACATGATGGCTGGGTTAGACACGTTCTAACCAATTGATTCAGTAGTAGTTGGAAATTTGAAGTTCAGGAAGCCGGAGAATAATGGTGAGGCCAGGCGATTGAAGAGCGATAGAGAGAGAGAGAGAGGGGTGAGAGATAGGGTTGCAGGAGAAAAGAGACACAACAGCAGACGGCCCGGAAGTTCAAGGTGGTCTTAGTGGGGTTTTTTTGGAGGGGTTCATGATTCAAAGCAACCGCACTAGTAGAGTATTGGTTGCCCGACTATGAAAAGACGCCCAACGGTCCAAATAACGGTACAACTGCTTCCAGAATACCTCTGTTTTTCGAGGACACAAAATTTGCGCCGGCGACATAGCTAACTTGCGATTTCTTACTTCTCCGGACTCTCAAGGGTGTTCGCCGAAGATAATCGGCGGTGAGGGATGTTGTTTCGGCGTTCAGCGTTCAGCGTTCCCCTCAGGACGGATATAATCTAGCTTGAGTCTATGGCTAAGACTGCGGGGGTGTTGATAATGGCAATAACGAGGCTTGCAATCTACGGAGACCGCCCTAGCCTTGTATTGATGATTGAGGTGTGTAAGAGAATTTGAACACAAGATCTCACTCATCACCAAATCTTCTAGTGAAGGTCCAAGCCTAAGGTTTTAATTTATGGGCCAAAATTCACTTATCTAAGTATTGTCTCAGCGTTGTCGCCCCAGCCTAACAAATGGCTAATGATACAGTAGTCCTGAGGAGTGGGTAGAGCTGTTGAACTGCCGCATAATGAACGCCAACCTCTGAGAATATCTGATTGCACGTACATGAACAGCTCGATCCATATCGAGTCTCGAATGGCATGAGATGATATATTACAATGGTTGCACATGACCAGCTTTATATTAAGCTCCCCGCCCAGCAAGGTCCGGGGCCTGGCGGCTACTAGTGTAAGGAACAACCCTAATAAACGGCGGTTCTTCAGCCCAACATCGCAACTTACCTTCCATCCTGCTATGCTACAACCTCGCCGCTCGTCCCGAACGCTACTTCTCCACTGGCTCCTCGGGTTCCTTGGCTTTCGCTTCACATTTCTAATATTCACTCACAACTCGGTACCGCTCTCAGCCTTTCTCTCGCTTATCTTCGTTCTCGTTCCGAGCACGATACTGCAGCAGATTCGACGGGTTGCCGCAAGGAAGGAGACCTCTCTCCCGCTTCAGAAGAAGGACTCAAGGAAGAAATATACCAATGCAAGACATGAGAAAGGAACTCTGTACAAGGTGCTGGGGCTGTTGGCTACCGGTTGGGTGTATTATCATGGCTTAAGGGTCAGACACATCGACTTTGATCCCGAGAAGGTGGATACCCAAGGGAAATATTTTTTGGCCGTGAACTTCTGGGACAATGAAGTAATAATCCCCTCCCAAAGCCTTGTTGTTTAGTACTATGTACATCCTCTATCCATTTCACACGAACGACAGTGGTGGTGATCGCATGAACTAGGAATATCCTATGGAGAAACATAATCTGGAACCATTCTGCAAGAGTCCAAACAATAATCCGAAAATATCATGCCAACACGGCTCAGTAATGCAGAATAGAACCGTAAACAATATCATCTACCACCCCATGTGTCTTTGTCGGGTGTCCCCACAGATGCTGTGTCTATGACCGCTCCAAACATACTTGCCGCTGACAGTTTGCCACAACCCAAGGCTATCCTCCCAAAATTCTTCAGCTCTCTCTTCACTCTCTCCGCTTACCTTGGCCCCCAAAACATATTCCTCTCCATCGCCGAGAACGATTCCCGGGACAAAACTCGGGCAATTCTCTATTCGTACGAGCGCGAGCTCATCCGTCACAACATTTCCTATTATCTCCGTACAGATGACAATCTACGCAGCAAAAACCGCGGCGATAATATGGACAAGCCATGGCTTTCCGTTTCGGACCGCATGAACTACATGGCTGGAGTCCGCAACCTCGCTCTAGAACCGCTGTACAACAGCACCGTCGAATGGAAAAGAATAATTTTCTTTAACGATGTGATATGGGACTGGAGAGTGGTCATGGCCCTGTTACAGACTGAAGGAGAGGCCGTTTGCACACTCGATCTCGATGGAAGCGGACTGTGAGTTCTTCCACCAACTAAAAGATACGGCCTTTGTTTATGCGGACTAGGTATGACAGTTGGGTCCTGAACGATCGCTGCGGCGATACAGTGAGCACCGTGTGGCCATATTTCTGGCACCCAGACGACCAACGCCACATCCAACGGCGAGAACCCTTTGAGGTCGGAAACTGTTGGAACGGCATCGCATCCCTTAATGCTGGACCCTTCCTTAACACATCAACTAGCGTCTACAACCTCGATACGCCCCTACGCTTTCTGAACTCCTCTGAAGACTGCTACCAAAGCGAATGTTCCTCACTTCCGTTAAAGCTATTCGAGATTACGAAGAGCAAGGGCCCTAGAGCCGTGATAGTGCCAGATGCGACTGTGGTGTACACCAAGAAGTGGTGGCTTTGGTATAATGTGATACTGCGGACGAAAGCGGTGGAGTGGTGGATCGAGGCTGTCGAGAGGCCATGGGGTTGGATGTGGTGGCCGGTTTTGGGGAAAGCAATGAAATGGAAAGGATTGGATGTGGAGGGGGAGGTGGAGTGTGAGATTGAGAGGTGGGAGCGGTGCAACAGAAATTGATGTTGAATTTGGCGTTCTTGGAAGGAGGATACATAATTATAAGTAACGAGCGTATCAAATTACTGACAACGAGCTTCAGTCGGGACCTGAAGTATACTTGCCTTGTTTCCAGCCACACTCAATTCCAACCTGTCATGGTCCATCACTCCAAGCAGATTTAGAATCATACTAGTGAGACTACATTCCAAATTCGCTCTCGGCCCAACCCACACCTAACGGGCCATGGGGAGAAGGAGATCAGGAAGTACGACTTGGAAGCAGGGAAGGCTGGGATGCTGAGGCCTTGTGCCCGGCCTTGGTTGGAACTGTGGAAGTGCTTAGTATTAGGATTATGCCATGGCCGCAAGTGGCCGAATGCAATATGATTACAAACAAACAAACACCTAACGGGCCGGTCCGGTAGGCCTGGAGCCAAACAAATCCTACCATCAGGTCCAAAAGACACTCGGAGAAAGAAGCACAATGGATTGGTGATACATTTCGCAGATGCAGATCATCACTGATCTCATGACTCCTTGTTTCAATTCTAACTGTCTATAACTATGTCAAATAGCAGTTTCCAGCGATTCTGTGCATTTTTGTCTCCCATTTTCCACAAGGGAGAAAGGGACTAAAAATACATGTAAGTAGTGGTGGCTGACATTCGTCATCGGATGTCACCCACAGCGCAACCATAGCTTGGCGGCAACCATCATCACCACCACAACGAGACGAAAGATGTGATATCGACACAACTGCAGGCCATGCAGAAGACTCTTAACAGATTCCCTTGCATGCTACAGAGTGTTTTTGCTGGCTTACATTGACAGCGTAAGGTCCAGCCGCAACGAAGCAACAAACGTGTCGCCCCTGCCCCTGAGATACTCTAGTGGATGGTGCCAAACATCATCTATTCATTCACCATTCCCCAGCCTCCCGCCAATCTACCCATGTCACTCACCCACCACCACCAACCTCACTCCCCCAGGGGCGAACATTTTGTTTCGTTTCCCTTTTTGCACTCTAACTACTCTTTCACCCACCGCGTCCGCAAAACCTCACACCTAACAGTTCATCACTTCAACCCGCGAACCCTTCAACAGCGGCGCACCACAACCACAACAGCATCAAAACTGGCTGGCGCAAAGCCCTCCGCACAGCAATGGCATTCTTCGCAAAGACTCTCGCAAAGACAGCAACATGGCTCCTGCGTCTATTCCAGAACTTCCTAGCGCTGATTATCATCGGCACATGC
Source organism: Trichophaea hybrida (assembly GCA_015178995.1). Lineage (NCBI taxonomy): Eukaryota > Fungi > Ascomycota > Pezizomycetes > Pezizales > Pyronemataceae > Trichophaea > Trichophaea hybrida. The sequence continues at coordinate 347,141 of WHVE01000020.1, forward strand.
GGGTACATGCTTCACGAATTCGCAAAGTTTGGGTTCCGTCCACCGCAGGAGGTGTTTGTTCCCATGTTCTTTGTACATACCCCCCCCCCCCTCCCTCCTCTCCTTGTCTTCCTTCGTCGCCGCTAACAACACGGCGCAGAGTTGCATAGCACTAGTTGTATCCTTCCTCTCGATTGTCGCCGTCTGCTGCCTCCCCGGCCCGCTACAGCTCATTGCCGCCATCTTCGACTTCTGTATCCTATCGGGCTACATTGCGTCTGCAGTGCTGCTGTTCAACAACTACCATAGGGATGACAACCAGAATACGTTGTGGCGCTGGCTCGTTGGCATTCGGCTCGCGCACAACCAGACCGGTCGCGAACGGCGCACCGGCGCACTGGTGAAGCTACTAGACGCTTGCGTAATCCTGATGATCCTCTTGTTCTTTTTCACCACGCTGTTGAGCTTCTGTTTGGCCATCTTGAGTGGACAGGAGCACTATGAGCGTGCTGCGGTTCGGGAGGAGATTGAGGAGGGAAAGCATCATCGCCGTCATTCCCGGGGGTCATCGCGGTAACCGGGGATGGATGATGAATGTATGTGGTGGGGTCCATGGATGAATGGGTGGCCCTGTGTTTTTATGCATTTTTATGCGTTATTCTGGTTGGGTGTAGGGTATTTTTTTGCGTTTTAGCGACGTGAACTTTCTGTTTCATATTCCGACAATGTTGATGATACGATTTGGGGGGTTTCTGGGTTTTCAGGTGTTTATACTTAGCCAAATGGCGGGGGAAATAGGAGGTATGTACATAGACTTGCGCCACTATGATACGAATAAGTAGTTCAGCTAGATAATGCAATTCGGAGGACGAGGCGAGAAAGCCGCGATCCGTCATCACAATCATGATATCACGCACTTCAAACGAGCCCGAAGTCCGTTTATAAAGAGCGGGGGAAAGAAGTAAGGATATACACACTCAAGTATCTTGAAGATGGTAAAAGCAAACCCCAGAAACACCACATAAAAGAGATTCGTAATTAACGAAGAACTGGAACGTCAAGTGTTTTAATCCTAGTATACCCAATTCCCAACGCATGCCGAAATACGCCACTCCAAATCATGCCTACAACCCATTAGCAATATACTTGAGAAGGAGGATGGAAAGGATACTAACCAGATATTTATAAGTTTCTCTACTCCCTTCCACTCTCTCCAGGTACTCTCTCTCGATCAAACTCTCGATCCTCTTTTTGACACTCCCCATGTCTGGCGAAAACCGACTCTTTAATTGTTCCACCACTTCAATCACAAGCTCTTGGTGGCTCAGTTTCTTCCTCTGCTTCATGATTCTCACGATTGATGCCTCGATTTGTTGTCCTCGGTCCTTATCCACGCTTTCATTGGTTTCCTTCCTCTCCTTCTCGTTCTCGGCCTTGTTCGCTGCAACAACACCAACGCGGAAACGGATGTGCTTACTGGAGAATTGGTCGTTGATTGAAAAGACATCTGTAGGTTTCACGTCCTTTGACATTGGCTTCTTCAATAGCAACCGAGTTTTAGGGGCAACGGCCAGTGATTGGAGATTACGGATCAGATCCTCATCGGGGATTAAAGTAATGTTCTTCAGGTCTGCAAAAGAGAGAGTTTCGCCGGGTTCCAGGTCATTGAAGGCTAGAAGAATCACAGTGCCAAAAGTGGAAACGTTGATTTCGTGCTTACGTCCTTTGAAGGTTACCTTAAGGTCTGCAGATCCCATATTCGGCTTCCAGATCAATTTCCGGCCGTTGTGACGGTCGAGGTAGTACCGTGTGAAGCTCTCTCGCGCAGCCTCAATCACAGGAGGATACGAGCATGGCTTAACTTCGCTGCCCACAGCTTTCGTTGGCCAGAAAGTGCTGGTGAGAACATTGACCGATATATCAATTTTTGGCGTCGAATCGCTGCCTTGATCCTGCTGCCTGCGCCGGAATTCGTTCGACATCTCTTCCGAGAGATTCATGTCCTTAAACATACCCTCAAGTTTGCTGGTGAACGCGACTCCAACCTCAACTTTTAGCTTTCCTATCATTTGTTTTTCGACATCCTGTGACAATGTCCGGTTGGTTAGAAGCCGCCTGCTGAGATGAGTTTTATAATGCCGCTCAAAGAGATCCTTATCGGTCAGATATCGAAATAGGGTGACAGCCTTATCAAGAACTTCGTCGACCTCATTTTCTGTTCGTCCCTTGATACCGCGTCGTAAGTTGTCATCGATGAACAGAGATATATACTCTGGAGCTTCTTTGAGGTCGTTGATGAACTGACTGAACGCCCGAGTTATGGCAGTTTGAACACCCTTATCCTTGTCAAACGATTGTTCCCAAATGCGATCGTACTTGTCTTTCAGTGCTAACACATCGTTAACCCACTTTATGGCCAACAGAGTTGCACCGGTGGCTGCCTTTTCTTCCTTTGCTGCTATTGCTCCTGAGGTAGATGAACTGCCATTCTCCGGCACCGGTTGCGCTGCCACAACGACGGGATTCGTCAAATTTTCGTTGATTCCTTTACCGAGTTCAATGAGCCTATTGCAGGCCTTATCCTTGAGAGCAACCTTGTCCAGGTCCACCCGTGATACAAGCTTATATAGCAGTTTCAGGTCGCTTAGCTTGTCGTTATCCAGCATAGATCGTATACCCGACTCCATATCCATCACTTCTCCGATGTTTTCCGATATAAGCCTCTGCTCCACGATTGCTTGAATCTTGGGCTCCGTAAGTGTAGATATAGTATCCATGCAACGATCATGCTCTTCTCGTAATCGTTTGTCCACTTTCCGAAGATATGTAGCTGCATCACATTCCTGTAGAAGCCGCTGTCCTTCGGCACGGTAGAACTCCAAACTGGCCGCAATAAACTCGCCTGGGGTCATCCTGTCAGCATTGGCAACGACGTCCAAACCAGTCAAAGGGACAAATGGCATACCTTCGAAGCTTGTCAAGTACACCTTATCGATGTCTCTCTCTTCTTCCGTCTCATACAAGCATTCCAGCATGTATATGCATGACCTGATCGGACCATGACTGATAATGTCACCCTCTCGTTCCATTTGTATCTGGTCAAGAATGACTTTATTCAGTGCTGGGCCAATCTTGTAGTCCGAGTTTCGCAAGATGTGATCCCGAAATAATCCCATTCCAGTAGCGTATGTGGTGGGCAGCTTGTGGTCTGCGCAGTATATCCGATTCTAATAAGTTATCGGTCAGCTAGTACCCCACCCTCATCACCAATGCCTAGTTTAGAGGAAGTCCCACCATATACATTAGTACATCTGTAATCATACTCATACAGAGTTGATGGTCCTCCCATACTGCTTTGAGCTGTTCCAAAAACTTACTCCCTCCGCTCCTCTTTTCAATTGCGCTTCCAACACTTCCAGTAACCACAGCGCTAGGTACAAGCGGCTTGACGTCACGTATAGCCACATGCTGTAGATGCTCTGCTACCAGTTGGCTCACCTGTTGATATAACTTGTCACCAAATTTCTTCAAGACAAGCTTATATGCGTTTCGGTAGAGAGCTTCGAACGACAGCGACGACGCGTTCTTGTGATGGATTTCGCGTAGTGATTGTGAGAGTACGTCCCAAACCTCGTTAAAGTCTACCTGGTCTGTAACCAGGCCCTAGCAGACAAAGAGATGGTGTCAGTTCGAATTTTTTAAGGTCAAGTTTGGAGATGCGGGGGAGGAACTCACGCGGCGGGGAGGACGTATTCTACCACGAGTCCGGCTTGACATTTTGACTAACAGATGAGGATCGAGGAGGGCGGAGGACTATGAAGGAATAACGTTGGAGAAAAAGGCAAGGTGAAGTAGAGAAAAGGCTACTGTAAGCTCAAAGAGTTTGACTTTGTACCCAGTAGGTAGCGTGTTTGGAGCAAGAGCAGAAAGAAGCTCTTCAAGGCTCTCGTCTTGAAGGTGGAGGACATGCCAAGACATGGAGTTTGTGTGTGAGTTGGCGACTTTATCTTAGTGTAACCTTAATGCCCGACCCAATCATCCTCAGCTTCTCCGCTTCTGATACCTTCTTGCTCTACCCGGTGAGCGGAGTTCATGCAGCTGGTACGGAATGAAGACAAGATGCCTGCACGAACCCCTCGGTCGCAACACTTCAGGAGGAGAGCAAATAATGGACAGTCGTCGACCACTCAGTACATTGGTTCGGGATGGCTTCGAACAGGCTGAGATGCCTCGGTGATTTATTTAAATCATTAGCGGAAGAGGAAGACGTGAGCAGGGTTTTAGTTTGCAGTCTATCCTTCTTGCTATCAAAGAGACATCTCACTGATGTGGGGGCGCAGACGGACACTCAAGTCCAGAACTTTGGGGGGGACTAGAGCACAGCTCTCTGGACAAAACGCTCTACATCTTCTGCTACTCATTTGGTATCCGATGCTATGACAAGTTGGCATGGACGCCTTGTTACAATCCACCTAATGCCAATTGGCGGCCATCACCAAAATGTGGCTGGGACCAGAAATGCCAGCCAATTGAAGTACACATATACTTCGTAATACACATGTATTAGGTTCTTCGAACGTGCCCCTACAAAGACTTCCAGGCCACAACTGAAATAAAACAACCCAAATAATATACTCAAATAAAAGGAAATGAACTATGAAGCACCTTATCGCTCCCATAAGCCTCCACACCAAACTCCTCAAGGACATCTACATTCTCATGATTCCTCATTTCTATCTTCGCGTTAGCGGTGCATTCTCTGGACAAAAGGTAGTGGAGCCTACGCTCATATCCAACACATATCGTCCTGAAATCTGGCCCGCTTCCATCATCTCATAAATCTTAGGCAGCTCCGACAACGTAGCGAGCTTGAACGGTGCAGAAATCAACCCTCTGGCAAAGAAATCGATGGCCTCCTGTGTATCCAGCCTGTTTCCAACATAACTCCCCTTAATGTTCAGCATTTTCATCACTACAGTCGCTACGCTCGCAGAAATCCTCGCTGCGGGTGGAAGGCCGACACAGACGACCGACCCACGGCTTCGACAGTACTAGAGATTTGTCAGCTGGTAAAAGATTGCGTTAGGAAGTAAACTTACTTCGGTGGCCTGCTGGAATGGCTTTTCTGTTACAGCCAACACAATAACAGCATGAGCACCAAGCCCACCAGTGCATTCCTTAACCTTTGCGACCACGTCTTCCTTCATGAAATCTATGAAGACTTCAGCACCGAGCTGCGTACATAGTTGCGCCTTCTCATCGCCGGTGTCCACCGCGATAGTTCGCAATCCCATGGCTTTGGCATATTGCAGGGCTAGGGTTCCCAGTCCTCCGCCAGCACCATTAATAACGACTGTGTTACCCGGCTTTGCGTTGCACTCCTTCAAAGCCCTGTAGGTGGTGATACCACCGCACATAATCGGGGCCATAGCGTCGAGCGGGAGGTGCTTTGGAATCCGGGCGGCGTGACCGGAGTTGACTAAGGCATATTGTTGAAAGGTACCGTCCATGGTGTAGCCAGAGAGTGATGCTTTCTCGCAAACGGGCTCATCGGAGGCCATACCTAGCATACCATGAGTCTCTGCTCCTAAGGATAGTTCAGGGGTACAGGTCTTACAGAAGTCACATTGACCGCAAGAGCTGTTGAGCCATTTGATACCAGCATGGTCTCCAACCTTGATGTCTTTTACAAGTTCACCGACTGCAACTACTACACCAGTGCCCTCATGACCACCTACAAGTGGAGTCTTGATGGGGGCGGTCCAGTGTCCCTTCCAAGCGTGGAGATCCGTGTGACAGACTATGGCACGAGATTGTCAGCGCAGTTGATTCGGTAGAGGCCTACGAGGCATATGCTAACCTCCGGAGTACTTGATGTTGACCAGGACTTGATCAGGCCCGGGCTTTGGTACGGGAATCTCCTTGAGCTGGAGAGGTGCGCCGCACTTCTCGAACACTTGTGCCCACTGCTTCTGAGGAATTTCAGTCGTCATTTTGTTATGGTTTTTAGTTAGGTTCTCGGTGGGATATTTTCCGGTTTTCTATTGATAGATATTGAAAGATTGGGCTCGTTAATGGAATTAGGATGGATTGAGAGGAATCGAGAGGAATTGAGGTGGCTCTTATAAACTGGACATAATCGGCTTGTGGTATCATTATTCCCACGGAGGATAGACGTCAGCCTATGACATGACGACTTCGATAACTCGTACGTAGCATAGATTAAGACTGTTCCATTCACCCTCGAGTGTCACGCCACGGCTGAGGCTGTGTATTATACGGTTACCTGAGATTGACAGGTCCGATATCTTGAAGCATTGGTCTACCTAGTGCGGGGAAAGCATGGATAAATCGAAAGTGGGGGTACAAAGCGATGCTAGTGACGAGTCCATCCAAACAAGGTTGGGCGAAATTGTTATCGCCCCCCGAAACAGGCCACAACAGTTCATATCGACGGACTCGGTGTCCGCCATCAGATGGTATGTGGTCACTATACATGACGGATCCATGCGACATGCATAAGCCACCGTCTCGCTTCCCGAAAACCCGGAGACACTTAACTCGGTAGCTCGTAATAGTTTCCCCGAGCCTATCTTTAGACTCTTTGATTCTTTTCTAGACTTCAAATAGAGATAGTGGGCCCCGAGCAAATCTAAAATTCACGTTCGAGAATTCTCACCTATTTAGCCAATCAACAGTGCGATTGACTGCAGATCTACCAACAGTTGTGCAGTCAGGTGAGAATTCTCACTTAGATTTGCCCGGGGCCCACGGTCTCTAATGTCTGGCTATAATGTTCTGACGATTCGGCGAATGATACCGCCCCAAGGCTAGGCCCTAAAGGCGCGTCGTGGCTGTATTTGGATTCTCAGATGATACGGTTCTAGAATGGATAATTATCGAACCACTTTAAAGCTTTGTGGTGTGACGTTGCTGTTCTCACCGGTGAATTCATGAACTGAGTAAAGTAAAAAAGATCAACGAATCTAACAAAGATGATGAGTGAAGTCACCGCAATTTCAAACGAACTTTGTCAAGGGGGGCTTATCGGTAATCAGAGTACCTATATATTCTAATTTTTTTACCTTGATGTAACCCGTTGTGATTGAAAAGATTCGATCTTTGCTGCAGCACTCACAAGTGTACACCTAAACCTGAGATCACGTGTTCTTGGGACTTCTCGGCGACATGAGTAGGAAAATTCAGTGAACAGAGAAGGGGATGCGATTGATTAGATGAGATAAGATGAGTGACTAGGCCGAGTTAGGATATGCTACTTTGGGATCGCAACACTCTAACAATTGGCTTGCTCCACCGCGCTCAAATATTAGTAAATAGTGTAGTTGAATGCGCAGCGAGAATGACCCCAGCAACGAGAATGCAATAGAAATATGGCGTTGCTAGGGGAAATGTATTCCTCATTTTAGTGTATTCTCGTTGCCGGGGTCATTCTCGCTGCCCATTTAACTTCACTACATTCAAAATATGGGGTTTCTTTAACAGTTCTTGTCTTGCGATAAATTATTTCAGATCCATCACGCCTGATCCTTGAGTCTTCTGGGTTTGCAAATTCCGGCTGCGGGTTCGGCTTTTACCACTGCAGTTTACTTAAGTACGCTCTGGTGGCTGCGCACGTAAACAATTAGGATGGATGTCTTTCAACAGACTTTTCTCTCTCCAATTGTAATTTCAAATCGCGGTTGATGGGGGAAGTTGCAATTGATAAACAAATGATGACAGATTGAAATCAGCGGGTGTTGGTGTTTGAGGTAACGCTCCCTATTCATCTATAAGTGCAAGAACTATTTTTTTCCCCATAGCATGAAGCTGTACATACGAAGGCCTAAGAATGGAAAAACCACCACCATCGAGCAGCAGCAGATTGATGTTGATCTAAAATCGATAGCTATGATGGCTTCTCGTTGGACGTAGAGTAACGGCGGTTATTGCTATTGATTCTGCAGTATGTAGAACAAACGCCGCGCGGGGGACTAGAGTTGCATCTTGCATCTTTTGGGTGAAGGCGGGGTAAGGAAAGATCGTGGAAGGAAGGTTTTTCGGGAATATTTTAGCTTCGAGACCCCCCATATGGAGGCAGGGATTATAAACATTCCCGAGCCTGGGTAGGGGTGGATTTGGTGCATCTGATATGAACGTCACGCGAGGTCAGATACATGTTTTTCGGCTTTTGTAGAGGTGGTATATGCAGTTAACGTTCTCTTTCAGTAATTCGTGAAGCTCTTCTGTGAGTTATCCGGATCTCTTGAAGAGCTCCTACCTGCATAACCGCCGTCAAATGTTGTTATCTATGCGCATGCATCATGATCAGGAGCTTGAGAAGAAAAATAATTCGTGGATTATTCCAAACAAGCGCTCTCCAAGTTTTGGATCGTGGTAGTTGTTGGGAACTGAACAGGTAAAGGTGAATATCTCGGAGGCGAATTCTTTGGCAGGTATCAGCCATAAGGGTGGCATTTGGCATGGCAGTTTGAGATCTTACCTTTGAAACGTCCACCGTTTTAACGACTACATCACGACTTTGCTTGTCACCAATCCTTCCACAGCAAAAAAGACAACACCCGGCCTAAAAAGTCTACTCCTCAATTATGCAACAGTACAAGACAGCTACACGAGCATTGGCGTTTTAACTACCAGCAAAATCATGCCGCTCTAATACTTCTTGCCACTTGGCTACAGTAGAGGGTCACGGTATCTAATTGCCCAATTCAAATATTTTACAGCAATAACTGCGAACGGTGGGCATCCAATGCCTCCACCGTTGGTACTATCCGGTCATGTTTGTGCGCGGGAGAGAGAAAACTAGGGTCTCACCTATCCGTATCCTGAAGCTAGTAGGTTGTTTGAGGGTGTGGAACCAGTTGGAGATGATCTTGCATTTTGTACAACGAGAGATCTCATACTTATGGGTCTTTCCATTCCATCCCATAATTTTTTCACTTCACTACTTCAACTCATCGATTAAAACACTTACTGTGCGGTGTTTTCCCTTCGGTTTCTTTTCTTTGTTATACATTCTTCTCTAATTACTATTTCGCTGGGACGGGATTTCCTTTAGAAAGTTTTTTTTACGCAGGTCGAAATATTTAGAACCTATCTAATACTCTATTCTTGTGAGTGGAGCTCCAATTTTGAGAGAAGGAACGGAAGACTGACTGGGTGTTTGGTGATATGCAGATTTTTATTCTCCCCTCCAGGCGAGGTTCAACATGCGTACTCCACGATTTATCGAATCCTCGAGATCTGGGCTGTTAGCCCTCGCTGCGCTACAGTTTTTAGGTGGGATTGTACATGCCATACCTACACAACCACAGAATATACCCGCATACGCACCTATCTACTATAACAAGCCAGCACCGGAGTATGGGGAGAAGCACGGCAAACCAAAGGAGGAGTACAAGAAGCCCAACCCGACGGAGTACACCCCCCCGGAGGTGTTAGTCACGACGGTACATGAGACGGCACATGTGGTAGAGACACAGTCAGTCCATGTTACAGAGCGCGTTACTGAGCACATCACGGTGCACGAAACGGAGACGATACAGCAGCATGTTACTAAACATGTAACGGTGAGGACTCATGGTATGTGAATTGGACGGAAACCAATGACTAACATGACAAAAAAGGTGGTGGAAACATTACCGCCGATACATATCACAATGACAGAAATCTCAGAGCATATTGTTCCAACAACAATGACGGAAATTTCAGAGGTGCGAGTAACGATGACAGAGATTTCCGACCACATAATTCCCACAACAGTAGTGTCGTTCGAAACCCTTGTGGTGAGTGGAGCTTCTTTGTCCAATTGTTTCATAGCCCTAACCCTATGAACTGACAACGAGTGATGATACAGCATACAGCGATATACACAAGTATTGTTCCGACAACAATTGTACATACTCTTGACCCAATCATTCAAACCGTCCAAAAACATGTTACCGAAACGGAAACCCTTATATTCACTAAACTGCAGGAGGTTGTATCCACGGAAGTTCAGATCTCACATCTAGTGCATACGCAAATCGAGACGCAGGTGATGGTTCATTCAACCACTGCTACTATTACTGCGACAAAGGTAGTCGATAAAGTTCAGACTGAGACTGTGCACAATGTACTGACCGAGACTGCAACTGCTACGGAGGTGGTTCACGGCATGTCCATAGAGACTGAAGTTTCAGTCGTTCATAGTGTTGATACCAAGGTTATCAACAAAATCCAAACGGAGACTGTCCATAATATCCTGACCGAGACCGCAACTGCTACAGAGGTAGTACACAGTGTGGCAACGGAGACAGTCCATAACATCCAAACTGAGACCGCCACTGCCTTATCAGTAGTTCACAGCATCCAAACAGTAACTGTACACCAGACCCAGGTGGTCAACAATATCCTCACCAAAGTAGCGACGGAGACGGCTACAGAGACTATCCACAACGTCCAAACAAGGGTGTTGCATAACATCCTGACAGAGACTGCCACCCAGGTTATCCACAGCATTCAAACCGAAATCGTAAACAATATCCAGACCGCAACTCAGACTATCCATGATGTCCAAACGGAGGTGCTCCATAGTATCCTGACGGAAACTGTCCACAACATCCAAACCGAGACTACCACAGCCTTAGGAACTGAAACTCTCTACACTACTACCAGTAGCCTCTACGCTGGAGCACCCCAAAATCCACTAGTAGTCCATCTCACATCCACCGTTACTGTTTGCCTTACTACCACAACTCCGAGCCTTACCACCCCAGCTTCGAGCCTTACCTCTACGGCTATGCATAAGCCTGCAGGCGTAACTCACACAGTCTCTGTCGGCGGAGATGCAGGACTAATATACACTCCCCTGCACATCTCAGCCGCAGTAGGCGATACAGTACACTTCGTCTTCTACAGCCAAAACCACACCGTCACCCAAAGCACCTTTAACAAACCGTGTATCAAGAACGCAATCACAGGCGTAGATTCCGGTTACAAACCAAATATTAACAACGCCGTTGTACCACCTCCATTCTGGGACTATGTCGTCGACACTACTGATCCAACATGGTGGTACTGTGCTCATGAAACTCACTGGTAATTTCACCCAATCCTTTCCAAAACCTATTTTATTGACGACTCGGTGAAGTGGGAAGGGGATGGTATTTGCAATTAACCCAACGGTCGAAAAGACATATAAAGCGTTTAAGGAAGCGGCAGTAGCACAGAATGGGACTGATGTGGGATATATCCTAAGTGGAAGTTAGTTCGACCTCCTGTTCTGTTCTGCGAGTGTTTGCTAAGATAATTTCTTCCAGTCCCAATTCCAACTACATTTGCGCTTAAGACGTCGTCCTCCTTCAACTACTCCTCTATCGATGCTATTATCTCAACAGCTTCACTGCAAGATCTACAACCAATCCCCACCTCCATAGTCACCGCATCGGCGGCCGAAACTACCACTGCAAATGAATCCCCGTCCTAAACTTGGGAGATTACACCAACTCGGTGTTGATGAGCAATGGACTAATTATCCACATACCAACCGCTTCTCCCTAACTAATTCTTCCTCTGCACAGAGAGGTTTATCATGTAATAGTATTGTTTACCCGCGGCGCTGTTGCAATCATATACTAGTTTTTTCATTGTTCAATATAGAGAGTGGACGAACTAGTTGTTGCAAAAGCTCGATCTAAAATGGGTTTCTTTTCTTGTTTTTCTTTTTTAGGATTTTTGGGGAGTTTTTTTGATTTTTTCCTTTCCATTCGCAGTGAGGGTGACAAGTAGACCATCTTGCAATTGGAGTGGCAGTCTAGTACATAAATTGGTATAATATGTATATGTAGCGGACAGAGAGTAGAATAGAATTGGGTTGATTGGCCAAAGATGTAAAACCAAGTCCAACAATTTGTGCAATATCACTCTGTTCTGTTTAGAAAAAGCCTGATGCTGGGTAGATACGACCTTAATAGATGGAATATAGAGGCAGTGCTCATGAAGTTTTTTATTCAACACACCTTCTATATCCCCAACACACTACTACTATTAAACTCCCCCCCTGCATTCCTTTCCTTCAAAAGCATCGCTTTTCATACCCCTCCTCCAACCCTCCCAATATGGCCAGCCGTCCTCCAACTTGATATAATAATAATACCCGCAGCATGTTACATACAGTTAAACTCCCCAAACCAAGAAAGAAAAAAAATCCATGCAATCATAACTCCTAAAAAAAAGAAGCGCTGCATGAAAAAAGGATAAAATATTCACCCAATGAGCCCACCTGACTAGCTAGCCCACCTGACTAGCTAGCCCCCTACAACCCAAAAAAAAAGAGAGAAATATTACCTATCTTACATATTTTGTTTACTCACCACTTTTACTACCTCCCAGTTCCATTAGCTGGTACGTGTCTTTGACCATTCTGCTGCTGTTGCTGTGGTTGTTGCGGCTGCTGGGGCTTTGGTGGTGCCGCATTCCATACAACCTCATGGCATTTTTTCACGACCTCACCAACAGCAAACAACTCACTTGCTGCTCCAGTCCTAAGACCCTCCCACCCATCTCCTTCCTCATTCCACACTTTCTTAATATCCTCACAAATCCGCCTATCCGGGGCCGGATAAGCTCCCGCCGCCGGGTCGCTAAAATACCAGAACAGTGTGCTCCGTCTGTTTTTCAGCCTCACATCCACACCGTAACCCTTGTTTTTATACTCCATCTTAAACCAATCGATATTCCTTGTGATGATACAGAACTCTTCCACCGGAGTGGTTTGGGAGAGAGAGTTCTCGACCTCGTCGAATGCAATAAGTAGCGGTAACGTCGAAGATAGAGCCTTAATGACGGTTTCCAAACCGATTTGATTGAGTGTATTCTGCAAAAGCTGCTGCATACGAATATGGGGCGAATTTTTCGGAAGGATAAGTTTCATTTCCGTTTCCCCCGTGAAGCTGATTTCCGCCGATAATTCTGGCGAATCGGAGTATCTAAAAACCACGCGTCCCAAAGACACGTGAAGGCAGTTAAGTCTGAACTTTCTTATGATCGTGACGAAAGAGATGAGTCGTTCTATGCGATAGAGTTTTTCCACAATCTGTGGAATGACGGGAACGCCGACGGCGACGACGAAGCGGATTGCATAGCTGCCTGATTGTGGGTGAAATGAAACGTCAGATTCTTCTGCTGCTATGTTGGTGGAATCGAGTTGTGTCATGGGCTCCTTTGTCCGGCCAAGAACGATAATAGTGCAGTGACCGTCTTGGGTTGATAATCCCTGAAATGAGAGCCGGAGCACGTCGAGGCCCCATGATGCCTTGATAAGGCTTGAGAAGCGGACGTAAAGATCTGGAATCTGTAGGGACGAGGAGTATGTGGTACCAAGAACTTTGCTGGGTAGGAAGCGATGAAGGGTGTTTTGCAGCTCCAATTGGCGGCTGTTGACAAAGTGCGAGATGAAAGCTGCTGCCATCTTTTCAAGGTTTTCAAGGAAGCGATAGGTTACATTTGTTTCACCTTTAGTTGGTATCTGTATAGCAGCTGATATGCTCCATTGACTTGGTTGTTCCTGGCTGTGGAGTGGGGGTTAGTTGTACGAGTGATGCAGTGTGGACAAGGGGCGTACATTTCAGTTGCCCACCAACTTTCCCCAGATTCTTGCTGGACGAAGGTGATGATCCAATTCCGACACCATCCTGTACGTCGCATATAAAGCATGTACCGGGAATTGGGAGGAAAGTTTTGTTTGAGTTCGTCGCTGCGGATACTGAGTGATTTGAGGATGTCCCATCCCATGCATCTTGCCCGCTGTTCCACCTCCTCTTGCATCGACATGTTTTTGAATCGTAATAGTAGATCAGAGGCGCGTGCTGGTGTGTTATTTATTTCATATTCCGTCTGTGCTGCTCTCTCTGATGGCTTCTGCAATGCATATCGCCCTGTTATGGGTTCCACCAGCACTTTGCATATCCGGGACGGAGTCAATCGAATCTTCAAATACGACTCAAAGGAGTCCGTGGGGTGCGTCGCTAGAGTAACAACCCCGGGAGCAGCAAACAACGGTGATTTGAACAGTTTTTCTCGGAGAGTGGTGAGGATATGTTTGGTATGCATAGCAATTGTCGTTTTCACTAGGGTTTCCGCCGATAAATTGGCGACATCCAGCGGAACCTCAACATCCTTCATCTCCGTTCCATCCCGCATCCAGCGCACACCAAGCCTACATGGATCCTGTCCTACACCGCGTTTTATACCCACTTCAATCCAGCTCTTCTCTCCCACTCTGTGCGGCCAGTATTGTATTACTAACGTCCGCTTATGCTGCTGTATCTCTAGGTTCTCAGTCCAGCGTCCCCGTCGCATTTCGTAAGCCTGTCGTAGTAATATCTGGATCTTGCTCGTCAAAAAGTAGTCGTGTAGAAAGTCGTATATACCCTCAAGACCGCTCTCGGCTAATATCTGGTTCCCTCTTGCCTCGATTGCTCGAAAAACACTGGGCGGCAGTGGTCGGATTGCTGGTTCGAATATTGGCCGTACGTCAATTACGTATAACTGCGATTCTGGACTCTCGTCGCCAATCGATAAGTCCACTTCAAACTCGTCTGGCGCCGTAAACGTCGCGCGGCCTGAGGCTATCCTATAATCCCGGAAATGTGGCGGAAGTGTCTCGTGTAGACCAAGTCGTATTGCAAGAAGGGCGTTTATATTACGAAAGATTTTCAAGATCTCGGCGGAGGTGAGAGGCGGCGGCGGGACGTATCGTTTCTATCGACAGTCAACAAACGGCGCGCTTTCCCATTGAGACTCTTCCGAAAACCCCACCATCATGCGCGTCTTTGGGTTCCCAGTGGATAGCACATCGACGGCTGTTGCCAGATCCGGATTGGGAATCCTACAAAAAAAATCAGCGCTTTTCTCCAGAGTTCTACGTTCACACCAAGAACCCACCTCGCTCTCCCAGTCGACTTCCGGATATCGCAGAGCACCGTAACCATGCCATCAAACACACGGCACTGAGTATCCAACCACACCTTCAAATCAATCACATCACTAACAGCACCCGCATCATTCGACCACATTGTAAGCACCAGCAGTTTGATAAACTGCTTCCTCGTGCTTTGTGCATACTTGACGATTCGCTCCTTCTTTGTCTCACTCGACATACCCGATGATGAGATTGACTCGATCATCACCTGCAACTCGTTGAACGAGTCCTGCACAAGCCTGTTGACCAACAGTGACAGCGGCACAAAGCCCTGTGTAATCTTGGTTAGTGGAGGCGCTCGCACTTCAAGCTCTGTAGTCCGTTTCTTTGTTACAGCGCCTGATCCATCACCGCTTGAGTTCGCCATATTGTGGCTTGTCCGTAGTGCGCCAGGCGTGAGAGCCTGTGTCATATCGGAAGTCGGGGCGCACAATCGGCCGGTGATGTCGCGCTTGTGGGGGGTACGGGCCCCGTTCGTTGGGTATGTTTGCCGGTGGTCTGCTGAGCTCTTCAGAAATTTAGGTGCCGTTTGTCGTTTGCGCCGACGGGGGTGAACGAGAGCGGTTGGGCAGTGATGGTGCTGTCGACGGAGCTGGGTTGACCGTAGATAGAGAGGTTGGGGGATGTATTCTTGGGTGTCGGTGATTGTTGATGGCGGGAGTCAGGCAGTTCCTGAACAGCAACTAGTCGTTAGGTGAAAGAGAGACCGAGCCAAACGCCAAACTGTTTCGCGTAACGGCTGGGCACTACAGAGCACGTGACAGAAAGCCCAGTGCTAATTCAGTCAAGTCACCGGAAATCACTATTGGCTTTCAACAACACAAAGAACTCAAGGTGCGCAATTGATTGCGATGAATTAATTACCACAATACAGACTTAGGGGTATACAATATGCAGAGCTGCTCAACATTGACCACACCATCTCTAGCTCTAGGAAGTGGATCCTATCTCAGCCCATTAAACAACACCACACCGGTGCCCACATTATTCCAAAAGCAGATATGTATGCTCATGTATCTCCGCAAAAAAAAACCACTCCAACAAAAGCAACTAACGCCATTCAGCATGCATCACGACACAGCAGAGCCAGATATAATACCCATGCAAACCCAAGAAAGACAAGAGCGCCACGCCAAAAAGACCCAAATGCAAAACATCATACCTTCCAGCATTACTGGGACCTCTCAGCATCCCCATTCAAGTTCATGGAATCTATCTCATCCTCTGCTTCGGCCAATGCATTTCGCAATTCTTCTGCTGCCAATGCCCGTCCTTCACGCCGTCCCCGTGATACATCAACGCAGTAGATCAACGGCAATGGAGCCAGCAATAGCGCCGCCAGAAACCAAAACGCAACTCTAATGTCACCGTATTTGTCTGTTATAGCGCCTACAATCGTCGGGCCAAAGATACTGCTGCCTTTGTCGGTGACTGCATACAGTGCGTAAAAAGCTGCTTCACTACCAGGAGGAACTTTAAAGACACAGTCAGAAAAATACAAGCAAAGGGATGGAGTTGAGGACGCACTAAGTTCTCCAAAAACAGATCTGCAATATCCACTAACGCCACCAAGGACAAACCCATACACCGCACCAAGAAGGTACATTTCCCAGGGACTCGTCAATCCGCCTACACCAGCTCTCTGCACCGCCGGTACAAAGCCCATCAACCCATAAATCGGGATGGTGAGGAATACACACATGCAAATGAGAATTGTCTGGCTCGGGGTCCTATTGAATATGCTTGATATCTTGGGCCAGCCGAAGGCACCGAGCACGCCAGTGACTGTTGAGACAACGCTTATCAGAGCTAGTTCCGCTGGCTTCATGTGCAAATTCGTTTTCCCAAACAGTACAGCAGTGCCCGAAACCGTTGCCACACCGTCCGAGACCAAGAACCACGCAGCTAGAAACAACATGACGTCCTTAAGCCGACGAGCGCGAAGGACCGTCTTGCCCAGTCCCACCCACGAGTATTTTACATAACCCCACCACGATCTGTCATGAACAATATGGTTGGAGATAGCCGAGCCATTTACTACACTCTCTTTGTAGAGTGTTGGGAGCGGAGGGCCGGGTCTCGGACGGAGCCAAAGCGCAGCGGGAAGGGTGAAGACGAACCACCAAATTCCGATGATGAAGAGAACCACCTTCAACGATTGTAAGGTAGAACCAGTGTATAGAACAACCATTATTGAGAATATCTGAAGCAATACTGCAGCGGTGTAACCAATGGCTATCCCATAGCTGCTGATTTTCGTGCTAAGCACCAAATCCAGACTGTTTTTTCCCTTTGCACCCTCGCCATTGCGAGCAAATGCTTGCGATGATTCAGTATTGGTAAGGAGAGAGTGGCCTTCCGTGCTATTAGGAGTGCGGATTTCCTCCAGCTCATCCCCGTACAAGAGTTTTGGATGGTTTCGAACGAGAACGGGCAGGAAGGCGTTAAGCAGCACAAAGGACGCGCCGAACCCGAT
This sequence comes from Trichophaea hybrida, assembly GCA_015178995.1. Lineage (NCBI taxonomy): Eukaryota > Fungi > Ascomycota > Pezizomycetes > Pezizales > Pyronemataceae > Trichophaea > Trichophaea hybrida. The sequence continues at coordinate 364,576 of WHVE01000020.1, forward strand.
ATTTCCGAATATAGCCCAAAGTGCAGATAACATATAGATCGGAGGTGACACAGTAATGAAAAGCATTGTGGCGATACTCCCGATCATGGCGAAAACTAGTAGGAGACGTTTACGATAGGCACCTTACCAGCATGGTCAGCCAGAACTCAAAAGAATTACACCAGAAGCTTGACAATACCATGATCTGCTGCTCCAGACATCGACACAATTATGAGAGACTGAAGAAGCACCGACAATGAGAATGTGTACCTATCGCGCCCCTCGAATTAGATGCCTCCCAGCACAGAACCTCGAGCAATCTCCCTTACATGGCAAAAGAAGCTGTATTGATCCGCGCCCCAAGTATATACACAACGCATTGCCCGCCCTTTTCACCCGGAAGCCCTAGATTTTGTGATGCCCCAGTGCATGGAATGTTCTCGTCTGATAGCAGTACACCGTTCTCCCTAGCCAATTGTTCCAGAGTAACGGGAATGAACGAGCCAACACCACAAACAACAAATACTTCAGCGGCCCAAGCGTATGAATACCATCCCATAAGTTCCTTTCGCGAAGTAGGCCGAATATCCTGTCCAGGGAATAGTGGTGCGGGGCTTCGTCGTCGAGGAGATCGTTCTCTTGTGAAGTCGGATTCGTCAACATCGGACATAGAGCGCTCGTCGTCTGCATCGTCTGGATTTGGGTCGGCCAGATTAGTGTAGCGACGGGCGGGCATGGCGGCAACAGCTAAAAGGGCGAAAGATTGAGACAGTGGTGCACGGAGAGAAGTCGAGGGAAGGCTGGTCTTAATGTGTACCTCCGGTTCCAAGTTCATCAACCCAAGCTCCCGTTCTGGTTAGTGTAGGTGAGTTATTACCCGGACTCTGGCGTCATTGTGGTCGGCCTAAGACTTGGGCCCTGGAGCTGTCGTGAAAGACTTGTCGGAGGATTTCGGCGTTGTTTCAATTGTTGGGGGTGAACGGTGGCCGTTGAGAATTTTACTTGTAGAGTAGTGTTGGTGGGATGACAAAATGTAAGAGAGTTGTGTTTTCGAAACATTTAACGACTGCTAAAATATTCTACCGAGAACCAGCTACGTAATCGGAGAGAGAATTTCGATGCTTCGAGCGAATGATTTTGAACTCCGATATCGAACCCACTGACCCGTCACTTGACCCCAATTCAAAAGATCAGCTTCAAGAGTGCCTTGTTTTCTCTAGATTAGGTTCGGCTTCATCCAGCCAACCATATTCCAATTGTAAATTTCCACCATAATTTCCCTGTCATCCCCCACGACAAGAAACCCTTAAACATACATGATATGTGAGCCCAAAGCGAATCCCACCTCTGTCGAAACTTTAGGAGGTGGGGATTATGACAGGCATTCCTCTCTCTAGATCCCAAAACTAAAATTTGCGTCAAGACGTGGTGTATGTGAGCCTTTGCAAGGGTATGTTGAGGATCCGAATATATGTTTTATGTGAAGAGAAGAAGAGAAGGCGACGGCGGTGAAGAGATTTATGTGGCAGCGCTAGTGTGAGATGTTAGTAACGCCGGGGAAATATCCCCAAGTTCATGGTTTATCACACGATGATCTGAGGGCGATGCAGATTCGACGATTCGACGATTCCCGCAATTGTGTAACATTCATCATCATCAGCTGTGATGCTTTCTCAGTTTCTGAACTTTAGACCTCCGAACTCATGGACGCCAACGACTCGAGCGCCCACATAAACCTCCTCGACCACACTCTCTCCGTCCGGGATTCCGATGGACAAAAGTTACCCAAGAATCCTCTGAAGCGCTTCGTTTCGGCTTTAAAGCGTGAGCTGCACGAAGTTCGCACCTTTAACTCTCTGTCGCTCGAAGAGATCCAAGAAATCAACCGGCAGAAGTTGGTGGCTGATAAACAGCGGTGAATTCATATAACCCACCGGTCAGTTCATGCAATCCCCAACTAATACGGAAAGATAGACAAAAGGAGCATCAAGAGAAAATGGAACGCAAGTTTGGGACCGTTGGGTTGTTATTGGCGAAAGGTGCGGAGAGTAGTGGATGCTGCGCAACTGCCATGACTGCTGGCATGACTGCTGGAGAAGTAGCTAGAGCTGGTGGTCGGTACGTTTGTGATACATGACGTTACATTTATGATTTCAATTACGACAAATATTTGATATGCTACAATAATTGAATATGACAGCCTATTTAATCTAACCTGCACAAGCAGACGTCGACATCCCTTTTATATCCTCTAGCCATCCCACATGGTATACATTCTCCCGACCCGCTTCACTGAATTCTATATACACAATACATGTAAAGAACAGAAATCTAATCCCTACACAACCATCAAAGAATTGAAACATCATCATCACACATCATAACTGCTCACCTCGTAATCAATTTCTGATCCATCCCAAACAAACCCCTCCAAAACAGCGCGCTTTCAAAAACTTTTAGCTTCGCCCCTACTCTCCAATAATGCCACACGGCACGCATCCAATCAAGAAAGTTACCAATTTTCAGTAACCCACCGTGAGCGTTGATGGATTCCAGCGTCTCCTCATAGACGACTCTGGAGCAGTACCTAGCCATAATCAGAAACGACCTTTCAGGTCCGCGACCGGTTTGAAGGTTTTCATCGAGTGAGCGGGTGAGATCATTTGTCTTCAGGATGAGCAAGATTACACTTGGAACATCGGCAAGGAGCTGAATCAGCTGTGCGAGTAGACCCTCAACCATTGCTTTCCATTCAAGTTAGCGATGGCGGCCAGAAGCGAGAAATGGGTTTTGATACCTTCGGAGATAATCTTCTTCTCATCCTCATTCCTTGCCGTTGCCACTCCTTTGGTCAGGGCGGTATAATCCCTCCCAGTAATAGCGCTCGCAAACAGCGGAAACTGTTCTTCAGTGACTCCGGCAACTTCTTTCGCATACTTCTTCATCTTTGGAATGTCCGTATCGATCACCGCTAGCCAAAGCTTTGCATAGCTTCTTCTAAGGTCTTGTGGGATATCTCTATACAACCCGTGGTCGTAAAGTATGATATCAAAGTTCAATCGCTTACTCCGATTATGGTTGACTCGGATCGCAAGGTTTCCACCATGGGGATCGCAATGCAGAGGTGCGTCTTTGCCGAAAATCATCTCGTTAAAGATCCGTGCAAGAGATGCAGATACTTCGTCGCGGCAAATTTTGTTTGAGTCGAGGTATTCCAGGTCGTCTAGACGTTTGCCGGGAATGAATTCCATTACCAAAATACGGGGCTTAGCCCATATTACTTCTCAACTGTCAATAGCTACGTCGATAAAAATAGATATAGTGGAATACCTTTGGGAACTACCAGGGGAAGATCTTCCGAGACCTTGCTAAAATGCTCCCGTACCCGACGAATGTTGTGCGCTTCGTGTTCGAAATTGAGTTCTTGAGGTAATCTGAAAGACGCTTAGAACCAATGAAAACAGATGCTAGATGATGCCGAAACTTACGAAGCCTCCATTTCGTCACTGAGCCATGTCAGCGGGTATTCCGGAAAGAAATGTTTGATATTTGTGAATGTGAATTTGGTGAGCGCCATGTCGAGAGGAATCCATTCAGCGAGGGCAGGATGCTGAAGTTTAACGGCCACCCTATTGGTCGCTATTTAGCATAGCATCACATACAGAATGGATGAACAAGCGTACTCCTGTCCTCCCTTCAATGTGGCTCGGTGCACTTGTGCCAACGAGGCTGATATCCATCAGCGACGGTTATCCAGTATTGCTGTTGCTTAGGGCCCATACCAGCTCCAATCGGGACGGGATCAAAAGTTTCGAATATCTCTTCAACGATGTTTCCGGTATCGTCCAAGATCATCTATCCTCAGAATCAGACCACCTTCATCCTATAACTCTGAGTAGAACCGTCATACCTTCCGGATACTCTCCATGCTGCTCACTGGACAGCGATCTTGAAGCGGAATAAATGTCGTAGTCCATTCGAGTGGTAGAAGATATCCCATCGCCGCCAAATGTTGCCCAAGCTTGATGAAAACACTCCCGTTCTTCTCCAGTACCACATACGTCCTACATTCCATCAGCTTTCGCCACCTCCTTCCAACACCGTAGGATGAACCTTTGCGCACAACGAGAATGGCATTTCGACAATAATCCATCTCGATCTTCTGGATCATTCTCGAGTAGTTTCAACGTAGTCCGGTAGCTTTTCCCAAGATTGTCAGTCATTCATTTTCCTTCGGAGTTAGCGGAAGACCACCGACTCTCGTATACACAGTGTCAACGCTTGTGCAACCCTCGCAGCTCTCTCTGCAGCATGTAGGTAATGTTTTCCGTCCATCCATCCCACTGCGGATGCACCCACAATACCGGTTCCCACGGCGGCTAAAATGATACCTCTTCTCCGGGTTTTCGTCCTAGAAGCGCTCTGGGCGATTATCGGTGATCGTCGGGGAATAGTAGAGGAAATGCATCGCCGGCAAACCCATGAAGCTGTTGCTGTGGCCGTAGATGCCGAGGGGATGGGGCTGGAAAGTAGGGTGCGGGAAAGAGAACCAAAAAGGCGCATGGTGACGATTTCACCGACCGAAGGACTTAATGACTGGCAAGAGGCACATGCAGTCGGGAACTGAAAACGGCGAGTGCGATGGTGGCGGGGTAAATCGGAATTAAGCCCAATAGGTAGTTGAAACTGACGATGGTGGAGAACAGCTCTCGACAGGAACTTTCAACTTTTTGGTAAAAAGCTAGGCTGTTTCAGGTTAGTTATGGCTAGCTGCCCTGTCCGGGGAGCCGCACCCGAAGTTTCACAGGTGGGTGCGTCAGGAACGTTGAAGGACTGTGAGAATTGTTCTGCAGATGAACCTACTTGAGTAGAGTAGATGCTATATGGTACTTCAGACTCTCAAGAAATGTCCACTCTCCCCTCACTCTTCACCATCGATCAACCTTCCTTGTTACACTCATCCCATTTTATGCCTCGCAGAAAACCCAGTTACGCCTGTCATAGAATATCTCACAAACTAGATATCCATAAACAAAAACAAAAACACCTTAAAGCAGTCATGATAACTTTTGCAATCGGAACCATCGTCTAAAACCTTTCCTTTTGCCTTGCCGCCACCGTCCTGAGGTTTCCATAAACCTTCCCTGGAGGACTTCCTAGAATCAAGTTGACGACCGCCGTTCTTGCCATTCTTATATTCTGGAAACCGCCCAAAATATGAATCTTCTGATCCGCCAGCACAACTCTAGTCTTGGTGGTATTCTCAATCGCAAACTTCGTCTTCCCATCCTTGCCTGCGATACGGCCAATAGCACGCGCCAGATGCTCGCCAGTAAGTGTCTTCACATCCTTGATCTCAAAGGTCTCAATGTAAAGATCATCCAACCGCAACAACGCGATCGCATCGTCGACATCAAAACCCAGAGAAAACGCCTTAACAAAATCTGCGCCCTTCTGGAGAGCTCCAGTGTCGACGGTTTTTTTCGAGGTACGGAGCTCCACCGCTTTATCCTTAAGATTCATCTTGACCTGGAGGAGAAGGTGCTCAACGAGAGGTGGGAACATCTTCGGCCAGGCGGCCTTGAGGGGCGTCATGCGGTGTGGTGGGATAGGGATTTTTCGGCTTTCGTGTTTGTTGAAGTTTACCTGTAACTATAAGAATCCAAATGCCACAATTAGGCGCTAGTCTGCTGTACGTACCGTCTTCTGCGAAGGCGCAAACCGTGGACGACCCTCCTCGTCGATTTGCATAACAGCATCTTGCTGGACCTTTGCCTCCGGGTTGATTCCCCCAGTTTCGAGCGACGGCGCTACAGCATCGATCAGAATTGAGTCGTCGTCGACTGCAGACGAGAGTTAGCACATTCTGGACACGGATGGAAAAAGCTGCACCCTCTCACCCGAGATATCTTGAACAATACTCTCAGTGATAACTATTGGAGGTTGTTGGAGGGCTGTGGGGGCAGGCATTTTGTATTGTGCGAGGTTGCGGGGTGTGGAGGCGCGAAAGTTATTCCAGAGTGGGTTTGTGTGAAGTTAGGTTCCACAAAAAAAATTAAGATTTTATCAATAAGCGAGTCTTATTTAGAACCCATCACTCGACTCAACAACTCTCATTTCCTCACCTCACCTAGATTTCTTCGTGTTTATACCCAGGAATACAGAGTAAGAGCCATTTTCTTATTATCGGCTCATCTGTTGGATAGGCCATATATACTTCATACCAAGTGCTTAAGTGCGTCGAACAAAACGCAGTCAGTATAATAACGGCACAACATGAGAAAACACTTGACGGGATATATCTACAAAACAAAAAACAAAGACAAATACAACATCTCCCGACTCCGAGACCCAACTCCATTAACATAAATAGTACCAGTCTACCTCATAAATAACTTAGAATTTAAACAAGAACGACACCTGCATTCTTTCCAGTGTGCTGCTGCTGCGATTGATGATGGTGATGCCGATTGCTGATCATGATGGTGTGGAAAAATGCGTTCTTGCCAGTGAAATGGCCGATTACCCAACTCGAATAATGTCTTCATGATCACGGTCACTACTCCCACCGAATTCGTTTTCTAGACTCGTAGACAACCTGCATTAGATACTCCGTCTTACTCATGATCGTGATGACTTGGGATTCCAGAAGAAATACGCTGATGGTGGCTTGAGGAGATTTCATCGTCTTCACTATCATCTCCGACGACTGCAGCATACCCTGTTGTGTTGTCGGCTCCACCACCGCCACTACTACCACTGTGTGGGTGGTGAGCTAAATGCGCCTGCTCGAGAGCCTCTTGTCGCATTTTGCTGATCTTGAGGTAGTTATATCCAGCGATCGAGATGATTGTGACCAGGAGTCCTGAGATGTTGACGGGCGTCAGAGGGTCATGGAAGATTATTGCTGCAGCAGATATGGTCATGACTTCCTTGAAGATACCGCATATCGAGAGGGTTACGACCGAGGAGCGTTGCAGGAGGCTACAAGGTAAGTTAGCTTAAGGGAGGGGACGAGTGATGGAGGCGTGACGCACGCAAACTCGCTGCTAACCATCAGGAACGCTATGACTCCAGGGAAAATAACAATGCCAAGGGCACGGAAAAGCCCTTCTTCGTCAACAAGTTCGCCATATCGTTCACACAATGGACCGAATCCTTCGACAGGGATCGCAGCCGCTAGGATGGAAACAAACATGCATGGGGCAAGAAAGAAGATAGAGGAGAAAGGGTTGTTTGTGGCAGGGTTCCGAAGGAGAAGCAACTGGGTGAGAGACCACCGCAAGCCTGATAATGCGGATGCCAAAATTACCAGTATAAAACCGATCACAACGAATTTTGCTTCGCTGGCTACCATCATTACTACACCCACAGTCATGACTGAGATGACAGAAACAAGCTTCCAGGTTACCTTCTCCAGTCGGAATAAGAAGGCAAAAATCAGCACAAAAGCCAACGAGGATGATTTGCACATGGCTTGGAAATGTTAGCAGCATTACTTCAACGAGGGTCAGTAGGCGCCCCCGGGGTGGGGGTTTTACTGTAGAAAGCTAAGGTTATGAACTTTAAGCTCATGTTACCTAACCCAATATCAAGCCCTGTCGCTGCGCCACACGGAAAGATCTTTGTCAAATACACCCATTTTGTCATGAAACCGGCCTTCTTTTTCTTCAGCTCTTCTCCTCGGCTGCCAAACCTAAACCATCCTTCACGGCTGCTTTCCGAACTGTCGGCAACCACTTGTATGGGCGAATCGTCGACTACTCCCTTCGCTCCAAAGATACCGGCAGGTCGAAGATGTGGAAAGGCAAAGAGCACAAGAGATGAGAGTGAGAACTGGACGACCATGTGTAGACATGTAACAAATAGTGGAAAGTGAAAGTTCAAGTGCTCGGGGGAAAACATCCATTTGTTGTACTACGCGGGTTTTAGCAATGGACTTGGGCAGGACCGGAGTGTTACTTACTACTGATATCAAGAGCGAAAAGATATACCTAAAGGACGTCTATTAAAGATCTGTTTTCGGTGATTCCCGCGAGGTGACCGTACCATAGTCCGATCAACAGCAGATTTATTGCTAAATCTCGAAATACTCTTCCATCCGCCTCCTTCTTCTCCTCACGAGTTATAATATCATCCGAGTCATCTCCATGTATAAGGGCTTCCTCGGATTCATCTCCCACCCGGTGCCGAATACTGCGGGTTCTTCGCCGGTCAGCAGCCGTGAGACCTGCTAGTGCCTCATCATCGTCGCTCATTACATGGTAGCTATCCATCTCGTGCGAGTCAGAATCGCTCATCCACCTCTGGACGTCGATACCGGTGCCAGCGTGCTCTGGTGCGATTGAGAGGTCGCCGTGACGTTGGTGCTGGCTTGGACCCTGGTAAGCGGAAGGATCGTCGTCTACAGTAGAGGCAGAGGTCAACAGCGGAGGTGTAGGAGGCTGGATGTTGGTAGCATAGACGTGCCTAAGATGCTGACGATGTTTCCGTTTGCCAGAGTGTGAAAAGGAGTCTTCCACCAATGCTACTGATGTGTCTGAAGAGGAGTCTGAAGAGGAGTCTGAAAGGAGATTCGGGATTGTGCTTGCAGGAAATGCTGAAGTCATGGCGGCTTTAATTGTCTTGGTGCACTATAAAGTGACTATCTAACCGCTCCGAGGCGGACATCTCCCCTATCAAGGAAGGAAGCTCGGCAATCCTTGGCTCGGTAAGCTTGCCCTTGAGATCGCGACTCCTGACTCTTCGTTGAGCTAAGCTCCCATCCATTCTTCTTACTCTACCTAGAGTATCTGCGGTCATGCCCGACCTGATCCCCGTGCGGCTGATCCCGCGGATTCGTCAGGAGAGTGGATCAAACAACGTCATGAAGTTAATCTTTACAGATTGCACTTGCAAACGCTTTTCCGGCCATCTAGATATCTACTATACTCTACTATCCCGCGCCCTCGAACTTCCCCACGAACCCGATCGTTCCCGCTGCCCTTAAGATGTCAAAAGACAGGTGGGACTTCCACCTCACTTCCGCCGTCCGTCGTTTTGACGCCGACGCGCCTATACTGTACTTCATTGGTACATATCATAGTTATCGGATTATCATAGGCGCTTCTCAATGTCTCCGAACTCTGTTCGTCTGGATTGCGTTTCCTCCTCACTATTGCACCTTCCTACCAGAGAGCCCTTACCTTACAATCAATACCCGGGAAGTCATAGTTCCAACGGTCGGCCAGCCAAGGATAGGAAACATTCAAAGAAACACAACTCGAGAATAAAATCAAAAAAGGCCACAAGTCTGTTGTCTAGAGTAAAAATATCATTTGGGCAAGCTGAAGCGTGGAAGAATTCTTGGAAAGATATCTACTACTCCAGAACTTGTAAAAGACCTAACCAAAACTGTGAGCTGTCCGCCAGCTTGAACATTACTCTCGCTCCTGTTTGCAGTTCTCTATATACCGTACGTACTTGGGCTCGCCTGTTGCTAACCCACCCTTTTGTGATTTTCACCCATCTACTCTACGTAGAGATCTAGAGCATAGAACGACCAAAAGTAACTGCCAAGCCATTCGGTTATAAACGCTACCCTTTCCCAAGCTGTTTGTTTACTTTAGTGTTTCTATCCAAACCCTGACAACCACACAATCCCCTTCAAAACCCACCCGTTTTATCCCACCACAACCCCTCTATTTATCTTCCGAACTGCACACTACAATACACTACAATCACACAATACAACTGTCCAAGCGCCGTCACTGTGGACTGTCCCAATGGACAACTCTCCAACAACCGACTTCGACCTGATCGAAGGACACAAAGAAAATATCCAACCTATCCGTTCGGGCCGCTCTGCTCGAGCCCTCGCCGCTTCACTTTCACCACTCTCGGCAAACCCACATGCAGTGCGCTCTGAGCATGCTGCTCGGCAGTGCGAATTCGAGGAAGAGCTGAAGACCGCCTCGGAGTTAGATGATCCTTTGGAAGTTTGGTTGCGATACATCAATTGGACCATGGAAACATTCCCATCTGGTCATTCGTCCGAATCTGGTCTTCTACCCTTACTGGAGCGGGCAACCAAGGAGTTTCTCCACGATAGTCAGTACAAGAACGATCCAAGATACCTCAAGCTTTGGGTTCAGTTCGCCCAAAATTTTTCCGATGCCCCACGAGAAGTATATGCGTACCTTGCGCGGAATGACATAGGCCAGCGGTTGGCGTTGTTTTACGAGGAATATGCTGCCCTCTTGGAGACTTTGGGTAGGAAGAACCAGGCGGCCAAAATCTATCAATCAGGAATCGAGAACAATGCAAACCCCATTAAGCGGTTGCAACGGAAATGCGACGAGTTCCTACAGAGAATGGAGGCGAATCCACCCGCAGCAGATGAGCCATCTTCTCCTGCCCTCCCTACAGTTAGGCCCGCCCTGGCTGTAAAGCCCTTCGGCGGATCAGCAATTTCCGGAGGTCTTGGTGGAGCATTGGAACCCCAGAGGCAACCGCAACCTGAGTCAACCAAGCCGGCTAAACAAAAGATGGCTATCTTTTCAGATGCCGACCTACCTACCGGAGAGAAAGTCTTGCCGGAGAGGGCTACCGGGGGGTGGGAGAATATCGGCAGTCTACAACACCGAAAGAAGGAGAATGCTCATGAGCCCAAGCCTTGGGCAGGAGAGACACTGAAGCAGCAAGGGAAAGCACCAGAGACAGACAAGCTGATGGTGTTTAGGGACACTGGGGTAAGTTTATCTCATTTATCTTCCTACCCCTTTGGTTGATCCAGTTTCTCATATTGTCCCGAGTAGAACTAATTTCACGTCTTTGTATTTTTCGGGTTTATTTGTATCAGTCTTCTTCTATAATACAAAATACTCCATCACAAAATTCAATAATTTTAGTGCCCGGGAAACGACCGGAACGCATTGCTGTTAACTTAGAACTAGTATATCCGGAGGAAGAGGAGGAGGAGTATTGTTTTGAAGAACTGCGGGCGAAAAATAGGGGGTTGTACGGGATCGATTGGAATGCGCAGCGTGAAGCAGATAAGCAGGATCAGATGCAGCGACGACGAGCACCTATAGAAGGAAGCAGGACTCCAATTAAAATTAAAACGATACTATCGCCATCCCCGAACAAAGGAAAAATACGAAGGAAAGGACGCGGAGCGGCTAGTCCTACAATGACATTTCACACGAAAGCAGCCACAGACGAAATTTACGACATATTCAACCAACCTCTAAAGAAACCAGAAAATGACAGTGGAGACAGCGACGACAGTGACTTTGAAAATGACAGTGAGGGGGACTACACCACCACAAGCCTGGTTGACAACACTGCCCGCTTGGAAAGTCGCGGTCCGGAAGATGAGAATGACGATGTGGAAAGCGTTCGGAGCGATTGGTCTGATTTCAATCTCGCGAAGAGTATACCGAAAGAAAGAGAAGATGATAACGAAGAAGAGGTGGAAGAGGCTGATCTCGGTCGTGGGGCTAATGTTGCCACCGAGAAGATGCATAAGCTATCAATATTCACCGATGAACCTGATCAGCCGAAGGAAAACGCTGCACCCAGGAAGTTACAGATCCCAGAACCACCCGAAGACTTCGATCCACCAACCCTTCCTTATCATGCTGCCAAAGACCAATCATATATGCAGAGCAGGCTCGCTTATATGACTCCCATAGTGGAGAGAACCGAGTCTTTTCCCCAGACAGCAGCCAAAAACAGGGCATTGCAGGCATCAAAAACCCCTAGCCGTGTTAAGATGCCAGCAATAGACGACAATGATGATTTCATGGGCAGTAGTCCTTTCCGAGATATTCCGAACGAAAACCGGAATCCACCTCAACAACCTGATCTACTGAGTAAAAAACCACCACCTGTCGTCCAACGAAAGGAGCCGATAGTCAGGCAAGGCCCCATCATAGACGATAAAGTTTGCAATCCCTTAGATGATGGCATGCGAAAAGTCATCTTTCAGAAGCTGCAACCACCTCTGAAGTCTTACGATGGGTACTACGAGTACTCCATGACAAACTCTGGCAAAGCATTCGACATCAAGAAATTCACCCGCATCATGGCCAAACGCGATGGAGGAGGCGTCACTGGTAGTATTCCGGAGCCACCACTACTGGAATTCATTACTGGGCAAGGTGGGAGTGCCTACACCATCAGAAGGGAGCTGGGCAAGGGAGCATTCGCACCTGTATACCTCGTCGAAAATCACACTGTAGGTGATGCGGAGGAGGAAGCGGAGGAAGATGATATGGACTCCGATGAGCTAGAACGCCGAGTTGCAGGGAGAAAGAGATGGGAGGCATTGAAGATGGAACATCCGCCAAATCCTTGGGAGTTTTACGTGATCCGACAAGCAAGGAAGCGGCTAGAGGGAATGAGGGCCGTTGAATCCATCGTGAAAGCCCATGAGATGCATTTATTCAAAGACGAGGGGTTCCTTCTCATTGAATACCGAGACCAGGGAACCATCCTTGATCTTGTGAACCATGCGAAATCGGAGTCCAATACAAGTGGAGCTGTTGCCGTTATGGACGAGCTATTGGTAATGTTTCTGGCTGTCGAACTTCTCAGGACAACGGAAGCCCTTCATGCGGCCTCGCTCATTCACGGTGACCTCAAAGCTGATAACTGCTTGGTCCGATTCGATCCAACCTCCGATCATGAGTGGTCGTCCAAATACCAACCAGACGGCTCAAGTGGATGGTCAAAGAAGGGTATTACGTTTATTGACTTCGGTCGGGGCATTGATATGAAACTATTCCATCCGGGCGTCCAGTTCATCGCCGACTGGAAGACAGATCAGCAAGATTGTGCTGAGATGAGAGAGCTGCGTCCATGGACCTACCAAGTCGACTATCACGGCCTTGCTGCAGTCATTTATTCCATGTTGTTTAGTAAATATATCGAGACTGTCGCCGAAAGATCGGGCCTTCCAGGTGGTGGTCCAAGACACTATAAGATTACCACTCCTCTCAAGCGGTACTGGGAGAAAGATATTTGGTCCCAGCTGTTTGACGTGCTTTTGAACCCGCTGCAGCATGTTACAAAGGAAGACAATGGGGCATTGCCGATCAACGCTAGCTTAAAGATGTGTAGGGAGCGCATGCAGAAGCATTTGGTCACGAATTGCGATAAGGGAATTGGGTTGAAGAGCATGATTCGAAAGTTGGAGGTTTCGATGGGTGCGGGGAAACGGAAATAAGTACTAAGTAGTTGATTGTTGTACTGTACATGTACTCTAGTCCGGATACCTACTTGTATACCCTGAGTTGTTATTTCATGTCTAATGTTGTCGGTTTTGGTTGATCGGAGTTGTTTTTGGCTTGTTTGTGCTCGGGACGTGTCAGTGGCTGTGGGAGTTCTGTCATGTTTGTCTGGAGTTGGGTTTTGGTACCTTATTGTAGTTGAATTACGTTAGAGATTTTGTTTCGTTGCGGTCACATTGTTCATCACTCGTCCCACACATTCGAGGCATCTGAACGAATCTGAACAATTGCTTGAGCTCCACCAGTGCTCACAAGAAATTAGCCCTTTAACCTTCTTTGTACATGCCATCGTTCTTCAAATATCCACTCTCAAAGCTACTCTATTCATTGTTCAGAACCCAGCGCTGGCAGGTATTGCAAAACTTAATTTACTATGGAGTATAAAACGATTCTAACGTATAATTTGGTATGTATGGTGCATGCATCTATGAAGGTATGATACGGTTCCTGAAGATGACAGAACGCAAAGGTCGACGTCTTCAATGCCCGTCGTAGCTTAGTTTGATCTCCGGTACCCCAGATGTTTCGCAATGCCACACAGTACCTCTTTCTAGCATATCTATCCTCTAGTACAGCCCATTTCTGACTTATTTCATTATAAGTCCAACAATCGTCGGACCCTGACCGCTGAACCATATATTCAAGTGTACGCCCCATCCAAAAATTAAAATACTTTCTTTCTGATTGCTATAGTAGTGCATCCGAAAGTTGTAGTGAAGTTCCATCGGGTGATCATTGATGATCGTGTTTTGGACAGTCAAGAGGTTGTATGGAGCTTCAAATATCTGGCTAAAATGATGGCCCGGACCGAGCTAAATTGCATCAACTGTGGATGAGCGATTCCTATTGAATGTACGCTAGAAATAAGAGCTCCATCAACTTTGAAGACGACGAGGATGTCCCATTGCGAGACTTGTAAAAGTGGCCTCTGATGCCACCTATACTTATGCAATAGTAGAGCAATGATGCACAGCTATCACAGAAATCCCTCCCTTTATACTCTATTATAGAGTCCCAATTTGAAATCTATGACGACCCAATTGACACTCCCCAAGATCGTATCGGCATAGTCAACGACAGATGACGTCCGAATCTCATTACTAGTACACATTAAACATTGGCTTCAATCCAGCCGGTGGAATCCGGGGTGGGAACTTGAAACGTATGCCTGGAAATGTAGGTAAAAAAACCACCCGTTGCATTACCTAGGTAGAGTACGTTAGTTCCAGCGAATGAAACGGGAATTCGGAATCGGCAGTCTTGAGCGGAACGAATTTATCTATCCTGTACCATGACGGTATGTATGGATGGTAGAGTACATTTGCCTAGCCAGGTGAGCAATAAGAGTCCCACGGATGTAGTCTCGGGGTGGGATGAGTACATCCGAGACTACCACGGGTATATATGAGCTAGTAGAAACAAACGACGGTGCACTAGGTGGGATTGAAACCTGGAATGGGTGGGGTAAATAACGCAGAACTTCTGGATGAGTTTGTTAACGCTACGATTCAACGGCGGCGTATGGGTGCAATGGCGGGTATCTGTATAAAGTGTCCCTGCAGTTTAACGCTTCACGGAACAGTGGCGGTAAGGCAGGCACAGACTTGGCTTTAATACGTTCCAAGCGTGCGCAGAAAGAAACCTCGATGGCAATCCGTTATACGCATTGCGTTATTGGCCGTTATGCACGAGATCACACAAACGATGAGGTGCTGCTCGGATTATTCACTTACTGGTGGATTGAGACTATTGTTGGGGGATCTAAAACAGGTGCATGCACGATGTCTGCCTTAATTTGAAATACGGATGGATATCAGAAAGGACAGATTTCTGGATCGTTTAAGACAGTTGCTGCGATGGCCGGTAGAATTAGTTGAGGTAACACCAGCTGAACCAAAACGGCGGTTCCGAATTCTGGACACTTGTTAACATCTTCAAAGGAGGTAAGTGTGGCGGCTGTGGACACTCCCAGCCAATCAATTTGTTGCTCAACCCTAACCCAGGGCGTACCAATTCTGAAGTCAATCTGCTTCAAAAAGACCACTTGTTCCTGACTTCTGTTCCCAAATCCTTATTCTTGCTTTTCCCCTCCCCAGATCACTCAACGCTCCCTCTCCGCACCGATCTAGACCACACCATACCCACTTTTACATTACAGTTTTACTTTACGCACAGATAATCCTACAATGAAGGGTTTCAAGGAGCTCTCCGCCGTAGCTCTGTCGCTACTGGCCTACTCTGTATCTGCCGAGGAAGCTGCTGCCGAAACTACGCCCGAAGTTCCGTCAGATGTCCATGTGCTAAAGACTGATACTTTTGAGTCTTTCGTAAAAGAGTACCCTCTGGTGTTGGCAGAGTGTTCGTAACCCCGACGTCATTCGTTGTCGTTACTTTCCGTTAGAGCTTGTCGCTAACTTTGAGTTTGTCAATCGATAGTTTACGCTCCTTGGTGTGGTCACTGTAAGGCATTGGCACCAGAATACGAGGAGGCTGCTACAAAGCTGAAGGAGAAGAACATTCCTTTGGCAAAGGTTGAGTGAGTAGCCCTGGTCAAATCGTGCCAAGCTATCATCGATTTGCTAATTTGGCAACAGCTGTACTGTTGAGGTTGATCTCTGCGAGAAGCAAGCCGTCCAAGGATACCCCACAATCAAGGTGTTCCGGGGTCCCGAAAATGCCTCGCCATACGGGGGTCAGCGGAAATCGGACGCGATTGTGTCGTACATGATCAAGCAATCCCTTCCTGCTGTCTCTGTTCTCGATAAGAACAGCCATGGCGAATTCACGAAGGCCGATAAAGTCGTTCTTGTTGCCTACTTCGAGGCCGATGATAAAGAGACCAACGCCACCTACAGCCAGGTTGCCGAAACTCTGCGAGACAGCTATCTCTTTGGTGCTACCAATGATGCCTCTTTGGCCGAGGCGGCTGGCGTCAAGGCGCCTGCTCTTGTCCTCTACAAATCATTTGATGAGGGCAAGAATGTTTTCGACGGCAAGTTCGAGATTGAGAAGATTGTCGAATTCGCTAAGGTCTCCGCCACTCCATTGATCGGCGAGGTTGGTCCCGAGACCTACTCTGGCTACATGGAAGCTGGTATCCCCCTCGCCTACATCTTCATCGACAACGAGGAGGACAAGACGAAATTCAGCGGGTTCGTTGAGCCCCTTGCCAAGAAGTTCAAGGGCAAGATCAACTTTGCTACTATTGATGCTGCTGCTTTCGGCGCCCACGCTCAGAACTTGAACTTGGAGCAGAAGTGGCCTGCTTTCTCGATCCAGGAGACCGTCAAGAACCAGAAATTCCCCTTCGACCAGGCAAACGAACTCACTGAAAAGGCCCTCACTCAGTTCATTGAGGATTTCGCCGCAGGAAAACTTGAGCCCAGCATTAAGTCCGAGCCTGTTCCTGAGAAGCAGGAGGGACCCGTCCACGTTGTAGTCGCCAACAACTACGAGGCGATTGTCAATGACAATGACAAGGACGTTCTCCTCGAGTTCTACGCCCCATGGTGCGGACACTGCAAGAACTTGGCGCCCAAGTACGAGGAGCTTGGAAAGCTGTACTTCGATAACCCTGAGTACTCTTCCAAGGTTGTTATTGCTAAGGTCGACGCTACTGTAAGTTTTCCACATTTACCGCGCTGCCTGATTCTATACTAACAGATATAATCAGGCCAATGATGTTCCCATCGAGGTCCAGGGCTTCCCCACCATCAAGCTGTTCCCCGCTGGTGCTAAGGGCGAACCTGTGGATTACTCTGGAAGCCGTACCGTTGAGGACTTGGCCAACTTTATCAAGGAGCACGGTACCCACAAGATCGACGCTTATGTTCCTCCTCCAGAACCCGAGACCCCAGCCGAAGATGAGACCTTGGGAGAGGCAGCCGCAGCCGCAAGCAAGGTTGAGGAGAAGGTTGAGGAGAAGGTTGAGGAGAAGGTTGAGAGTGCTACTGAGAAAGCCAAGGATGAAGCTGCACACAAGGATCACGATGAGTTGTAAGCTGGGGTTAATGAGGAAAAAATAAAACGGCTTATGATAATGCAGTGCGTCTAAAGTGCTTGGGCGCGACTACTAGTGTTGATTTGATGTTGATCTGCTACGTGTACTGTTTGCTTTTTAAGTTAAGTTGGATGTTACCGTACTTGGGTTTGCATTGGGCTTCTATTCGTGGGGTTTGTTTCTTTCTCGGAGGGTTCTTGTTTATCTTTTGTTTCTGTTTATCTTGTACAACGTAACTTGATGAAGCGTCGATTCTGTTAAGAGACGGAGCAATTGCACGTGGTATTGAAGCAACTTTGGCGATAATTTCATACAAGGTGTCCTTATGGGTGATCCCAACTGCGCTCGGTCCTCATGGTACAGTCCCTAGACAAAAGTATTCGTGATTGGCAATTTTACACCTAAAATACCCAACTTTGCAGCACAACCACTCTACCACCACCACAAATGGTTAATGGAGAATTTAATAGACAAAATTTAACATATGAAACTATTATCCTGGAAAGTCTTGAATTTTTTTGAGTTGTTCTGAGGCCATAATTTAGGATCAAAAACTCGAACGCCAAGAATGCACCAAATTTGTATATAAAACTGACTTTTTTAGCTAAAAATAAGGCTCTTCAGCTAATAATTGAAGATTTCTCAACAACACCACAAGATATGGACTTCAAATTTTTTATGGCTATAATTAAAGTATACTTGAAGGTCTTCAGACCATCAGATGATTAAAAAAAAATTTTTTAGCCAAGTGGTACCTGCTACTGTATTATTGCTGGAGCTAGGCTGGGGGGCCTTGCATGTCTGAATATGGGTTCTAACAACTGGGAATGATTTCTGAGGGGTGATAGACTCAATCTGCTGAACTTTGTTGGGTGTTGATAACTTTTATTTTCAAAGTCCAAGAAAACATGAGGTATCGCCAAGCCAATCACGAATACTTTTGTGTACGGACTGTACGTATGCATTATATCCTAAACAAAAGTCCACCCAGCCATTTCATACACCATTATAAAAATGACCGCCTGCTTATCTTCAGGAGTTTGTGATCAAGATATATGAAGCTTTAGATTATTTGGCAATACGTGAATTGAATAAACATTGGTGGCTTGTTTTCTTTCTCGCGATCTCGGCAGAATAGAGTACCACTCGAATAAAAGGTACGCACCCGATTAGGTTAGCGTATATAAAAATTACCGCATAAGGCAAAATATCAGAAATTAAATTGAGCACGGTCCTTTTTTAATTTCCGTATTAAGCATACTACTTACTCGATTGAATGCGCTAGCCTAATTGGGGGCGTACCTTTATCCGAGTGTATACGATACGCGAAGCGAGAATCACATTTCTGCGTGACTCACAACGCTAGTCTCGACCCGAGACTATCACAACACGGCAGCTGCAGTACCCAAAAAGGTATAGTATATACGTCACGTTTCACTTTACGCGACTCTCCACGGCCGACCTGAACTTCGTCTCCTTTTCTCGCACCTCCCCTTCTACTCACCTCACTTCATTTCACCTCAATTCATCATCATGGCCTCCCTCAAGCGTAAAGCCCCAGCTAGCACAGAAAACACAGTCAAGAAAGCGCGTTCGATAACCTCCTTCTTTACTCCTAAACCCTCTCCCTCTGGCTCTTCCTCCAATGCTCCGTCCTCAAGGTTCGACAAAGCAGCATGGATCTCCTCCCTGACACCCGAGCAAAAAAAGCTCCTCACCCTCGAGATCGAAACTATGCATGAATCGTGGCTTGCTGCCCTCAAGGACGAGCTCGTATCCGATGGGTTCCTGCGCCTTAAACGTTTCCTGGAAAACGAGAAAGGGACTGTATATCCCCCCCGCAACGAAATCTATTCGTGGTCTCGATATTGTCCTCTCAACACTGTTAAAGTCGTAATATTGGGCCAAGATCCATATCGTATATCCTCCCGCCTTTTTTTTCCCTCGCACGTTGCTAATCTTGCCGTTCATAGATGGCTCAAACCAAGCCCATGGGCTCTCTTTCTCCGTCAAACACCCCATTCATGCCCCCCCAAGTCTGGTAAATATGTATAAATGCCTCCAGAACGATTATCCATCGTTCACGCCTCCACCC
This sequence comes from Trichophaea hybrida, assembly GCA_015178995.1. Classification (NCBI taxonomy): domain Eukaryota; kingdom Fungi; phylum Ascomycota; class Pezizomycetes; order Pezizales; family Pyronemataceae; genus Trichophaea; species Trichophaea hybrida. Next base: position 383,924 of record WHVE01000020.1, read on the forward strand.
AATAGGGGCGGGAGCCTAGTCCCCTGGGCAGAGCGTGGCGTATTGATGCTCAACGCCGCCCTTACCGTCCGTGGTGGTGACCCGGCGAGTCACTCTGGTAGAGGATGGGAGCGGTTGACAGGGAAAGTGATTGAGGTGGTTGCGCAGCGGCGTAAGAGCGGTGTTGTTTTCATGGCTTGGGGAGCCCATGCGGAGAAGCGGGTTAGCGAAGTGGATAAGGGACGACATTTAGTGCTCAAGAGCGTGCATCCGAGTCCGCTAAGTGCAAGGAGGGGATTTGTAAGTCATTTTGTGTTTTTTTCTCCCCCTGGGTATGAATGGAGGGGCTTATGATGAGGATAGTTTGATTGTGGACACTTCAAGAAAGCGAATGAGTGGCTGGCCCTCAGGTATGGGGATAATGGCCCTATTGATTGGAGTTTGCATGGGAATAAGCCCGTTGGGGTGGGGAAGGCTGCTGCGGGGGTGAAGAAGGACCAGGAGAAGAAGGACCAGGGGAAGGAGAAGGGGAAAATTGCGGCTGCTGAGGTGCTTCCGGCTGCTGAGGTGGTGGATGAGTTCAACACCGATGATGAGGAGGCGATGGTTGAGGCTGCAATTCAGGCGGAGAAGGAATTTACCAGCAGCCAACCGCAGCCTGTAGATACGGAAGCACCTCCCAATAGCAAGCCTCCCCCAACGGAGATGGAAACAATAGACGAGAAGAAGGAAGATCCGGCAAACAAGGAGGATAAGCAGGAGAATGACGAAAAGGATAAGAGGGAGGATAAGGAATCGAAAGACGCGGAGACTGTAGTATCGAAAGAACAAACTGAGGAGGGTGATGAAGCTAGTGGTAAAGCGGATGTGGAGACAAAGGAATAAGAAGGTTCAGTCGGAGCTAGCGCACATTATTTTTTATCCTTCCCTTCTGGTATCTTTACACATGTCTGCATTTCTTTATTGGTGTCATCATAGCGTGCATATTAGTATCATTACTCCATTTATTTCTCAAATGCAGGTACATATCGTTCACATTAATATAATTATTTTAGAACGCACTTTTGCAAAGTTTACTACGAATTCCTGTGAATGATGGTGCAGGCTTCTACCTTTGTAGCGGTACAGACTTGGATTACAGCATTCCCAGTAGATTTCTTATCACTTCAACCTGTGTTCATTATTCATTTCAATTCCCAATTCTTAGGTCATTCAAGATCAATCCGATATATAAATCATAATCACCAGTCCATAACCCAGCTATCATCAAGCCCAAAAACGCCGCCGCCACGTAACACAGTTGCCGAAGGAAACGGTATTAAACCCCCGGCAATCAATCCAGCTCATCCTCGCCCTCCGGTTTCACCTGATCCGGCTGTGGTACCGGAGTAGCTGCCTTCCTGGGGGGTTGACCTGCCCTTCTTGGAGGCGGGGGAAGCCCCGCATTGATCTTCGCCGGACTGCTCCTATTCCCTTCCAATTCTCTGCTCTTTTGTTCCCCTTCCCTCAAGTAATCATCCATCAAATTTGTATCGAAATCACGGGCATGTCTCGCCTTATGCCGCGCGGGCACTGGCGACGACGTCGATCTCGGGGGCGGGGGTGTACCTGATTTCGCGGCCGAGAAAAGATGAGCGCCTGGTGACGTGCCGCGGAACGCCGGATTATCCATCGGTGTGAATTGGTACGAGGGATTAGTAATAACAGCAGGCATGATAAGGTTCCCTGGTTCTGTTGGCGGAATTCTTCCTCATCCGGGTCCATGGGCGGCCTGCTCATATCTCCCGATGGGCGTGGAGAGTTTGAAAACAGCGTCTCACCGGGGCCTTGTACAGGCTCATGGAGCGGTAGAGGGATCCTGTGTAGCGCTCCGAACCCAAGAACACACCCCATTGCGCCCTCGCCGCCCCAAGATCGTGTAGGCGTAATATGGAGCTCGCGGGTTACGTCATACTCATGGTTGTAGACGTAGAGGCGGAGCGGACGATCCATATGGTCTTGAACTAGCTCCTCAAGAGCAGATTCGCCGCGGACCAAGCCCTCGGGGGTGCCAATGATGTAGTCGCTGTAGGGGAGGAGACCGGCATAGTCGGCGGGAGAATTAGCGGCCACGTCGAGGATGTGCCAGATGTCTTCAGTGGTGGAGACGGGACACCATTGGAGAGTGAGGCCGAGGGATAGAGAAGAGGAGGGAACAGACACCATTACATCGCGCATTCGTTGACCCTGATGGCAGTTAGGTGGCTGAATGGAAGATGGATGGCAACGGTGGACAGACCTTTGCACTCCATACTGAGAAGGCTACATCTCGTCCAGCACAGTTTTCGATTTCCTTCGAGAAGAGATAGGAGTTGCCGTCTTCCTGGGGTTCAAAGGTGGGTTAGAGATGGGGCTGCCATTGCTGCTGCTGGAGCTGTTCGGCGTATGTAGCGGGGGGGTCGGGCACATACGACTAAGCGTCCGTTGATACCGCAGATGAAGTCGAACCACGGCTCTATGGCGATGAACTTGTTGGTATTCTTGAGGACCTGAAAACCGAAGCTGGTGTCTTGCCGGCGCTCTTCGCCGAGAGGTAGAAACTTCTTGAACCACGACATGTTTGGAGTAGGGTTGCGATTGTAATACGGCGGGGGTTCTTGCTGGTTATTCTTCCGTCAAGCAATCACGTGCAGTCGGCCACATATGTTCCACTGCCCAGGATGACAGAAAAAACAAACCGGACATCGTGAGCTTCAGTTTCGTACAATGAGTAAAAATATTAAGAAAGGCTATATTAGGTGACAGTCTATGTAACTGGTAAATTGGTTCAACTGGACCGAAGGTCTCGGGACGTTAGATATGTCCGGTTTCTCGGCTTCCGAGTGCCTTGAAGAGCAGCAATCAAAGCTGCCCATAATCTCATCGAGCCCAAAGCAAATTTTAAACTTAAAAGCTCTCTCATGCCCGAGAAACCGAGGTTGGGACATTTGCAAAATTTGCTGGTGGACAGCACATGAAAGAGATTTTTGAAGTGGAGAATTATGCACCGATTCGGATTGAATTCAATTGAAGCTATCGGTAGGCGAGTTGCAGGCGGCCGTAGTTTAATCTCGGGACCCTTGCAGGCCCGTGGACCCTCTTTTGTTCGGGTGTGGCGGTAGCTTTTGAGCCAAAAATAAAGACCTGAAGCGAAAGATTCTCCCTAGCGTGAGCATGGAATATCTTCCGATCCTAATTACCCATGACCTAGTGATACTGCTCCAAATTCCTTGTGTACCAGCCTCGAGAATTTTATGCTAATTAGTTACAATCAAATGCCCAATCCAGTCCACTCTGGGGATGTCCATTCTGTGTATCGTCATGATCCCAAGAGCGACATGTTCCACGATTTGAGCCGTTTGCTTTGACCTCTGCCGTAGCGGCATTGGAGATGACGACTACCTATGGATCTAACCAGGCTTGCGTTCCGAGGCGCTCATCTTCTGGCTCTAGTTGATTTCGATGACCAAAAAGTGTTGATGGTGGGGCGGGGTTTCGAATTTCATGGAGAGTTGAATTTGAAACGCAACGAAGAATCTCAGACCTGAAGCTTTATCTGTAACAGAAGTATCCTTATGGAAAGTGACAAGTGGTTGGATGGAAAATAGAGTTTGGCTGGTAGCATGCCCGCCAATAATAACTGAATAAAGGCATGGAAATCGTGCTCCATGCAGTTTCTAAGTTTTAGAGTGCGCATATCTAGATGGAGTACAATTGTTGTACAAAACCAGCCAAGGAAGGAAATTTGTTTTGAGGTGGCCCTGCCAAGGTGCGACAACAGAGCTGCTAGGGGGATACGTACGTACCTCTAAGTACCTCTACGTATCTTCCCTTCAGTTTTCTTCAATCGCGAATTTCTGGTGACAGCGCACTCCAAGTCCTCGACTCGTCATTCAAGCACCCGATACTGTCATTCAAAAAGGACTCTAGAACCCACACTTTCCTGCCCAGCACTCGGCGCTCCTCTTCCCCATTGCCCTTCCGAAACACTTTTCCCAACTCGATCTTGGAATTTGGAAACGGCTTCAACATCTAATCCGGTGATGACTTCCTGGTTGCAATCTTACCAACCTTGGCGGTTTGAGCTAAGCGCAACTGATGGTCTTTAGGTCCTGATAGTGGTTCAAAGCAGTGGCGCAGACCGCCCCTCCTCTCAGGGATATCTCGGGCATCGTCCTCACAGGTATTAGACTCTTAAATCGGTCCACCCCTCTCTTACTGTCTGTCCCTCCTCTTCTCTTCATCACTCTTTTTGTTTTGCTCAGTTGTAGCTACTACTACTACTACTACTACATTCATTACAGACCGGTGCAGTGTACATCGTCTACAACGTCCACACAACAACGTCGGCACAAGTCGGATTCTAACACTACTCGGTCCCCACCTCTTATCGTTATTCTCTCACATTCGCTTCCACAGCCATGCGTTCCTCATTCAAATTAGCGTTCCTTATGGCCACGAGTTATATGGTGGCTGCACAGACATGGACCCACTGTAACCCTATGAAGCAGAGTGAGCTACCTCATGAACCTATCTCATGAATGCACTAATCATTACCGATGGCAGCCTGTCCCGATGATCCTGCACTTGCTGGGACCTACGACTACAAGTATGGAGGCGCTGCGCCAGATTTCCAAACCACATCCGGGAAGGACGTCATTATATATGGTGGGAAAGATGGTGCCGTCTTCCGAGTGGAGAAGCGTCTCGATGCACCTACCATCGTCAGCAACTTCTATATCATGTGGGGACATATCGATGTCACTATCAAAGCTGCTCCCGGAGGAGGAGTTGTGTCGTCGGTTGTGCTTCAGTCTGACGATCTGGATGAGATAGATTGGGAGTGGGTTGGTTCAAAGACAGGCGAAGCTCAGTCAAATTACTTTGGAAAGGGAAACACCGATTCTTACGACCGCGGCGCAGTCCACCCAGTGAACAGCCAGGAATTCCATACCTACAGTTTCGATTGGACTACAGACAAGACTGATTGGCTCATCGATGGCGCGGTCGTTCGTACTTTGAAACCTGCCGATGTCAATGGAGACTACTATCCTCAAACTCCTATGCAAGTACGAATTGGTTCCTGGGCAGCTGGAGATGCAGACAACGAGAAAGGAACAATTGGTAAGTGCTTTTATTTATTGAGCAATGTGAATGTAGTCTCTAACATTTGCTAGAATGGTCTGGTGGACCGATTAATTACAAGGCCGGCCCCTTCGACATGGTTGTGAAGGAGATTAAGGCCATCGATTACTCGACAGGAACTGCATACCGCTACAGCGACAAAACTGGACGTTGGCAATCTATCGTGGCTGTTGGTGGACAAGTCGGCGCTGGACCTCAATCAGGCAAAGGCAACGCAGGGAACCTTGTCGAACCCTCGTCTCCTGCCGCCTCCGCCTCGCCATCATCACGGGCGTCTAATTCTAACTCCAAAGTTGGGCTCTTGATTCCCACCACTAGCGGCGGTTCAGATGCATACAGCACGGGTGAGCCCCACCCGTACGACAAAATCAAGGGCTCCACTGACTCCTCGGAGTCCACCCTATCACCTACCTCGCCCTCATCTCATTCTACTTCTGGCTCTTCTAGCTCCTCGAATTACACCGAACACTTCACGGGTAATGCCAACAAGCTGGGCGCTATGGGAGTGCCGCTTGTTGGTCTGGCGGGGTTGGTTATAGGGTGGCTTCTCTGATTTCTAGGTTGATAATGTCTATAGCCACACTCATGTGTTGGTATTGGATTTGTGATTTTTCGTCTTAAATATTTGGGTCGGGCTTTTCTTATTAACAGTTCCTAGATTGACCACTGTATAGTATATGGATTTCTGTTGCATAACTTTTTGGTTTTTTTCTGTAATTGCATAGCGTTTTGGGGTTCACTTGTTTATACCGCGATTGTATTTTGGGGGTTTATGTATAAAGGATGTTCAGGCTTGTTTTCATGTTGCTGGACTCATCTCACAACGGAGTTATGTGCCTATAGAGGGTTCTTTGGTATTGTAATAAGGGATTAGAAACCCACACAGCTACATGGATAGCCATACGCGGGGAGGTCATAGAATGGTATCAATACTGATTTACATCAAAAAATCTGGTGCATAGACGTCTAGACTTTAGAACGGTGATGTTGAAACGCAGGAGTTACTCCTCGGTGTAGGAGAGGTGTAAGCACAGTTACGTACATATGTCGATGTCAATGCATGCAGGTACGTTGATAGTTGCGTGTCGTGGCAAACTGAGTGTGCCTGTGCCTTACGTTCGAAAAGAAGACCTAGGGCCCGATTGGACCTGTCACAAACGGCCCGCAGAAAACTGTGCTATCCGATCTCACATTTGCTACTGGAGGTATATGCCTCGGTGTGTGCATGTGTCGTGGCAGCGCCAAATGAAACCTTCCATGTTACTGTACCTGATGGTACTTTGTCTTTTTTGTTGGAACGGAAGAAGGCACGTTTAGAGTGGAGGGTCCGCACCGTCACCCTATTCATGATCACGCCCAATTAAATCCCTGGATATGCACGGAACATATCTAGAGTACTATCGGTGATGAAGGGACCCTTTCGCGAGAGTAGAGTTGCATATTTTCCCCCATGGCCAAACACCAGAGGTTGTGCCTCTCTATTCGGTACGTACTAACTAGCATGAACCCCTCTGATTTTGTTTGGGGTAGCGCCTTTTTTCATTGGCATTATGGTCCTATGGGGTCAGGGCGAAAAATATATAAATGGCATTGTTGAAGCTTCATACCCCGTCGAAGTTGTGCACATGTGCCAATTTCATGATCAGGGAAATTTCAGCGTTTAGCTATAGTCGCAATTAGACGCTCATGATCATACCAAGAATGTTTGCTTCCGCGCAGCATTGCTCATGGTCGAGATTCCAGGACCGTTTCAAACGCAGAGTCAGAGACTGAGGTTTAAAGGTCATCAAAGTTGGTATTGGGTCTTCCTTGATAACTGTAGATACTCCAGCTAATCCTCGTTATAGGATCTATAGTACTGGTAGATAATAGATCTTCTGCCAACTAGAGCATGTGGAGGCCAAGTGCTGGAACCTTTGCGTCTGAAATTCGGAGCCGCGTCCGAGCCGCCAAAAGAAACTGGTACTGATCGTAAGGCTGAATCCCGAAAAAAAACCCCCCTGAGAGAGAAAAGTAGTGTGGCCCATCCATTGACATCTCTGCGTGCGGTTGGCCTCGAGAATGCGCTTGTTTCCAACCACTGGTATGAAACGCTCCTCGAGGAGCTGAGGGGCAAACGCAATTGATAGCAACGGGGGTTACATGTACCTATAATTATGGCCGACCCCAGATTTCGCAAGGTTAACATTTGAGATGCCAGGTTTGAGCATAGCCGTGGCTTGACCACATCATTGCCACCAGGCACCAGGAACGTGGGAACCCGTGGCTCACGTAGGAACCAGCCATTCACTTAGCCACAATTTTTAGTGCGCTCCTATAAACGGTACCGCGAGGAGGGCACTGTACTAAAATTGTGACGATGTGACGGGGCGAGCCACGGGTTCCCGCGGTGATGTGTTTTATTCGGTAGCAGGTTCGGTTTGACATGGCCCGGCCGGTAAAAGCGGTTTCGGTACCGAAGCAACTCCGGATCGGAACACTCCCGGCGTTCAGATATATATATCTACAATTGTAGCTCGGTTGCGGGAACCTGAGGGCATCCCTCTTGTACCGGCCTAGATTCAACCTACGGACAGAACCATGGACACGTACTGCCCATCCGAACTGGGAACATTGTGGTGGTGGACAGATTCGATTCGGGTGGTCATGAGTGGAGCATCACCCAGGAGCTGGCCACCTCCAGCCCAACGTGCCAAGTCACGCTCGATATTCTCAAAATACACTAGAAATACCCCCCGCCAAATAGGGCATCCAAATTGGCCGATATATGAGGTTCCAGCCAACCAGCTCAGAGCTGAACTTTTGAGTGACGGACCATGATCGTACTCCAACCCAAGGTTTTGAGATGTGTCTTGCACTGTGCCATTGCTCACAGGAATCGAACTGATGGAGGTCAGTTATGAGGAGTATTATATTCTAGAATCTTGGTTTTATTTTCAAATAGGGGGTAAACTTGAGCAGAGGACCGGTTGCCCCAGCCGGAGTAATTAGAAAAAAAGCTAACGTTTGCATTTGACCAGGACTATATGGGGCCATATGGAGTCGTATAGATGTAGAAACTTATTGGGCGATACCCGTATGGAACCATATGGAGATGTACCATTAACCCATATGAATTAGGTAAGATTTTGGCGAACTGAGGGATTCTATGGCGGTTGCAGATATTCTTGATATTGGGTATTTGTTATAGGCTGAGTATATGTTCGATATATCAAGTTGGGAGGCTATTGGTTCGTTTCTATCAAAAAGTTACCCTAAGAAAACAGCTATTTCATTGGCGGCCACCGTTACATCATAATGTATTTCAAGGTGGACATCATCACCAATTTTTCGCAGACTGCCCAGGCAACCTTCCGAATTGCGCCATTAGGTAAGTAGAGTACTGTACCAGTCAATGAGCTGACACCTTTTTTCAATCACCGAATGGTCAAAACCGGAATAAAATCTTTTTGGGACACTCAATCCTGACTGCTGACGTCCCAACCTCATTGGCCGGTACAGTAGTTCCGACAGCGGGGAATTGGAGAGTCACGTCCTTTGCCCTGCCGAATTGAAAAAGAGTTGGTGCGATCGGAGATCGGGTCAAGGCGGAAGCCGTATCCAATTTCCGCGCTCGGCCTCGGCAAAGACGGTGCCCAGCGGCGAACGAGAACCTATGAATCGGTAGGATTGGCATTATGACTCTAATTCAGTCCCCTTTAGGAAAATCGGTAGATTTGTCCTTTTTTATAATCTACATAATGGTAAGCAATATACAATAATATAATATACTCTAAAAGAGTGCCATTGCATGTTATCAGTGTCAGTCTGATGGCATCCAGGGGTTCGTTGTAGGTTGTTGGAATCCCTAATGGGTTGCACTCGCATCTGCATTTACTGATCCGCTGTCAGGTTCACACAAGGCATAAGCGTGAAACATGGCGATGTATATGATATGCGAGCATTTTGGCCGGCATCGTACTTATGCAGAATGGGGGAAGTCCTGCTCATTCCGCCCCAATTGACTGAGATTAAATGTGCTGTAAAGTACATAATGGAGCGTTTCTGTTGGTTGCCGGGAGCGACCGCCTCCACATCTCGATTCAACATCACGACACCCAACAACTCCTCCAACCTCCTCCTCACCTCCTGAACCACCGTCGGCAGCTTCTTGAAACTACTCTACCGACGCGTCTTTTGGGAAGTGAAATCTGTCGCGCTACCTCTTTCACTGCAGTGCAGCATCGACTCTTCCTTCGGCCCACCGCGTTCGTGGCATCCCAGATATGTCCTCAGAAGTCACCCCCAATGCCACGCCCCGCACCACCCCCACAAAGACTCGCAAAACCCCAACAATGACCTTGAGGTCGAGCACTCCTCCGTCGACCCCGCCCTCACCCGGTTCCCCGCCTGTGGTGGGTTCGCTACGTCGTGCAATCTCCGGTCCCTTGACGGCTCCATTGGACAGGTCATTTTCTGGAGAGTCCACTCTCTCGACACAATCAAATAGATCTTCCATGACTATGACGACCCGGAGGAGGGGCTTTATGCGGCCCCAAGGTACCGAGTTTTCGACTTCTGCACGGTCGAGGGAGAGCGTAATGGCTCTTGGGAGTATTGCTCATTTGCAATATTTTTTTGCAAAGACGGGGTTGTTGGACGGGAGAGGAGGGTGAGTTTATACATCCATCAGCCGAGTGGTAGTAGTGGTAGTAGTATTATATATAGAATATCCTAATTGACATGTGAAATCGCAGAGGTCTTCAGAACAAGAAGGACAAGGACAAGACCAACTTATCGGTTGACACCTCACCTGATCTTCGAGACTCGACTTACTCATCGCTACGATCATCACCAGAATTATTCCTACCTGGCGAACAAGAGTACTTCATGGAGTCACCGTCAGAAATAGAGGACTATGATTTCGACGATTCAATTATGCTGCCGCCAACAACATCAACATACAATCCTCACATGAGGCACCTTCCCCCAGCACCAGACCCCGATGTACTCCGGCGAAGACTGCGTGATTCACTCGGCGTGACTAAGAAGGCCTGGGAGAGGGCTGGCGAAGTCCCTAAGGACAGCGAAGCATTCGAAGGGTTTCAGGAGCTTCAGGGTACTGAATTGTGCGAGATTGGAACAGCCGCAATCCGAGCGGCAAAGACATACTATTACACCACAGACATATCGCTTCTTTCTAGTAAAGACGACAAAACGCTGCGCGAGGAATTCCTAGCAGTACTGGATGTGCTCAAGCGCATGGCGCAGCGAAAATTCGATGGTGGTGTAAGACCCGAGGAACGCGATGCAGTCATAAGCTGGATTACGGGAGTCGAGTCGGCGTTGGGTGAAGAAGAAAAAGCCATTGTTGAGTTGCGCCGAAGGGGCCGAGATTGGCTGGAGGGCAGCTGGGATGGCCGTGAGTATGGTATGCTGCAATGCCCATGCATAATGCATACCCGAATTCCTCTTTCCTATTACAGCATTTACTAACATGCATCCCCCTCAGATCGTTATCATCTATTTCTGGCATATTTCGATTCATCCGAGACACCCCTGCCCTCGCATTCATCAATAGAAACAGCAGAAACCCTTCCTACGTCCTTCCTGAAAGCACTGCAATCTGGTCTCCGTCTTATTTTAATCCACAACGCTGTAGTACGGCGGTCAAAGCGGCCATTTGGCCAGATCCCAACATTTCATACTGAATTCAGCAAGCCCTACCGGTTGGCTGACAACCTCCGGTACTGGAAGAAGGCCGCTGAGATCCGCTTCGAAATTCGCTTGAAATTCGATGTTATGTCGGTTGTCAATGGGACTGACGAGGGATGGCGGGCGTTTGAGCGTGATATCGGCATCTGGTGTAAGCGTGTTCTGGAAGAGGTGCGGAAAGACTGGGAGATGGGCGAGGGGGCTGCAGCAGTGGGACAAGTACGTGCGAATCGAAGCCAAACGATGGCGAGTTTGAAGGTAGAGGTGGGAGACCCAAGGTGTTGATCACCGACCCCGCCTCGTATGCCATGAGAAGGAAGGGGGAGTTGAAGGAGGGGGATGAAGGGGAGAGGAAGGGAGGAAGGGGGAAGGGAGGAAGGGGGAAGGGGGAAGAGAGGAGAGGAGAGGAGAGGAGAGGAGAGGAGAGGAGAGGAGAGGAGAGGAGAGGAGAGGAGAGGAGAGGAGAGGAGAGGAGAGGAGAGGAGAGGAACGAGTGGGGGACGGGGAGCGAGGGAGTGTCCGGCTTTTCGACCGCCTTCGATAATATCGCCATCATTATTCCCTTTGGACTGGTTTCTTGTTTCCGGCATTTTTGAACGGTGTGTAGGGTCGGTCGGTCGGTCGGTTGGTTTTATTAGTTGGCTGGGGTTTTTGTAAGATGAATATGGGGTATTTGTGGTTGTGCACATGCTCTACTGCTTGTTTATTTTTATTTTTTATATTTGGATACCGGTGTTCTCGTGTCTTTTATTGTTTATTTTTTGTCTTTTTGAGCATTCTTCAGGCACGGGGGTTTATAGGAGCAGTTTTATTTTTTCCTTTTTTTGTCGTGTTGCCTTTTTCTTATTACATACCTTTCTTACTGCCTATACACCATCATCATCACCATCATCATCAGCATCATATTATACCTTTTGTAATGTAGTCTTGTCGATCTTCCTTTGGAAGACATTTGACACACTGACATTGTATGAAATCCATACGATATCACTCTGGCTTGTTTTCCTATGTCTAATGGTATCTACCTATCTCTAGGTACCTTGTAATATTATTGGCCTTCTTGTAGTACGATGGTACTGGTATTCTGGCGGCGTGCGGAAGAACATGGAGGAGGACGTTCATCATTGCACAGTGTGTACCTTATTACGAGTGCTTCACAGTGTAGCATCCTATTTCTTGAGTGCTCAACTGTGAAGGATGTTTCCCATATTCGCCTAATCTTTGACGAGAATAACCGCAAGAGAGAGAGGGGGGGGGGGGGGGGGGGGGGGGTAATAGCTCCAAATTATAACCAGATGTTAAACCTCTGACCTTTCAAACTTGTCAATGGACTTGTATGCAAGACTAAATCTTTCCTGTCTTCCATCCATTCTCTCTCGCCATCTTCACCCTCTCATTCAGCGTCCCAAAATACGCCCCAATTGCCTGCCCCAAATATTAGCCATTTGATCATTCCTCCCCTAACCAAGAGAACCAAAAAAAAAAACTCACCTTACTCTTCCTCCCCAAGCAATAATGCACCACCTCCATCTCTTCCCCATCCCCAATCAGCGCCGCCAACTGATTCAAATCACTAGTCCTTGGTAGATACAGCGCAATATCCTCACACACCTCTCTCGCCCGCTCAACGAGATAACTAACAGTATACGGCTGCATCTGTTCAAGGTCGAAAACCTGATTATCTTTATACGTCGGCCCACCCCAGGGGGGACTCAAAAACACTGCAGAGATCTCTTCAAACTTCCAGCGGGTATCGACCAGGGCGAAGAAGTCGGCACACACAAACTCGATTTTATGAGAAACTCCATAGATTGCTGCGTTGTGCCTTGCGCACGCGATCGCGTCCGGGCTGGTGTCGATCGCGATCACTTTTTTGACGGAGGGGGAGAGAGCGAAGGAGATGCTATTGCCGCCGACCCCACAGAAGGCGTCCATTACTATGTTTGAGGAGGTGCTGGCGGGGGGAAACATGTGGGAGGTGATTTTTCTAATGTGTAGGAAGGAAGGGTTAGTAGGTGTGGATAGAATGAGGGAGAGGGGGAGGATGTACGCAGCCACGGCTTCGGGAGTCACTTCGAACCATGAGTCTGGGGTCATCCAGATTCCTTCTGAGTAGCGAGAGAAGTAGCGCTGGCGCTGGGTCCAGTACCAATACAGTTGACCGGAGGGTGGGTCGGCATCTGTGTAGAGGATGACGCTGGGTGGTGGAGTGTCTTCCTCCGCTTCGTCTTCTGGGAATGTAGGTACTTCTTTCGAGGACGAAGATGAGGAGCTGTCATCGGAGGAGCTATCATCGGAGGAGCTATCATTGGAAGAGCTATCGTCGGAGGAGCTGTCGGAGGAACTGTCGGAAGAGCTGTCGGAAGAGTCGCTCTCCGATGGAGATGACGATCGATCCTGCGACTCGGAGTCTCGGCGACGTCGTTTCGCCGGAGGTTGTTGTAGGTCGTTCGTTTGTGGCTCGTCGCGTGTACTGGTGTTGAGTTTGGCCATTGTGATAATGCCCAAGAGCAAAGAAATATTTCAGACGGTTAGCTACATTTCGGCCGGGTAGCCTCATGGTGGAACTCTGGTGAATTGTAAAGTGGGAGAACAAAATTTAAAGAGTGCAATGCATATGGAATTGGGTATGAGCCTCAATGGTAAACAATTGAGTATATTTGCAAAACAGCAATTTAACACCACTTTGATTAACCACGCAAACAAAAAAACAAAACCGCAACCCAGTTTTTCTAGCCCTAATCTACAAGAGTGGCATGCCCCTCCAAATTGTACATCTACGCCGCCGCTGTTTAACCCTTCTTAACAAGGTCCTCAGCGGACTTCCTAACGTTGCTCACAGCCTCATCCACTTTTTTCCTGGCCTCGACAGTCGTTTCATATGTCTTCCTCCATGCGCTCTCAACCGCTTCCCTAGTGTCCTGATGAGTTTCGGCAACCTGCGGCACCTTCTTCTCCCACTCCCAGACCAAATCTCCCACATTCCTCGCCGTCTGGGGTATAAAGTACCACGCAGACCCAACGCCCACTAGGAGCGGGGTAACAGCTCTCACCGGCCACATACGTCTCCGCGTGATGATTCCCGCTGCCATAGTTGCAACGGTAACATATATGGCGCCGGGCATCACCTTCTCCGGTGAGTCCTTTGGCGGTGCAAGGTTGGCTATGGTGCGCGTGATTGAATGCTCGTATGAGAGGTACTTTGAGAATGCGTCGTCCAGCTTGTAGCATGCCAGGCGGTAGTGCACATTTATGAAGCGGCGGGCTCTGCTAATGTGGGCTGCGAGGCGATCCGTGGGGGTGGGGTGTGTTGGAGAGCTGGTGGGTGGTGTAGTGAGAGGTGGAGGCGTATCATAGATGGGTTTTTTGGACTGTGGGAGTTAGCTATGTGTCGCGGGAAAAATCGTGCACGTTGATGCGTGTACCGGCTCTTCGGCGTAGACGGTGGACGTGGTGAGGAGGGTAACGCCGACGAGGCCGCCGGCGAAAGGCAAGGCGATATGCTAGACGGTTTTAGCAATCAATCTCGAAAGATATGGTTGGTACTAGGGAGCTGACCCGCAACCGGGGGAGTTGGGAGGCCATTGAAGAAGTGGTGGTGAAGATTGGTGAAATCGGTAGCGGGAGTTGACGTATGGAGAAAGTCGGAGGGCAGGTTAGTGCAAGCTTGGCAGACAAGAAACCAGAACAAGCGCTATTCCGAGGTCATCACCCAGCTCATGAAAAGTCATTCTTGCGAACTAAAAAGATTCTATTTCATACTATCATCAGATGTCTAACCTCGCCATCAATTGCAAAGCACTTTTAAACGCCGCCCAAAACCCATAAAAAAACAAATCCCGGTATTGGTACACAATTCTATAACAGTCCATCGTTCAAACCGCCTTACCATGGCGCCAATCTCTTTGCTTCATGCTCTTCTCTTTTCTCACTTCTCTCTTTCTCTCATGCTTCCTCTCCTTCCTCTTTGCTGCCATCTCTGGATCTGCCACGAGCTCAACCTTTCTCTTATTCCGTCTCTCCTGTCTCCTCTCCTGGACACGCTGTCGCACGGTGTTGTACGCCTTTGCATATTCTGTTGTTCCGATCTTGGACTGCAGCAGGGATAGAATTTCCTGAGACAATGTCTTGAGATCTATAGAAAACGAATTAGCAGGGAAGAGTTAATGAAATGAGTGGAGCACGAGCCCTTGGTCTCGCTAGCATCTGGGAGCTCAACAAGATTGTATAACGGCATGATGAGCGTGGTAGTGATGGGGACAAGATCTTCAGGCGTTATCACCTGGACCATGGCTGCAAGGAACTGCAGTGCGTATTTCTTGCCCATATTTTTAGCCCGGATACCCTATATTTCGTTGATTAGCCTGTGTATCAGGATCAGGAAGGCAGAGGGATTGCATACGTTCTTAGCATTCCTCTCGCTGCGGATGACACCCGATATACGTCCAATAACCCACGATAATGCAGTCTTTGCCTCACTCTCCTCCTCCGTCGAAGCATCGTCAACCTTCTTCGCCCCAGGCATCTGGCTAGAATAGAAACATCTGGCGAGGAAGAGAAGGTTTTTGACAACCTGTAAGCCAAGCTCATCCGTAAGTTCTGGACTGTTGAGTTGCCCTGAGGTAGCCTGAGCGATGTCGATCATATCCCCACCCTCGAGCTTCAGTCCACGACAATTTGTAAGAGGAACATCGGCCAGAGATGACTTGGAAAACTCGGAGAAGAGCAGGCCCAGAAGCCTTGCGCTAGTGAGTCGGATCCAAGCATGAGGGAAACGAAGACAACCGCGAACCACCTTCCACATATCTGCACTGGAGGCTGCCAACGCGGTTTCAGGGAATAGTTGGGACAACTTGGACCATAATTGAAGACTGAAATATACCAATTCCCATTCAGTGGGATTCTCAGCGTCATCATCAATGGCATTGGTGAGAAGCTCTCGTAGCCTGCGAATGAGCAGAGTCACCTCTTTCTTTGCGTTTACCCCAACAATGTCGAAGAACAGTCCATAGACTTGTAGAGAAGCACGTACGAGTAGTTGTTGATCCTGGTCAATCCAAGTGCGAAGCAACTGCAAGAATGTCTGGTGGCGCTCATTATCTGCCCGCCTAAACACCTCCTTTAACAAAGCGCCGGTCATCTCTCTGCAATCCGCAGACTCATCGTTGACCAGCACCATGACTAGCGGAATGAAGAACATTCCTACCACCTCTTGAACCAGGTTGTCGCCAATTTTAGTAACCAGAAGATGGATGGTATCTAACACGGACTTGCGTCCAGACTCGTGAGGGTAATCCAGATTCTTTACCAAGAAGGCGAGTTGCTTCTTTAGACGCCCCTGGCCTTGCGGGTAGTCCATCAAGAACTGGAAGTAAAGACTCCGAGACGAGTCCCGAACAACACGAGTCTGATTGGTTACCATAATGATGGTAACCTGGTCCATGATGTCGTATACCTCTGGAATGACAACCTTGCGCGTCATGACAGATTTAAGGAAGTTGAATGCCACACCTTGACGATCTGGCTCTTCGAGATCCGACTTGATTCTGGTCAACATATAGCCAATCGTAGTGTCTTTGACCGGGACGTTCCTGCGATCCCGAAGGATTGCGCTAATCAACTTCAAACTAGCTTGTGCAAGTTCTGAGTTGGTAGACGGGCTAGATTTGACGAAGCTCACGGCCTTCGAAAGGAACACACCTGCTCCCTCATCAATCTCGGATAAATCCACCTTAATTAGAGAGGTAAGCAATCGCAGTGCCGAAATCTGAACTTCCTCCTGATTCGAAAGGACCGCATCTCCGATGACTGGAATAAATCCGGCTATATTCTCCGGCGTCATGAGATCAGTGTGTTTGCCGAGTATGGTGCGGAGGATGTCCAAGGCGAATTTGATAAGTTTGGTTACATGCGAGGATGTTGCAACATTGGCTGCATTCTTGAAGGGCACCTTGAGATTTACAATGTAACGCTTTTTGTTTTCCTCCATTTCTTCCACCTTCGGAACGGTCGATTGTGTTTTGTAAACTTCCTGCACAATCTCATAACAAAACACCAATAGATTGCGGTCCTTGACGACCTCGTTCTTTAGAAGCCCAATGGTGATTCGTCTGAGCAACTCATCGGTCTTTCTGACTAACTTAAGCGTCAGACTTTCCAGAAGAAGAGCCTTTATCGGCCGCACTAAGTTACCAAGATATGGCAAAGTCGTGATTGAGGCCAGAATATCCATCGAATCGTAACTCTTACTACTTTTAACCTCTTTCATTTTGCTGATGTATCCTTCAGCATCCTTCTCCGATCCCGTGACGCCAAAGATATCATCCATAATGATATCCACGATTGTGGCGACGCAGTAATCCAACGAACCTGAAGGATATGTAGGAAGCACCGCGACTAGGATTGAATGCACAGTGAATGATAGAACGTGCAATTGGTATCCTCGCAAGAGCGCACCCCTCAGCTCTTTTAGAATAAATGAGAAGTACTCGGGCCCAAGCAACATTGCAATCTCAGCCAAAGTTTTCCGGGTCATATCTCGTGAGTCTTGCGCTCGGCTTCGAAGGATGTGACACACGTCAGTCAAGACAGCCGGTAACTTGGCCTTCATCATGTCCTCCGGCATGACTTTAAGAAGCTTAACTATGGACACGGCGACCGGCACTCGAAGAGCGACCGTGGATTCTTCTTTCTGATGGAGATATTCAGATAGGGTTGGAAGAAACCCATTCGAAATGTCATTCGCCAATTTTTGTTGTTCCGGCAAGGACTCAGCCAGTCGACAGCAAGGCTTCGCAACGTTTACAACCTCCATATCAACATCGCCGTCATAGCCGCTAGTTTTATTTGCTGTCACAATCGATAGTGACTTTGCTTCCCAAGCATTGGAGAGAGCGTTGACAGCTGTTCCAATCAAACGAATCACAATCTTCTCCAAATCAGGCTTGGACTTGATGTAGCCCATGAACCTCTTAACCAAGGCACGGTATTGTTGCCATTCCAGCTGTTCGGCTAAGGCACCGATAGTAATCACGGAATCGTTGGCAAGATTGTGTTCGCCTTCGGCCTTATCAAAAATGAAATGCTCAATCAACGGTAGCAGGAAATGTGCAATATTGGAGCTTAGGACGGCATGTTTTTTGACCAACTCGGCCAACCTGCGAAGGGCCTTTCCACGGCGATGTTGTTGGATGTGAAGAATGTTATTGAAGAAACTCGCCTCCTCGTCGCCACCCACGAGAAGTGGTTCCATATCCCCAACTCCTTCTAGGGATGGGCATTCCTTGACAACATACGCCATCACACCAATATACTCGGCACGAATAATTTCAGACTGCTCTCGAGCACCAGCACGAACAGCTGGAAGGACAATATTTGAAAGAGCAAAGATGAAGTTTTGCTCATCATCTTTACCAATCTTCGTCCCACAAACTTCAGCAAATCGTTTCAGGGCATATGATGCATTGGTACGTATCGCAAGTTCCTCATTGTCGCGAATGAAGAAGAGCATGTTATGCAGAAGGGGCAACCATTGCTTTGCGTTGAAGCTAGCGTACTGCTTGTCATTGATGGTTTCGTACGCATCCAGTCGCTGTTCGAAGTCCGGTTCATCAAGACGCTTGGCCGAGAAGGCATTGAGTTTCTTCGAAATCTCTGCGACCACCTGCAACTCCTCATCTCTTTCAGCAAATAATTGCAAAACACTTGCAAGCAATGTTCTGGAGGGGCGGTCTCTAAAGAATCCAAATAGTGAAGACACAGTCTTAAAGGTTCGCTCGAACAAGCTATCTCCTTTCTCCATAATACAGAGCGGTAAGAAGTTGACTAAGATCTTGAGGATCTCGCTCTTGGTCTTAGGGTTGACTCTTCGGGTCGGTTGATCCAGTAAGAAGACTGATATATCGACCAGCTGAGTAGTTTCGGCATTTCCAAATGCATGAGGTGCAAGAACTGCAACGCTTTCAATACACTGCTCGAGAACATCTTTACCCAAACTCTTTCTCAGGATACCTCCCAACTGGTTTAAGAATAGGTCAACATTAGGCCTCAAGAGCTGATTCTTAACAGCGCTCGCAACTTCAAGCTCTTCTATGTTATCTGCGTGTTGGACAATCTTCCGGACCAACTGAACGATAAATAAGACAATCTCATCCTTGACAGCAACATTGCCTAAAGATTCCGCGACCTTAGGAAGTACTTGGTCATTGTATTCCGCGAGGAATAAAACGGTGTGTTTTGAACTAGCCCAGGTAGAGAACAACTGCAACAAGCTGGAAACGCTCTGGGAAGTTTCAATCGGAAGCTTTTCCAGGCGAGGCTCAATTAATGCACCAAATAGGGATTTCAAATATGGCCTCCAGTCGAAAGTTGGGTAGTGATGGAACATCGCGATCAGACATTTCAGCCCTCCTTGTCGAATTGCCTTCAATGACTTGAGAGCAATTGGATCTTCACTCTCCGACTCTTTGTCTAACGCCTTTAAAGATTCAGTCGACGATACAATGCAGTATAGCAATGCATCCAGCATCTTTTGAATGTGAGGAAATAACGTTGATCCAAGTTGTTTGAACAAATCCTCAAACATCCGGACCAAACCGAGTTGTTTCCTGAGGGAGAAATGCACGGATCCCAAAGCCTCTAAGTTGAATTGGAATGCACGTGTGTTTGACTTGTCGACGAAGTTTGCCCCTGCGAGTTCGCCCAGGGTAATATCAACGAACAGACCTCGCTCTTCTTGGCCAAAGTTTGCGAGAGCACCCAGGATAGCAGTTCTAGTAGACGACATCCCTTTTCGGCCTGATGAGGCGCGTTTCCTCGACAAACTCCGACCATATAGAAGCCGCAAGAGCACGGGCATGAGAACCTCTCGATGCTGACCCTGAATTGCGGAATCATCTTCATCAATTTGAACGAAGTTGGTCAATTCGTCTCGAAATCTGGTGTCGTCAAGCAGATTCGAAAGTTGATCCTCGTAGGATTTGATGGCGGGAATCTTCCAAGTTAAGATACATTTGAGAGCCAAAACCTGGATTTTCGCATCTCCTGAAGCCAGCAATTTGAGTAGACTTGCGTAGACAATATCGGCCTTGAAGAGAACCTTTGGATTGACAAATTTGGAGAATAAAGTAAGCATCGCAGCCTGGCTCTGACGTGACCATTTTATCGCAGAGGGTGTCTCTGGTGAATTCTCATCGTCATCGTCTCCAACATCCACATCCATTTTGCTCCATTCGAGGAACATGGGAATCATAATACGACTTCGCTTTTCAGCAATCTCAGGGATTTCACACAACACGTGAAGTGCCTGCGTTCGTGCTGTAGAGATTGAAATGGTGGAGACTTTCGAATCCTAATGACACAAGTTAACAATCATTCATGTGGTGGTGGACGGTGTTCCCCACTGCTGTGAACATGATCTCAAGCTCGGTCGTCGCACTGAAATTGTCGACAACGCACTTCTCTGCGGCCTGCTCAAGAATCTTGAGATTAGAACATTCGAAAGGTGTCAAATCCATATGTGGTGTCTCATCAGAGTGCAAACTCGTATCAACATCGCCCAAATCCTGACCAGAGAGCCATTTGAAGGCGAGCTCTGCAACGACCTCTTCGTTAGACTCCGCAATCTGTGCCAACGCTTTAGAAGCTTCCTCCCATAGAGGCGCAAATTTAGCTGTCATCAAACCTAAGTTATACGCGTAAGTGAAGGGACCACATCAAATATATCGGCTACATACCGAAGCAATAATGAGGTACAATTCGATACCCCCATGAATCCTTTGTAATTTGCCGATAGTCCATGCCGAGCTTACGAACATACATGGCAATATTCCTCTGGTTAGATATGGCCAATGGGATTTCTTCTACCATTGCGGCTGTTCTGATTGTATCGGATTCTCCCACTTCTCTGGCTTTGGATAGTAACTCTAAAATATACAGAGAAAGGCGTCTGACATCTCCATTTGGGGATAAAAGCCTTAAGATCAAACTGTCAGAGAGAGATGATGTCTCATCCTCGCTAAACATCTGCACTCCAGCACGTTTAATGTACTCGAGAGCACCATTCAGGAAAATAGGATTCTGTCCAAAAGCTATTATGAGGACAACAAGTTGTCCAGACGATACCCCTGTAAGCTGTGTCTCCTTTGGAGTCTTTACATGACTGACAAGAGTCAACGCCTTACCGGCCAGAGCGGCCAATCGCTGTTCTTTTGTGTGGTTGGATGTGGTTCCCAAAAGCGACACGAGGGGTTCATGAAAGATCGTTACGTGTGCATCATCATTGGTCGAAAACAGAGAAGAAAGCACATCAAGATACCGCCAGCTGAGAACGACAAGAGGTCCAAGCTGATCCCACTCAGCAGTCTCACCGGTTAATGTGGACATGAGAGCTTGGAATGCCTGGAGTGCTCCCGTCGTGATGGATGATTTGGGGCTAATTATATCAGAGGATTTCTCGTTTTCTTTCGCAGGTTGCAATGCGCCAGCAGATGCCAGCTTTGGAATGAGCAAGCATAGAGCACGCTCGTGGGACGCCCATTGAGACACCATAAATCTAAGTTGAATTTAGCTACCACAGATGAAACGTGCCTCAAATAAACAATTCACCTTTGAAGATATGGCTGGACAAATGTTGCAAACCGTTCCTTCCCTAACCCTGATGCGAACTCGCAGAACGGGGGAAACAAAGTATCTCCCTGAAAGGTCAGCAGGTGATTAATATAGCTGGTAGATCTGAGGCTGTACCTGAAAATCCTTGGCCCTTTCAACAATCCTACTGCACTTCGAAATTACCACATCCACATCAGCGTAGTTGACTATAACCGCAACGGCTTTTAATGTCTGCCACATAGCGTCCCTCAATCCCTCGTCGCCTAATGGTATTTGATGCGCAGCCTCCACTATGCTTAGTACCACATTCCCGACAACATCCCAGTGCTGTATTCGATCTCCTTTCCTAACTGATACACACGTATATAGAAGCTTGGCAGCAATCGCCGTCTTCTGGGCCTCTGCACTCCCGTTAACCAGTTCAGACTTGATGAACTCCTGCACAACCTCCATTATTGGCTGGAATGTTTCCCGTGATGTGTGATGGATCAATGCTGTCAAGACACCTTGTACAACATGCAGACAAGCGTCATCCGAATCCGGTTGCTCTAATGTTGCCCGAAGCATCATTTCGAACACCTGCGGTCCTCTTGAGTGTATCGTCCGGTCCACACTGATACAAGCCTCTTTGAACATGGTCATTAATCCATGCGGATAAGCACTGGCTTCCGCCCTCGTCGTACTCTTCTGTAGGTCCTCGAGAGCATGCCGTACGGTCAACCGCAGTGGCTCCGCCTTCGCTTTTCGTACCAGAAAGCTTAGTGCTTCAGCAGCAAAGCGAACAATAAACGTTTTTTGGTTCTCCCGCCCAAGCAAAGGTGCAAGAATATCGTACAACGGCCGTAAGTCCGGTACCAACAGCCTGGAAAGGTACTTTAGGAGGTATGCAAGGCAGTTGAACGTCCAATCTATGGTCTGCACGTCGACGTGCTTTGCCACAAGGCTTGACAGCAATGTTACTGAACGTTCAAGATATGGCTCAAAGGTTGCACCCAAATCGTGCGCGAACTGGGCCAACAAATCGAGCAGAGGTTCCAGCGCATGGGCATCTCGTTTTGCGATGTAGAGGTGCAGGGTGTCGAATATTTGGTTTTTATGATGTAGGATGAGAGGAAGCGAATCGCAGAGTGGGGAAACTTCGCGAGTGAACTGAGTAAATGTTGTCGAGAGATTTAGCTCAACCCAGTTTTCGAATGAGCTCTTAAAGAAGGATTTTGTCGTCTCTTCATCGTCCACGTAGTTGCGCACTCGACGGACAGGGTCAATCTTCCTAAGCTTAGTATCAGCAGGTCGTGTTGGAGGTCGATGTTAAAGATTAATAACGCTGGGGCGCAGACAAGCTCGCAATTTTTTTTGAGAAAGATTTGTACTGCAAACTGGTCAGCATACGTCTCAAAAGTGTTTTACCGGACGGATTGCGCACCGAGAAGTTTCGGTTGGAGTTGGTGCCGCCCTTCTTCAAGCCTTTGGGCTTCATCACTTTGGTGGGCATGATACTGCGCTCATTCATTCATGCAGCGTTTTTCAAACCGAGTCGCAGGTTAGTCGGTGGTTAATCACCTCTCAAATTTCTTCAACTTTCACGCGGCAACCGTTACTGAAGCAGTTCGAGACTATGCTTGGCAACCCGCTACACTTCCTGTTTCAGGCGTAGTCTCGGGGCATGGGTGAAGCTGCAACAGGGTCGATCCTCAGTCGCAACTGATGCATCAGTTGGACGCAGCTCGTAGTGACGAACCACTGAGATCGGGGTAGACGAAACGCCGAGCGCCCAGCCAGGCAGTGCTTGCGTCATCAACTCGAAGGCTGGCGCCCACAAATGTAAATGTGGTGTGTGGTGTGCGGATTATCAAAAGCCATGGCCCTTCCTGTTGCCTCTCTTTCATTCCTGATTTTCAGCTCAACACCGTACTGCAACCACAACCATAGCTGACACCTACGGTCACCAAAACTCACGATATCATGTCCGACAACACCACTATCACTTACGTCCAGTGCGACGATTGGGGAAATTGTTATTCTACCCGCTGGAACTCGTGGGGACGATGGATATTTATTGCCTTTTTGATTATTGGATTCATCTTCTTTGTCATCATGTTGATGTAAGCCTACTTTCCCCGTCGCATAAATTCACACGTCGTTCAAAATAAAAGCATCTTGCTAAATATCTTACTAGGTTTATCAGTGCTCGTCGTCGCCGCCGTAGTGGAACGAGTCCGATTGCTGGTACCGGCTGGCTCGCTCCAAAAAATCAACATCCCACTCACCATACAATGCCTGGCCCTACGGGGCCTGCGGGATACTATCCTCCCCCACCGCCACCCGGTCAGGAAGCATACGGTCACTATGGCAATTTCTATACCCCTCCACCTTACACTCCACATCCTCAATACACGGGCACTACAACCAATTCAACCAGCACCAATGCATATTATGCGCCTCCTCCTGGGCCTCCCCCAGCTCATCCTACTGGCCAGTCCTATGAACTTGCGCAGCATGGTACCAATAGCGGTGTAGGCACGCCTTACCGTGGACCAGGCTCTCCAGTACTACCAGTGAGCTCACACCCAACTGGGACTTCCACACATTCCTATGTTCAGAGCAACAATCCCTTCCAACCGCCCGCGAGCCCACCTACGGCTCATGTTACAGATATCCATACAGGGAAAATTTAATGTGTGTGGGCTACTTTGGTCAAAAAAAAAGTGCGCATGCGTCCGTATCAATGGACGCCTATATATGAAACTGTGATGAATGGGTAATGCTGTGATGACGGTTGGGGGGGGGGGGGGGTTACAAAGGAAGCCAAATGGCATGGGTAGGGAAGGTTTTGCGTCCTGTGGAGTAATTTTTCCAGCTCCAAACTGTGCTTGAGACATTTTTGTTGTTCAAGTGGGTTTCATCGGTTTTTTTTCCCTTCATTCTTTGGTTATGTTCCTACGATATAGTTAGAGTATTTCAACGTTGGAGGTGGTAATGTCCAATCAGTTGGCAGTCTTGAAACAACTCATCATGCTGCAACTTGGCAGTTTGCAGCAAGTTTTGCCCAGCTGCGGTTTGCATTGCTCGTAATACATCCCTGGCAATACGTATGTCAACTGACGTTGATCTCGACCTAAGTATACTTAAGTATGGAAGACGTCTGTAGCGGTTTCCCCGTGCCAACCCTGTTGGGTCATGGTTCTGCGCCACTGACTTACGCCACTGAGGTCATGTGTGATAAGTGACGAGTTGTGTTTTTCCGAGTGAGAATTCACAAAGTCATTGAAAATTATTTATTTTACTACTCCCACTTTGCTCTGAAAACTTCTTACATCAACCCCAATTTCCACATCCTCACCCTGTCTCTTCTTTCTGTTTTTAACACATAAAAAAAACGGCTTGTTAAATACGCAATAGCGGATAAGACACCATATCAATAAGCCAAATAGGATTCCGATAGCAATACCGACGAGGATTACAACTGCTCTTAAGTTCGACTGTGTTAGCACACCACATGTAGGGATGTGAAAATGTGAGGTAAAAACTACTGACTTGCAGCTGTTTGCGGAAAAGCAGGTTACTAGGGGATGCTTTATGGTTGAGAGCGAAGTGGCGATGTTATGGAAGTGTGCTTTTTCTGAGGTAGGCATTTTTAGCGTTGGTGTAGAAGAGAAATGGATGAGATGGACATTTTGGCTGGTTTGGGGGGTTTTATATATGGGAAAAATTGAAAGATTAATATTGGACTGGTGGGTATAAAGTCAGTTTTAATTAACGTTGGGATGGGATTCAATCAAAAGCCTATTTGAATTTTCGATGGATTGTGGGGTTTACAGGGTGATAGAGTTAAAATAATTCAATTGCTCATGAGGCCTAGAGGAAGTATACCATACAAGCCCTAGAGTACAGTAAGGTGTTGAATGGGACAGTAGTGGTCAACGAGTATGCGATACGAGGTGTATTTGACAAGCTTATACGGTATATTTCTGTTATTGAACCTAACTCTACAATGATTTTGTAGAGAACCCACCAGATACCTAGGTTCTAGAGCCAAGATCGAGTGCTTGATGTGATGGGTACCTGGAAGGAACACTTTCAGTCGATCACGCAAAACTACAATCTCTGTAAGTATCTGAAGTGAAAAGGAACTGTTCTGCACATAGTCGCAGTAAAAGTAGTCCAATGATTTGCAATGGTACTTTTGCTCGTATCATTGTGTCTTCGAATGGTTTCTTACCATCAACCACAAAAACCAATTAAACCCGTAGTCATCGAACCCTACAGGGCAGATGGAAAATTATCAGACTGGATGAACCCCATGAAACGTACCCAAACTTCATGAAGGTATCGTGCGTATCGTTTGCCATTTACAGTAAGTACATATCCAATCCCCAAACATTCCCCCAACGGCTAAGAGCCAGCTTGAAAAGAGCCGTTCCCCAACATCCCCAACGCTCGCTATAACAATCAAAAATAGCACCCCAAAGTACGCCATTATCCAATAAATTAACCCAAACCTGATCCATAACCCAGCCACTTCTGAGCGTAAGATTAACCCAAACCCAACATTCGATACAAGAAAATAGAATTAAGAATATCCTCGTCCCCCATCTTCCGCTCCCCATTCCCATCTCCACTCCCAATTATCCACTCTAATGATAAGACCTCACGCTCCTTGAATGAGTAGGAACAATAACGACCGGCTGCAACCTTCGTGCGCTATGAGTGCTGTGTGCACTGACATAAGATGCGCGCGGCGATGCTGGAGGGTACACATGGCGGGCTTCTCGGGCTTCTCGGGCTTCATGTACAGAGCGTCTGCCGGTTGATGAAGCGTAGCTATGTCGGGAAGCCGGATCGCTAAAGTATGCGCCGGTTTGTTTGTCGCGGTAGACACGGCGTGGGGGGATTACATTTTCGTCGGGGATGGAGGTTATGAAGCACATGATTTATCGTTCGATAAGATAAACGATAGGATTTGTACTGTATCTGTCGGCTGGGTACTCGAGATCTCGGGAGGCTGCAGCCAAATGAAGTCGTGAATAGATTGATGTAGGTACGCGTTAGGAAGTAGAGTGAGTGTACGATGGTGCCGAGATGAAAGGTTGAGGAATAGGGATTGGGGCATTTTATAGTGAGCGACAGTGTTCATGGAATTCGATTTTCAAGGTTGTTTTGCGGTCAGTTGTTGACAGTTTACAACGATGTCATTTTGCATCAAGGAAGTTGACACGCGGGTGATGACGTAGTTGTCGAATTAGGGCCTCGGCTGCACTAACAGCTTTACATTTTACAACCTTCCTTTATTTACGACACATCAACCCTCACTCGGTTTATAACAGTAGTAATTCGGGTTTTCAATCTCACCAAATGTCTTCCGCTCCCATTCACCACCATAATTACAAGTTCCTTCTCAACGCCGCATCCATTCAGAATGAATACAGAGAAACGGTGGTGCCGTCAGGTGCAACCAAAAACCGCCAACAACAATAAAAAGGCATAGCACAATGACTACGAAATATATATCCCTAAGGAGAATACTCGAAAAGTTCACATCATACCAACTGCGTGCCTGCCGACAAGGTCCCTTCCAATATTTGGGGTTTACTACAACTCCTCCGTTTCACCCTACAACCTCGACAAAGCCGACCGATCATAGGGCCGACCACTCTTCGGGCTTTTTCTGGCCGTTGGGGTTATAAGCCTGGTACTCTTGTCGTTGGTATTCTCGACGTTGATACGGCTTCTGGGCTGCATTTTTTTCTTCATCGGCGGCGTTATATGAACTGGAGTCAGCGGTACCGGTTGGATAATAATCTGGTGTATTCCTTTCATCATTGATACCACCTGCATAGGGGGCTTGGTGCATTAGGTGTGGTTGGGTCTGAACATAGGGTCCACCGGCGCTATGCGAACTGAAGGCGGCGGTGCCAGCTGGATAGTAATCAGGTGTATTCCTTTCCTCGTCGACATACGGGCCTTGGGGTGCAAGGTGTGGTTGGGTCTGAACGTAAGGTCCACTGCCGGCGCCATGCGGACTGAAGACGGCGGCGGCGGCTGTATTCCTTTCTTCACCGGCATATGGGCCTTGGGGTGGCAGGTGCGGTCTGGTCTGAATATAGGATCCATTGCCGGCGTTATATGGACTGGAGACAGCGGCACCAGCTGGGTAATAGTTTGGTGCAGCACTTGGCGGTGGCTGACCTGGATATACTTCTCCAGGCCGCCGCATCGGCGGTGGTGCATGGATACCCGCCACTTGTGGACTGGGCGATCTTCGGACATTCACCATCTCGTGCGATTCCTCAACCTCCTGTTTCACATCTACCCCCCTGGCCGATGGCATATGCGGCAGTGCATCATCGCTGGGCTTGTCAAAATAAGCATATTTCGGTTCGGCATAATCGTGCGGCGGCGACTGCGGCTGCATCTGCGGTGGCTGCGGGTGCATCTGTAGTGGCGGCGGTGGCTGGTTGATGATTGGAGCTGGTGGCGGTAGAACATATGTCGTTGTCACTTCCTTGTGCCTTTGCCCGCCGCTGCCGCCGCATCCTCCACAACAACATGAGCAACAGGAATAGCCGCACATAATACACCGGAAGAGACATATCAGGATTGAAATGATGAAGAGGCCAGCTATTATACACCCCACTATCACCGGGTATCTGTAAGCGTGCCACTATTAGTCCCACGGAGCTCACACGTAACGCGTCGCCGTGGAAAGACTCACTTGCAATAGCTCTTTTCCATGCCTACAGGTGTTCGTCAGTCCAATATTCTTGTCTTCTAGACGGGTAGCTGTCAACTTACATTTGTCCCACGAAGAAAACGTCGACCCGACATTCGCGACATCCTGCTGAACACCTAGCTGCCGCAGACGTATCACACTCATTTTGAAGCCAAATCTATGCCTTTCCGTTTTCGAATACTGGCAACAAGGTGCTTTAAAGAAGTCTCCGTAGGTGAGTTAGAGTTCCGAATTTAAAGCTCGTGTCCTTCAGGGTTGAAACACTTTCAAGAACTATGGAGCCTGCGCTGAAACTTCGTATTCTTCCTGAGAATACGTTGGTGTGTGGATTGCGCGATTTCTCAAAATACAGACGAAATGAGTGGCAAAAACAAACAGAAGGAGCGACACGGAGGAGAGAGCGATAGAGGATCACAACAGAGCGAAAGAGTTGGTCCTCGATAGTTAGAGCATTCACCAGGGGGATTGGATAGAGATTGAGGGGATAGACATTGTACGCGTACTAGGGTCTTGTCCTTGAGGAGAACGGCAGAACCGGCGCTTGACCCAAGGGGAGACATTTAAATTAGGAGTAAGCGTGGTACCTTTTTATGACGCTATCTGGAACCTGGAATCCACCGTCACCCAGAGCTATTCCCAGGTTAATTCAGACAAGCGCTCACAACTTCATTAGGAGTTGATAGCATCGAAGGCTTGTTGTTGAGGAGGTTTTTCGTGACTTATTATACCCCACGATGGCATCCTGTTACAGTTGCCTTACATAGAATTTCCGTCGCTCGCAAACTCGCAGCCTCAACAACTTATTTAGGCGAAAGTCAGATGTTTGGGTTTCCCACCGTAAGGCTTAACTCAATAATAATAAGGCATGCGTAAGCCACTATGAAGATTCGTGACTCGCTCAGTTGGACCTGTCTTCGTCATAAGTAGAGTAAAACTACCGGTCGTAGTATCCCTTTGCCGGTAGTGGGCCCTCCTGTGGGCCCGCTTTTGTAAGCACTGTGCCTTGTCACTTGCAACAGCACAGCCACCCACTTACACCCCCCTAGAGTATTATGAATTCAAAGACAACCACTAGGAGCTTCTATTTATGAATTCTTGTGGCAGTGTGACAAATTTTGAAGTGTTGAGTTGCACATAAATAGGTATACTTTGAAGGTTGTGATAATTCTATTCTCCAACCCAGCAGCCACCACCTTCCCACCTCCCATCCACCACACCACAACAACCATGAGCAGAGCAGCCCTCAGACTGTAAGGGCGAGTACGGCCTCGTACTCGATAGTAAGAGTAGATATGGTTGCACATGAGAATAAGTGATAAAGTAGAGTAGTGATTAAGTATGGTAGTAAGTAAGTAAGTAAGATAATTGCTGGAGGGCAATTAGTGTTGACAACGAAGCAGATTAATCTGAGTCGAATTGAACCAAGGCTAGATTCTCAAAGAGTTCGATTCGAACGAACCCTAGCCACCAATTGGGTGATTTGATTCACCATGAATCAAACCATGCTTCTTGGCGGTTTGTACACGGTTTGTTGTCACGGTTGTATCGAGTGAGGATCGGAGGAAGAGTATGGATCGATGAAGGAGTTATGGAATACGAGGGGAATCAGGTTTTGTTGGAAGGAAATAGGTTTTGTTGGAAGGAAACAGGTTTTTTTGGAAGGAAACAGATTTCGATGAAAGGGAATCAGGTTTTGTTGGTTGCGTTGTAAATATGGTGTGATGGTTATGGTGTGAATTGTGTGTTGAAAGGGTTGCGTATATAGTTGGGTGGAGTTTGGATGTATTTTGGAACAGGTGAGCAAAGGTGTCATGGTTGTGTCGAGTAAGGATCGGAGGAAGAGTAGGGATCGATGAAGGGTATAGGGGAATACGAAGAGACACAGGTTTTGGTGGAAGGAATCAGGTTTCAGTGGAAGGAATCAGGTTTTGGTGGAAGAAATCCGGTTTTGAAGGAAAGGAAACAGGTTTCGGTGGGAGGAATCAGGTATCGGTGCAAGGAATCAGGTTTCGAAGGTTGCGTTGTAAATATGGCGTGATGGTTATGGCATGGTTTACAGTTTGAAAGGGTGGCATACATAGTTGAGTATAGCTTGGATGTATTTCGGAACGAGTGAGTAAAGGTGACGACGGTTGCGTTAGTTGTATATAAGGGCGCTGGATTTGCAGAGGATAGGTTTGTTCTTTACTTGTTCTCTAGTCTACAAAACAATCAATAGCTTCGGCATCAACCTTTGTTCACTTCGGTGATTCCGGTTTTCGAGTCTCTTGCCCTGTATGCAGTACCCGCGATCACTGCAGCATAGTTTGGTTTTTATAACCCTTAGAACTCCGAGCCTTGAAACCTTGACAGAAGAACGAGTCCATAATCGATTCTACCGATTATAATTCCGTATATGTGCCGTTACCATTACCAAAGCGGCTGTTACTTTTGTCACCGTCCCTGCAACCCTCAGTGCCTAGCGTTTAAATCTGTTGGCAACTTCGAACACCGGTTAATGGTACACAGTTTCTGGAGACACATCTGCATAGTGTGCATCTGGAGATTTCGACGAGAAGGAGCCTACACATTCAAGTAAATGGCAGCTTACGATAGCAACAAACCCCAACAATCCCGAATCAATTTCTTCGGCCTAGCCGGTTGAACCATCAATTTCTTTGAACAAGAACCACTAAATGTCTTTGATAGCATCGACGCTATCACCCTCGAAATCACAGAACCCCTAGAAGAGTACTTCTGGGACGAACCACAAGCAGTTTCCCCCTGGAACAGCTACTCGACGGAAGCAGCAAAGAACGGAGGAGGACTCCAAATCAACGATCTAGTTTTTAAGAACTTTTGGACCAAGTATTACAGTCTCCATATCTCTTGTCAGGATGAAGAACCGTGTTATGGTGAACATAACTGCGGAGGCACACACACAACAATAAGAAGAGCAGCAGACGCTCTAACTTCAGAATCAGAATCCATGATCAAAGCAACACAGAAGGAAACAGAAAGTCAAATTTCGTGGGCAGATTACAATGAGCGAAAAGCAAATAAGGGAAAGAGAGTAGACCGCGAATTACACCTGGCTCCTTTACCAACTCCGCTGATTATTGTAACAACACCCAGCAAACACAAGGTGTTTTTCTGGTAAATGGTCAATCCATTTCTGGAAGCAGAAATCGAAGGAGCAGTTCAACAGATCCAGGATAACATCAATCAGGTGAAGGATCACCTAAGTCAAAAACATCGTTCTCGCTTTACAGCAGCCAACCTCCTCACAGCAGCTTCTCGACATCACAGTCAAGATGTCAGCAGGTTCCTCAAGACCAACTCGCGATGTCATGCTGACCAGTGCGTTACAACTGGAACTGGAAAATATGACAGTGAAGGACACAGAAGTCATGAATGAAGCACAACTCCGGAGTCACATTCAGAACATCAACATAGGGCTAACAGCATTAGCCCAACTCCCAACAACCAGCAGACTGCGCGAATTGCAAAAGGAACGGCAATCTGTGAGGAATACGGAAGCACAAATATCGGAGTTATTGGCAGAAAGGCAAAAAGTCATTCTGAAACAAGACAATATAAAGCAAGAGTTACTGCTTACGCAACAAGCGTTAGCATCAATGAAGGAAGCCCTGCAAGTATGCAATCATAGTAACATGGAGGAAAAAATCCGGAATCTGGAACAACAGCTGGAAGAAAGAAATCTGGATCAAGCAACGATGAGACAAGACCTGGAAGACGCACAGGCACAGTTGGAGAATTTCAAAGTGCTGGCAGAAGAAAATTGCCAACAAGTAATTCGAATTCTCAAGTTGACAGAAGGAAAGACGCGAGAGGTAAGGGAAAGAGAAGAGCGAGAGGAGAAGGTAAATGATATTGCCAGCATCTCGGAAGAAAACAGGAAGGAACTGTGAGGATGGAAGGTGCAGTTGGCTTTGAAGATTGCCGGAAAACCGAAAGTATTGAACACCGAACCGAAGAAGCTGATGTATGCAGTTGGATGCCTAAAAGGGGTAGTGCTGGTACAGATAATGCCACGTTGTGACGAGATTTCCGGGGACGTTAAACTAGATAACTTGAAAGACCTTGTTGACCTGCTAGATCTAGCATTCGAAGACCAGGACAAAGTACAAACGGCCATGAGGGAACTCTTGAGACTTAAGTAACGAGACCACGAATTTTCCCAGTACTATACGCAATTCCAGAGATATGTAGCAGATGTCAAATGGAACGATGATGCTCAGCTGGATGCATTACGACAAGGGCTGTCCAACAAACTCAAAGACTCCCTACAACATATCGAGGAACCGGAAAGTATCGTCGAATTCGTCAAGCTGTTTTCGAAGCGAGACTCACAACTGAGAAGACGTGTGGTAGAAAAGATATCTGGAAGGTGGGAAGGATACAAAAAAGCCGATACAACGACCAACATCACATCCGTCCCAGACGCAGCACCCGCAGGAACAGTAGCAGGATATCATGGCCCTGCACCAATGGACCATTCGGCGGTCAAAGGAAAGAAGATCACACCGGAAGAATGGAAAAGACGCAGAGAAGGAGGATTATGCATGTACTGTGGAGATAGTAGGCATTTCACAGCATCATTCCCAAGAAAGTTGAAGGCCGTGTCAGGACAAACAGAAGTAACACCTTTCAGAAAGGCACCGAATGAAGGGGACGCAGAAACAGGGATAGGAAAAGGAAAAGAAGTTGAATCGGGAAAAGTTTAGTCCAGTGCAATAATGATGGCAATTGCGCTGGAAACGAATTTCCTTTGTCAGTTAATGCTAGTTTCGGTATCTCGCAGTTTTCTATATCAAGTGCAGAAATAAAGGAATCTTCTCTGGAAAGCAAACATCTCGTTGTAAAATGCTCACTGAAAATAGAAGACAAAATCATTGATACCCACGCTTTGATAGACTGCAGAGCTACTGCAATAGCATTTATTGACAAAGATTTCGTCTGCCATCATCAGTTACAAGAGAAGGAATTAAAAGAATCAAGGGAATTGGAAGTTATAGATGGAAGACCCATTGAATCAGAAACAATTACAACCATGGCTAAATTGGACTTAGGCATACACAGACATCAAGAACAGTTACCAGTGTTCACCACAAAGCTAGGTCACTATCCAATCCTACTCGGACTGCCATGGCTACAACTCCACAACGTCAAAGTCAAATTCCAAAAGAACAGAATAGGATTCGAAAGCAGTTACTGTCAACAACACTGCCAACATTATTCAAGCGTATGGGTATGGGGCAATCATACGGGAACAACAGAATCGAGAAAACCGAAATTGGATATATGCGCAATAGTGGCAGCCCCATTCATGAGACGTAACAAAAAGGAGAAACTCAAGGTATACGCGGTAACTCTGTATAAAATCAATAAGGCCCTAGAAATCAAAGACCTCCAAAAACGACCGCTGGAACAGTAAATTCCTAAGGAATATCATGAGTTCCTCCCTCTCTTCGATAAGGTGATCGCTGAAAGACTACCTTCACATAGACCATATGACCACAAGATCACACTCCAGGATGGTTTCACTCCTCCTTTCGGACCAATTTACAGCCTGTTAAGAGAAGTGTTACAGGTTCTCAAGGAGTGGATTGAAAAGAACTTGTCAAAGGGGTATATTAGGTCGTCATCGTCACGATGTGGAGCACCAGTTCTATTCGCACCAAAACCAAACGGAGACCCACGGCTATGCGTGGATTATAGAGAGTTGAACGAAGGAACAATAAAGAACCGATATCCATTACCGTTAATCCAGGAAACCCTGTTACGATTGTCAAAGGCCAAATGGTACACCAAGCTCGTCGTCCGAGATGCCTACAATATGATTTGAATTGCAGAAGGAGACGAATGGAAAACAGCGTTCAGAATACGCTACGGCTTGTTCGAATCGTTAGTTATACTCTTCGGACTCACCAACCCACCAGCATCCTTCCAGGAATTCATCAATGATACCCTTCGATCATTTCTGGATATATTTTGCACAGCCTTCCTGGACGATATCCTCATTTACAGTTACAACCTAACGGAACATAAGGAACACATCCGGACTATTATGACAACACTCAAAGAAGCTGGGTTATACCTGAAAGGCGAAAGATGCGAGTTTCATCAACAGCAGGTCAAGTATTTGGGATTAATAGTCGGCGTAAACGGAATTAAAATGGACCCGAAGAAGGTAACAGCAGTCAATGAGTGGGAAGCACCCGGAAAACTTAAGGAGGTTCAGGCATTTTTAGGATTCGCCAACTTCTATCGAAGATTGATAAGGAATTACAGCAGGGTGCTTCAACCATTAACAAAACTCACGAAAAAGCTTCTACCATTTCACTGAGGTCCTGATCAAAAGAGAGCATTCGTTGAATTAAAGGAAGCATTTACAACAGCACCAATTTTGGCACATTTCGATTACGAAAAAGAAATTGTTCTGGAAACCGATGCATCTAGTGACGTGTGTGCTGGAGTATTGTCTCAGTACGACAATCAAGGAATCCTTCATCCGGTAGCATTCTTTTCCAAGACACATATACCAGCGGAAGAAAATTATAAAATCTATCATCAGGAGTTGGGAGCCTTGGTTCAAAGTCTAGAGCTGACAAGGTTCAAGGCACGGAGTTCTAGGGGTTATAAAAACCAAACAGGGGGTACAGTGATCGCGGGTACTGCGTAACAAACTAGAGACTCAAAATCCGGAATCACAGAAGTGAACAGAGGTTGGTGCCAAAGCTATTGAATGTTTTGTAGACTAGAGAACGAGTGAAGAACAAACCTATCCTCCGTGAATCCAGCATCCTTATATACAGTTAACGCGACCGTCGTCACCTTTGCTCACTTGTTCCGAAATACATCCTAACTCCACCCAACTATGTACCCAACCCTTTCAGTCCGCGGCCTACGCCATAACCATCACACCATATTTACAACGCAACCAACGAAACCTGATTCTTTCCAATAAAACCTGATTCCAACCAACGAAACCTGATTTCCTTCGTATTCCTGTATCCCAATCATCGATCCATATTCCTCCCTCGATCCTCGCTCAACACAACCATGACAGTAGCTCCCCCTTCCATAGGCTGAGTTTCTACGAGGCTATTGATCCAGGTTTGCCAGGTTGTTCTCTGTGGAATGCATCGATTGCTGGAAGTCCGTCAACATTGATTGCCGGTTCCCAGCTTTGTTCATCATATCCATTCCACTTGACTAGGTACTGCAGTTGTCGTCGAAACATCATCAAGTCGTCGATGCGTTCCACTTCATATTCTTCTTCTCCGTCCACATTAACTGCAGGTGGTGCGGATTCGATTTGCCCTGGCAAGGGATCTTCCGATACTTTGATCAAGCGGGAGATTGGTTGTACTGGATGAATGTGAAGATCCTTGGGTAACTGTAACCGATAGGCCCATGAACTAATGACTTCCGTAATCTTGTAGGGTCCCAGGCGTTTCCAGTCAAGTTTCTTGCTGGGTCGTTGTGTTGTAATATTCCTGGTGTCCATCCAGACTCGATCCCCAACCTTCATCTGCACTCCCTCCCGTCGATGCTTGTCCGCTTGTTCCGCCTGGATATCTTGCGCTCGAGTCATTTCAGCCTTCATCTGTTGGAAGATATCGTTCATTTTCTGGGAGAGGGTGTTTGCGTTTACTTCCCTGATATCGTTTCCATTCTGAATCGGATGTTGACTAAAGGTCATTCTGGGGTGAAATCCGTAATTGCCAAAGAATGGTGAGCATCCTGTTGTTTCCGAGGCGTGATTGTTCGATGCGAATTCCGCCATTGGTAGCCATTGTGTCCAGTCGTTCTGTTGATAATTGACGAAGGCCCTGAGGTACTGTTCCATAATGGCGTTCATTCATTCTGTTTGTCCATCTGTCTGCAGATGAAACGCGGTTGACAGCCTGTGTTCGACTCCGAGTCTTTCACAAACATGTCTCTAGAACTCCGACGCAAATTGGAGTCCTCTGTCCGATACTATGGTGTCTGGTAAGCCATGTAACTTGAACACCTCTCTTATGAACATCTCGCCCAGCTTCTTGCCATCTGTATCGTCTCGACATGGTACTAAATGTTTCATTTTTGACAACCTATCAACCACTAGCCATATGGCATTGTACCCCTCGCTCTCCGGTAGTCCCACCACGAAATCCATACTCAGATCCTTCCACGGTTGTTGTGGTATTTCCAGTGGTTTGAGCTATCTGTGGATTATCTGGTGAGTTGCTTTGCTGCGTTGACATACGTGGCAGTTTCGTACGTATCTGTCCACGTCCTTCTTCATACCTGGCCATTGATGACTTGTTTTGAGGAGTTCGAAGGTTTCTGCTCATCCGGGATGTCCTGCTGCCGGTGTATTGTGATGATCCTTTATCAATTGAAGTTTCTTCGAAGTTTCTTTGCTGATGATTTTCGTGGCGTTGGCACACAGTCCTTCGCTGCTGTCATACGGGCAGTCCTTGCATATCCTTTGAATCCAGTTCCATAACTCCTCTGGACTAGTTTCATCTGCTTCTCGGCTGACTACTTCCGCAAACGCTACCACCAATCCATTCTGTATTCTTTGATCAAGATTTTCCGTCTTCAGCACAATTTGTTGGGTTTTTTGTGCCCCCCCCTTCGGAGAAATGTCTCCTGGCATTCTGGTGAGTGCATCGGACTTCTGACCCTGTTTTCCTGGACGGTATATAATCTTGAACTTGAATCTTGACAGGAATTCAGACCATCTTGTTTGCCTTCTATTGAGTAGCTTTGATGTCATAAAGTATTCGAGGTTCTTATGATCTGTCAGTATTTTAATAGAATGTACTGACCCTTCGCATTCCGGTCTCCATTGTTCCAGACTTTTAACGATGGCTCCCAGCTCTTGATCATAGATTTCGTAAATTTCTTCCGCTGGTGTATGTTTCTTTGAAAAGAATGCAACTGGATGGAAGATTCCTTGATTGTCATACTGTGACAATACTCCTGCGGATACATAACTTGATGCATCGGTTTCCAGAACGATTTCCTTTTCGTAATCGAAATGTGCTAGGACTGGTGCTGTTGTAAATGCTTCCTTTAATTCGGCAAATGCTCTCTTTTGGTCGGGACCCCAGTGGAAAGGTACCGGTTTTTTTGTAAGTTTGGTTAATGGTTGGACCACCCTGCTATAGTTCCTTATAAACCTTCGATAGAAGTTTGCGAATCCTAAAAACGCTTGAACTTCCTTGAGCTTGCCAGGTGCTTCCCACTCCTTAACTGCTGTTACTTTTTCCGGGTCCATTCTAATCCCATTTACCCCAACTATCAATCCCAGATACTTCGCTTCCTGTTGATGGAATTCGTATTTTTCCGCCTTCAGATACAGACCGGGCTCCTTAAGCGTCGTCATTCTTGCTGTGACGTGTTCCTTATGTTCTTTTAAACTGTCACTGTAAATAAGGATGTCGTCCAGGAATGCCGTACAGAAGATGTCCAGAAAGGGACGAACAGTATCGTTGATGAATTCCTGAAAGCTAGCTGGTGCATTGGTGAGTCCGAAGGGCATAACGAGGGATTCGAACAGGCCATAACGAGTTCTAAACACCGTTTTCCATTCATCTCCTTCCGCTATTTGAATCATGTTGTAGGCATCTCGGACATCCAGTTTAGGGTACCACTTGGTTTTTGACAATCTCAACAAGGTTTCCTGGATCAATGGTAACCGATATTGATTTTTTATGGTTCCTTCGTTGAGTCCTCAGTAATCCACGCATAGTCGTAAGCCTCCATTCGGTTTAGGTGCGAACAATACCAGTGCTCCGCATGGTGATGATGACGATCTGATGAATCCCTTTGATAAGTTCTTTTCAATCCACTCTTTTAGGACCTGAAGTTCTTCACTTGACAGGCTGTATATTGGTCCAAAGGGTGGGGTGAATCCGTCTTGGAGTGTAATCTTATGATCGTATGGTCTGTGTGGTGGTAGCCTTTCAGCGATTACTTTATCAAAGAGGGGGAGAAACTCATGATATTCCTCAGGAATTAACTGTTCCTGCAGTTTTTCTTGAAGGTCCTTTACTTCTAGGGCCTTGTTGATTTCATATAAGGTTACCATGTACACCTTAAGTTTCTCCTTCTCATTCCGTCTCATGAATGGAGTTGCTGCTATGGCGCATATATCCAGTTTGGGTCCATCGGATTCCATTGTTTCCATATGATTTCCCCATACCCATACGCTCGAATGATGTTGACAGTGCTTCTGGCAGTAATCGCTTTCGAATCCTATTCTTTTCTTTTGGAATTTGACTGTAACATCGTGAAGTTGTAGCCATGGTAATCCAAGCACAATTGGATAGTGTCCAAGTTTCGTAACGAATGCTGGTAACTGTTCCTGATGTCCGCGTATGCCTAAGTTCAGTTTAGCCATAGTGGTGATAGTTCCTGATTCGATGGGCCTTCCATCTATAACTTCTAATTCTCTTGATTCTTTTAATTCTTGTTTTTGTAATTGGTGATGGCGGATGAAATCTATGTCAATAAATGCTATTCCAGTAGCTCCGCAGTCTATCAAAGCGTGGGTATCAATGATCTTGTCTTCTATTTTCAGCGAGCATTTCACAACGAGATGTTTGCTTTCCATAGAAGACTCTTTTATTTCTGTGCTTGATATAGAAAACTGCGAAATACGAAAACTAGTATTAACTGACAAAGGAAATTCGTTTCCAGCGCAATTGCCATCCTTATTGCACTGGACTAAACTTTTCCCGACTCCACTTCTTTTCCTTTTCCTGTACTTGAATCTGCATCTCCTTCGTTTGCTGCCTTCTTAACGGGTGACACCTCTGTTTGTGCTGATGCTGCTTTCAACTTCCTTGGGCATGATGCCGCGAAATGTCTGCTATCTCCACAGTACATACATAATCCTCCTTCCCTTCGTCTCTTCTTTTCCTCAGGTGTGATCTTCTTCCCTTTAACTGCTGAGAGGCCCATTGGAGCGGGGCCGTGATAACCTGTGACTGATCCTGCCGGTGCAGAGTCTGGGGCGGATGTGGTGTTGATTGTCGAATCGGATTTTTTGTAACCCTCCCATTTCCCAGATTTCTTTTCCGCCGCTCTCCTTCTCAGTTGCCAGTCTCTTTTTGACACCATCTTGACGATTTCTATCATGCTTTCTGGCTCCTCGATATGTTGTATAGAGTCTTTGAGCTCGTTGGATAGTCCCTTTCGTAATGCATCTAGTTGTGCATCTTCGTTCCATTTGGTGTCTACTACGTATCTTTGGAATTCCACATAGTACTGGGAGAATTCGTGGTCTCGTTGTCTGAGTTTCTCGAGTTGTCTCTTTGCTGTTGCTGCTCTGTCTTGATCTCTGAATGCTACATCCAGCAGGTCAATTAGGTCTTTCAGGGTATTGAGCTTGACTTCCCCTGAGATTTCGTCACAGTGTGGCATTAACTGTGCCAGGGCCACTCCCTTTCGACATCCAACTGCATACCTCAGCTTCTTCTGTTCGTTGCTGAATGCCTTCGGTTTTCTGGCTATCTTCAACGCCAACTGCACCTTCCACTCTCGAAGTTCTTTCCTATCTTCTCCTGAGAAGCTGGTGATATTATTTACTTTTTCCTCTCGCTCTTCTCTATCCGTCCATTCTCCTGTTTCTACCCTTCTTCCCTCCGACAACTTCAGAATCCTGGTTACCTGTTGTCGATTTTCTTCTGCCAGGTTCCTAAACGTCTCCATTGGAGCTTGAGCATCTTCCAGATCTTGTTTCAACTCCGCCAGGTCTGGATTTGCTTCCTCCAATGCTTGTTTTAGGATCCGGATTTCTTCAACCAGGTCCCCATGACTGCATGTTTGCGGTGTTTCTGTTGCCGCTGTTTGTTGAGTAAGCAGTAGTTCCTGCTTCAGATTGTCCCTTTCCTGGACGACTTTTTCTCCTTCTGCCAACAATTCCGATATTCGTACTTCCGCATTCTTCACAGATTGCTGTTCCTTGAGCAATTCGTTCAGTCTGCTGGTTGTTGGTAGTTGGCTTATTGCTTTCAGCCCTTTGTTGATGTCCGATGTGCTCCTGAGCTGTATTTCGTCATGGTTCTATATTTTGTTGCCACGATTTCCAGCTCTCTGTAAGCTCCAGTCAACGTGACGTCGCGAGTTGCGTGATTCTCCGGACATCTTTCTGATGATGTAGAGAGGCGGCTGTGAGGAGGCGGGTTCTGAAAACAGTCTCTGACTTTGTCTATGTTGTCTTGGATTTGTTGAACTGCCGCTTCGATTTCTGCTTCTAGAAACGGGTTGACCATCTACCAGAAGAACACCTCGTGTTTGCTGGGTGTTGTTACGATGATCAGCGGGGTTGGTAAAGGGCCGGATGTAACTCGCGGTCAACTCCCTTTCCCTTGTTCGCTTTTCGTTCGTTGTAATCCCCACGAGATTTGGCTTTCTATGTCCTTCTGTGTTGCTTTGATCGTGGATTCAGATTTTGTTGATTGAGCTTCTGCTGCTCTGCCGATTGTTGTATGCGTCCCTCCGCAGTTATGTTCGCAGTAGCACGGTTCCTCGTTCTGGCAATCGACGTGAAGACCGTAATACTTGGTCCAGAAGTTTTAAATACTGCGTCGTCGATTTGGAGGCCTCCTCCGTTGCTTGCTACTTCT